>CM029374.1:20630123-21127623 GCA_017165825.1 Hepsetus odoe | reverse complement strand
AGTCTTAAGAGACCAATAACACAGGGGTCAAGGATGTCAGTCCCAATTATCTGCAACTGTTCTTAGGGACTAGTCTATACCCTAATGTTTTTATTTCATAATGATTTTTCAAAGAAAACTCATTCTGTCTCTGCGGTATTAAAAACAGGGTCTAAAACCCAAAGTCTTGCATATACCAAGAGGTTAATTCATCAAGAACACGTATGTACACCTGTGCAAAATGTAACTGTGCATTTAAACATTGATACTGAAAGTTTTTGTGTTTTTAAAGGGAAATTTTCACTGCCAGCAATAACATAATTTCAAGTGCAGACGAATGCTATAAGAAATATTAGAGAAACAGAGACAACCAAAATAGCAGTTCCACAGGGAATATTCTTCAGCTTCACATTGCACCTTTCCTCTCACTTGTGCACTTATCATGACTACAACAAACACAATAATGAAAGGATTAAGACACTCGAGAAGAGGTTAAGAAGATGCATTTGACCCCTGTGGGTAAGGTCAAGAGACGTGTATGCAGATATTATAATCAGATATGAAGTTTTAGTGATATTGGCTATTGAGTTTAAATTAATCTCAGCTATTAACATATAAACCAATCAGTCACAACATTAAAATCGCTGACATGAGACCTGTCAGGAGAAGGGATATATTTATGACATTGTGTAAACCTTTAAACAGCAAGTTAACATTCTGGTCTTGTGGTTAAAGAAAACTGTGATGGCTAGATGACTGGGACAGAGGATCTGGTGTGCATTGTTTAGTAACTTCCATGAGTGATCCAAGGAAGAAAAAAATAATGAAATGGATGTCCAGAGCTTCTTGATGCATGTGGGGAGTGAGGGCTAACCTGTCAGTTGTTATCCCAAAGAAAAACCAACAAAGCAAATATTCATGGCAAAAGTTCATACTGAGTTTGATAAAAAATATTTCAGAACACTCAGTATATCACAGCATATTATGTGTGGCACTGCATAGCTGCAGACCAATCAGAATACCCATTCTATCTCTTCTCCTCAGGCAAAAAAAATAATTATTTTACGAACATGATAGTGTTTAAGGCATTGACTGGGCCTTCATTTTCCCCGAGAGCTGAATCTGATGAGCATCTGCAATCGATCGATGGAGGCCCCAGTTCACACCTTAAAGGATCTACTGCTAACAGCTTGGTGCCAAATACCACAGTACATCTTTTGGGGTTTTGCAGAATCTCGACAAGTCTGACCGCACAGTATTAAAAACACACATTTCATATGTATGAATTGTATGTGCACATTTAAAGATGCAAGACTCTACATAACACTAAAACGAATTCTTGGAAGTAGAAACTTTCTCATGCATTACTTTCTAATCACACCAACTGCATGCAAGCTTTCAGATAATTACTCTAAGTGGTAAGTCCAGCACTGTGTTGGCTGTTGACCACCCAGATGCAAAGGGCCCCATTGTCTGCCAGACCCCAGTGAAGTGTGAAGACGTGCAAAAACGTGCATTACGTTTGAACATATGCCGTCAGAATGGCTGGACCCCAACCTTGAAGGGTCAACCTATTGTCTGCTGGCTATTTGGGCCTTAGTAAAACTTACCACTCAGGAGATGTTATCACTGACCCTTTGCACTCCATGCTACGGACGTGACATGGGCTGGGTGTCCCGGCTGTTTCCATTCACATTCTCACAATGGCAGAAGATAACTCACCTGGTTTTGTGGACAATGCAATGGCTCTTTTGCAGCAGAGAGCGTAAAACTAGACCTTCTATTGTTCAGAAGCAATGTCTGTGTTAGCTTAATGTTTGCTGCTGGCTGTCTTAGATAGGTTCTACACCTGCTGCACTCCAAGGACCTTAGGATTATTTATTTTAACAGAGCCTTCTGTTTGTGTGTTTGTCAAGATTTAGTGCAGGTAAAAAGCATTGTGTGATTCCTGAAAAGAATTCACGATGGGGGAGTTACCTACGTAGGAGAGTATGCATTAGCCTGAAGAAAAGCAAAAATGCATTTTAGTCATTTAATGTACATTTCAAATTGCTTGCACACTTTGAAAATCTCTCTGAAAGTAAAATGATAGAAATCAAAGAAATATCAAAGAAATGATAACATAACACATCATGATTTTTAGTGAATGATATTGATCACCAGATTCAGTTTAATTTGATCTGTGTGGCACCTTTTACAACATTAGCAAGAAATCAAGCCCATGACAATGAAGGCAAGGGAAACTTTGTCTAGAAAAACTCTCCAAGGGCTTGAGGAAGAAACACTTTGTGGATCCAAGACTCAACCGGAAAACCTCCGAAGAGCCTAGAGAAAAAACACTGAATGAAATAGCTCTAAAACCGTAACCAAGAAAACCTAAAAAAAAACTGCATAGAAAAGAACTGCTGAGACATATCAAGACTCAAAACGAAAACTCTTTAAGACCACAAGGAAGAACCCCTGAGAGGAAATAAGGCTCAAAAGGAAAAACTCTGTAAGAGCTTGTGGAAGAACCCCAGAGAGGAACCAAAACTCAAATGGAAAAACTTCCAAAGAGCATGAAGAAGAACCCTTGATGGGACCTAAGGCTCAAAAGGAAAACATCCTAAAGAGTAGAAAAAATAGGGAATCAAGACTCTTTGGGAAAAAAAAGTAATGAGAAACACTGATAGGAAGCGAGAACCAAAACATAAAAAGTCTGTTATGATAAGCCTGGGAAAAAGTTAAGAATCTTCAGGGGCACAGAAGTACTGGTTCCTACAGATGAACAATCCAGAGATTCAGAGATGAGAAATGCCTGTGGTTATTCATCATTGAACAATCAACATTCAATCTGAGTGAAGATTAGCAGTGAAGGAGAAGAGTGAAGAGCACATACGAATGACTCCACTGCGGCCAAAAGAGCAAGAGGTACCATAGCAGGATACCACTGGCGTGTGGCGCTTTAGAAGGGGGAAGGTTCACAGGAAGACCCCAAGCTGTGAGTAAACAGCTGAGTATAGGATTGGCTGGCAGTCTGGAGCCAGACACGGTGCAGACCCCTTCAACCACCCAGTGACCCGTTCACATCTCTCCTATTTTTAGACAGGACCTATAGGCATGGACGCTTCTGAATGAGAAACCTTTCAACTGATGTGGAGAATGTGCAAGTTCACTTAACTTGATCTTATCCTGACTGATCAGGTCAAATTTAGGAAAAAGCTCAAACTCAGAGCTGCAACTTTTAAATATAAGAATGACACTCTTATTAACTCAAGATTCCTGGCTGGAAAAACATACATTTCTTATTGTTTTGTGCTGTTACGTTCTAAAAGTTGTAAAATTAAAATAAAAAAAATTGGACTTTGGGTATACTTTGCATCAATGCTCAGCCTTACATTCACCAAATTGTCTTGAAAAGAAAGGATTGCCCATATACCGTCTTATATTGTCTTCCTAAAAATGAACCTGTTTAGGCTTTTACTTATTTTCAAAAATGGTATATCAAGTAAAATTTCATTTAACTGCTGATACAAATAAGCTACAAATAATGTTGATGTAGGTAAGTTTGGGAGTTTGCTTGATTAATAAAGACCCATAAACCTGCTCAGAGAACACTCTTAAATGTCTTTTAACAGTTCTTGGCATGGATGTAGGAAAAAAACCTTAATTGCCTTAAAACTTTAAAAATTATGTGGAGTTAGTTTAAGCTTTACAAAATGTCATTTACACTAAAATGTATTCTTCAGTAAATGCTTTGAAACTATTTAATCCAACAAACCTATTTTGAAATGAGTTTTTCTGAGCATGTCACTGCTTACATGAGCAGGGTTTTTGCCCCTTTTATCGCCTTGACCAGTATAGACTTTCTGATATCTCTGATTAGCTTTGCCACACAGGGGTTAAGAAAGCTCTATTGACTCTACAGTCTGTATGTCTGTGAGGTGGAGAAACAGGCCATCAACAAACGAGAAAGAGGAGACATCATTTGCTCAATGACAGGAAATGGGTTTTGTTCAGGTCTACGCTCTGCTTAAGGCTTGCTGGAAGAATGTTCCTTACAGTCTCATTTATCACCCATAATTACCAGAAAGGCACGGTGATCAATAGGAGAAGTGAAAAGGATCCCTTTGGCTAAAACTATGAAATATGCTTTCTATGGAAGCAGGTCCTCACACTTTAAACATTTGCTTATTTTCCATTGTCACGAAAAAATTTAACAATGAACACAGCTCTCTTTTAACTTATCCTCTGGAAAATGCTTTTCACACGAAACCGAACATTTTTTCCTTTTTGGAAATCAGTTTCCAGTGTGGATGATTTTTCATCTGACAACATTCAGCATTAAGAAAACATTTGCTTTATATATATGATGTTCAAAATGCAAACTCTTAAACCTGGCAGAGTGGGTGTAAGAGTAGAAGGACCATGTGTCTGGCACTCTGTTATTAATGTTTCATTCTGTCCATCACCAGCAGATTCCTGTAATTCCAATATCAATGCCAATGAAGACACAAATCAGGTGCTCTCTCCCGCTTTCCCTGACAAGTAATAGAGTAGTTATGAGATAAACAACCATAATCATTGTATTGCTAAACAAACAAACAAATAAATAAATAAAATAAAGATAACAATAAAGAATCCAGTCTTAATGAACCATAACTGCCATAACCAAAACCTCCACCTTCAATGACTCCATTCATAACCATGAGTAACGGTATTAGCTCTAGTTATGACCAACAGCAAATGCAAAAATCCAGTCATAACCATCAACGAATCTATCAATCAGTCAGTATTGGTAACAGATTACAAAAAAAAAAAATTATATTTATGAATGTTTGCAGGTGGCACAGTATTAGTCACTACATTAAGATGGGAAACAGTGCAACACTGCCCCCTGTTGGTGTAACTCAGTCACACAGTTCATCAATGAGACCAACATGTTGATGTAAAATCAATCCCTGGTACACCAGATGTCTTTGTAAACCCAGTCTAAATACATGGCCTTAAGAAGACCAGCAAAACTCTAGAATATAGTGGCTTCACTGTTCCCCTATAAAAGTAATTTAAATTTTAAAACCCCATGTGCTTTGGTAGTCTTGGCCAAAGCACACTTTGACAGCATTAATGAATAAAGTGAATAAGTTAAACAAAACAACAACAACAATCATCATCATCATCGTCATCATTATCATCAAAGACTGAGTTAGAAGCTGCTGGAGGCAAAATCTACAATTACATTTCAGTGGAAGGGCCATTTTTAAGTGGAAGCTGGCACAGATAGTCTGGCATTACCTACGTGATTGAACACTCAGCATATCAATGACCCTGTTCAAAGAGGAGATGGAGCTCAGCACACAAAGACATCCTTATTGAAATAAGCAGGACGCTGTCTGGCTGAATGTGGAAAAGTAAGAAACCTTCCCACTTTGTCTCATTTCTGCACTTTTCCACCAGTGTCAGTGGAGGGAGAAGGAACAAAAGTCAAACATTAAACATCTTTTGGTTTAATGCATGAAAATAGAAGACTGAGGGAGATGGTTAGGAAAGTGTTGCATAATACAGTCAGTTTAATCCACACTGACCTCTCTTACATGCAACAAAGGAAAAGACCAACAAGATGTGGACATAAGGCACATTGTGAATGTTGTTTCTAACACGTAATTCACATTGAATAAATGTCTCCTAAGTAAGTAAACCTAGTTTGTTGCAAAGGGAAGTTTAATTAAAGTTTTTCTTCTGTATATAATGTGATTCGTCCATTAAACACATCAGGAAGAAAAGGGACAGATCTCTAGAACAGGAAAAACGGGTTTCATTTTCATGTCTAGTCTAAACCTAAATGTAAATGTTGGTGCAGGGTTCAACACAGAACATAACTAGTAATATTTATAGGTAGCTCCAGAGTTGGCTCCAGGATCAGATGATTGTGGGTTCGTATCCCAGGCCAGTAGGTTGCCCTGAAGTACCCTTGAGCAAGGTACTGTCCCCATCACGGCTCCCCGGGCACTTTCAATAGCTGCCTACCAGCTGCACGTGTTTCTGTGTGGGGTAAATGCAGAGGTGTAGTTTTGTTGTGGTTCACTGAGTTTTGTGCCGTGTACTCACAATGTCAGGAACAGTCACTTTCACTTCACTAAAATATAATTGTTGAGGAAAGAAAAATATAGATTACAATGGACACCAGACCAGACTTTATAATAATTGTAATTAATAAGGTGTCATGAGAATGGACAGGATTAGAAATGAGTATATTAGAGGGACAGCTCAGGTTAGACATTTTGGGGACAAAGTTAGAGAAGCAATATTGTGTTGGTTTGGACATGTCCAGAGCAAAGACGAGGATTATATTGGAAGAAGGATGCTGAGGATGGAGCTGCGGAAGGAGGAAAGAGGAAAAGAAGACCAAAGAGGAGGTTTATGGACGTGGTGAGAGAGGACATGCAGGTGATTGGTTTGAAGGAAGAAGATGCAGAGGACACGAAGAAATGGAAAACGGATGATCCACTTTGGCGACTCTTAAAACAGGAGCAGCCGAAAGAGACAGTAGATGACTCACTTAGCAGAGTGTAAGGGACTTATATTCAAGCTACATAAACATGCCAGACAAAAAGGAGACTGAAACTCTGTAGATACTGGATGTTATTGAGATGGTGATAAAGATCCTCCTGTTGATCATGAAAAGAATGAACGAGGCCCCAGCGAGGATCGAACTCGCGACCCCTGGTTTACAAGACCAGTGCTCTAACCACTGAGCTATGGAGCCATGCGCGTCCGCTCAAAATCATCACTTATACAGAATAAACACTCCTCTCTACGAGGCAGCGCCTGCGTTTCCATTTAATGATGTTTCTATAAAAATATCTGTAATATATAAATGGTATATTCATAATATATTCATATATTCGAGTGGCCGAGCTGTTCCTTCAGTCATTTTTTAAAACCATGTAATGCACTCTCGCACACTACACAGACTTTTAAACCCGAGGCTGAAATAAAACAGCTTTTTCGCAAACTGATAATCCTTTTGAGGGGTTTATCGTTTTTGGCTGCTAACTTCGTTTATGTTAACTCATATTCCTCTCGAATAGCTAACGTTAGCGAGGTATGCTAACACCTCAAACACAGCATTTATCTCCCTCTGTAGATCAATATTGTAAATTATATATGGTAAATTATATTATGGACCCGAAAACTTTGGGCTTTGTCACAGACCCGATCAACATAATGTGGTATTTACTGAGAACGACTTTTGTAGCTAAAGTTAGCTAACGCTAACCGTGGACGGCTAGTTGCCCTCTGGCGGTCACTGAGGAGACCAGTGTTCAGCCCTGAGATGTTCAAGATACACGACGAAAACATTTTACACACTGTGCTGCAGGCAAACAGGACTAAATCTGTCCTTTCTTTAAAAAATGCAGCTGGACAGAGATCTTTATTTAATGTTAATATAACAAGTTTCCTTTGGTAATATTACAGTACACTTAGGGACATAAATCTCAACTCATCCTGTACTTCAAAAATGTAATTACTGCATTTAAATTTTGAGGTAAATGTTCCCTTCAGGCTCTTACTGCACTGCATTGTTCCTTACCTGTAATTCACTTTTAATAAGTCTGGAAAATGATAATATCACAGTACACTTAGAAATGAATACTGTGAAATTCACTATAATGAACATTGTTTTCATAATAAATATTGTCAAATTTCCCAGACCTGTAGTAGTAAAGAAAACACAACAAGACCATAGTAAATTGTTTAAATTGTAAATTGTCTCAAATTGTTTAAAAGAGCATCCTTCTGTCATCATGTTAAGATTAAGTCTTGATTTAGCAGTGGCATAGCGGTAAGGGACAAGGCCCCAGGACTGGAAAGTCATGGGTTTGAATCCTGGAACAGTAGGTCACTCTGAGGTACCCTTGAGTAAGGCACCGTCCCCATCACTGCTCCCTGGGGCTGGACAAAGCTACCCCCTTCTGCACAGTGAGTGGGTTTTGGGGCAGCGGTGGCCTAGTGGTTAGGGAGTTGTCCCCAGGAGGTCGTGAGTTTGAATCCCAGACCACTAGGTTGCCCTGAGGTACCCTTGAGTAAGGTACCATCCCCATCACTGCTCCATGGGTACTTTAAATAGCTGCCCCCTGCTGTGTTTGTGCGTTTCTTAAATGCAGAGGCTGTATTTCATTGTGGATCACTGTGTGTTGTACCGTGTATTCACAAAGTTGTCACTTTCACTTAATTTTCCAAAATATCAGTATAATTGAGTCACTAAGATTTAAACAAGGTCATGAGAGATTTGGTAAAAAATGTTTTAATTGCTTATCACAAAAATTATTAAAAACAGCTCAGCATTTTCACAACCATTCACACGTTTCTTTTTCTCCCCACATGGAATTTTCAAAGCTCTGTGGGCTTCTTCTCTTTGCAATTTACACATCATCCTTGGTCCAGTTATCTTACTCTGTTATTACTACTATGCAGAAGTTCGATGAAGTTCAATGCTTCTAGTTTCAGCCAGACCACCCTGCTACCCACACTACTGGTCATCCTAGCTAATATGTCTATCCATCACAGTTTGAGTGTAAAGTTGACCTTTTCATCTCTATCCCTGACCAAGGTTGTAAAAAACCTGGAAGTCAGGGTTCTTTTTGTTCATTATGTTCCTCTAAGGAACATTGTCTGGCATTACCATCCCTACACACAAGGCAATCTCAGCATACACTGTTTTCATTCTTCTCAGTGCATCCCTGTTCTTTACAACTTTGTTACAGATGCTTTGACAAACCAGTGGGAATCTTATTTAAATAAGAAATCTATCGTTCTGCCTGTTAGACCTCACTAAAACAGGTCTACCCCTAGGATTATAATGCACTGCCCATCCAAAAAAAAAGTCACACTCTAATATTTTGGTGGATCTCCTTTAGCTTTAATTACTGCACACATTCGCTGTGGCATCCTCTTGATAAGCTTCTGCAGTGTCGCAACTTTTATTTCCAGAGTTACATTAATTTTTCACCAAGATCTTGTAGAGATGATGGGAGTCGGACCACTGCAAATTCTTCTCCAGCATATCACAAAGATTCTCATTGGAGTTAAGGTCTGGACTCTGTGGTGGCCATTCCATGTGTGAAAATGATGTCTCATGCTCCCTGAACCACTCTTTCACTATTTGAGCCGATGAATCCTGGCATTGTCATTTTGGAATATGCCCGTGCCATCAGAGAAGAAGAACTTCACTGATGGAATAATCTGCTCATTCAGTATATTCAGGTAGTCAGCTGACCTCAATCTTTGGGCACATAACGTTGCTGAACCTGGACCTGCCCAACTGCAGCAACCCCAGATCACAGCACTGCCCCCACAGGCTTGTACGGTAGGGACTAGGCATGATGGGTGCATCACTTCATGCACTTATCTTCTTACTCTGATGCACCCATCAATCTGGAACAGGTTCAATCTGGACAACCTTCTTCTATGGCTCCAGAGTCCAATTTTTATGCTTCCTAGCAAATTGAAGCCCTTTTTTTGTGATTAACCTCACTGATCAGTGCTTTTCTTAAGGCTACACAGCTGTTTAGTCCCATTTCCCTTCACTTTGTGTGTGTGGAAATGCTCTTATTTTCACTATTGAACATAGCTGTGAGGTCTGTTGTTTTTTTTTTTATGATTTGATTTCACCAAATGCTTACGTGATCGCTGATCATGTTTTTTAATATTTTGTTTTTGGGCAGGCAGTGTACATGGGCAGATCCTTTCCACTGTTTTGCTAGGAAACATTAGGAATATGGTAAATGCTGTTGCACTACAGCATTGTACACTGACCATTTACTACGTGGACTGCAGAATGGAAACTGTGGCCGCTTTCACACCTGGTATAAGCTTTTGGGTGATCTGGGCACAAAAATGAGCACAAATGGGGCAGTGGTGGCCTAGGGGTTTTGGAAAATTGTCAGTTGTAAATTGTCAGCCCACAGCTGACATTAGAATGTGTCTCTGCATATGTCTTGAGTGACCTTTCATGAGCATGAGTTTATTTTTCTTATTCAAATAAACTTGTACGTCATTTCCATTGGCAAAGACCAAATGTGTTGAAGTGGTAGAAATGCACTTCCTTTGCCCAGTCTGCAGGAAATTAAAAGAAGAAATCAAAATAAGACAGCTGTTGCTCTTTCTTATTAACACACTTTAATATGATGCTGTTGTGCCACGTACTGGATGTACATACAGACAACCTCTGAATTGGGTTGGAGTGATCAACATTGCCAGGTGTGAACAGGGCCAGTGTGTCATGTAGAAGCCCATGCCAAATTTTCCTCCTTTACTTTCTGAAACTGAGTTTGAGTACTTACATTACATTTACATTTATGGCATTTAGCAGACGCTCTTATCCAGAGCTACTTACAGGTCCTAATTACAGGGACAGTCCCCCTGGAGCAACTCAGGGTTAAGGGTCTTGCTCAGGGACCCAGTGGTGGTAGTGCTAGAGGTGGGATTCGAACCGGGGACCTCTTGATCCAGGGGTCCGTAGGCAAGTACCCTACCACTAGACCACCACCACCCCAGTACTTGTAAAAGAAAGTTTTTACTCAAGTTTCATTGCATCATTTAAGAAGGAACAATGTTAAATATTTGTGATAATTCATATAACTGTTTTTTAGGAAATACAAAATAAAAGCTAAGTTTTCCAGTACAATTTTCTGGACTTCAAGAAGCTGCAGAAATGTATCATGTAATCTGCTGCAGTACCTCCAGTACATACTAAAATGTGTTTGTAACTGAATGAATGAGGTAGCCCTATTTGCTACTTGTCATGATTAATGTTTTTTTTTTTTGTTTAGCACAGAGGCCATTTGGATTGCATTTTCATACTAATGCCCAGCGAAATCAGAATTACTGCATATAACACCTGCATCTTCATAATGAGCACAGTTATTTGCACCCACACCTGCATGCTGGCAGTCCAGGAGAGTTTCTTCTGTGCCTTCACACTGCACATCATCTAGAAGGATCTTTAGATGTTTTCCTTCTCCAAACTCTGCATGTTTGGAGGCCTTTAATGCATAACGGAAGCCAAGCTGTTTACAGACCACAGCTGCGTTCTTAATGTTCCAGAGATCATCACACACTGTCCCCCACTCCCCGTTGACATATATTTCCACTCTTCCACGATCCTTCTGACCATATTCATCTCCAACCAGTCTCAAAGCCCCATTGTATGTGACACTCTCTGACTTATGTTTCCCCTTTCTACGCCTGCCTTTGCGGTGACGGGTGTGTTTTGGTGCCTTGGTGGTAGTAGTAGTTGGAGATGGTGTTGTCCTACCCAAGACCTTATCCTGCTCATTGAGTATGGCCAGCAACTCCTGAAGCCAGTCTTTTGTGGTCATATGAATAGATTCAGTTGGTTGGACTTCAGCTTTTGGTTGTTTAGTTGGTATTTCAATACCAATTAATGCTGTGGAACAAATAAAATAAACTTTAAATAAACAAACATGACTCAGTTCTGAATCCTAAAGGTATTACAGCAACAGTAAGATGTTCATTTGTTTTCTGAATCTATGAAAAGTCTCAATATTTATTTATTCTGGTATATCATTTACACATAATTGCAACTGAGCTGTAGAGTAACTGCCCACATCTGAAGTAAGCCTATGATAATTGCTTAAAAAATAAAATAATTGTGATCAGCTCAAATTATTGTTCTAAACTGATGAAGAAAGATTTCTAACAGGCTAATACTGTGGAAGATTGAATAAGTAAATTAAGTTATTATAAACCATGTATTTATATAATCATAAACCATTTATTAACTAATTATGGTACTTCCCAGAACAGAGTATATATATTTATAACACACAATATTGCTATTAGGCCTTTTTTGGGCCACAAAACATACTTTCTTTGGGCTTGAACGTTATGCGATTGCTCTTTACTCGAACTGGAAGGGGGTTGTAGTGACATTTCCTTGGAGGAGCTCGCCTGCAAAAACAAGAACAATACTTTTATCTAAACCTCAAAAGACATGACCTTAATCTCTGGTTCAACACAAGTCATATATACAGAAGTTGATAAAAAAAATAATAAAAAAACATTCTCCAAGGTCTATATTCTGCTACAGTGAGAAAAAGCCTAGAAATCTCATTACAGCTGTACAGGGCTTGGCCAGTCAACTTAATTCATGTCAGTAAGAGAGAGATTTAGATGACAGCAATGAAGTATGCTGCCAAGCCAGGCTTTTCACTTCACAAGGGCTTAGTCTTAGTAGACAGTTACATATAAGCCAGAGTTTTCATGTAGTGGTAAGATTGAATTATGTATGTTTAAAAAAACATTTGAAAGAAAAATTGTGTTTTTAATATAGTGACGCAGTAACTTAATAATGAGCAGATGTGCATTAATGCAAGAAGCTTCTTGTGGAGCAGAATAAATTGTGCAGTTGTGCTGACACTGCAGAGTCTACACTGTGGTTGAGAGTGATGGGGAAATTCTTACCGAGAGGGATCAACAATTTTATACACAAGACCAGTGGCTGACGTCGCACTTGGAACACCGGTGGACATGAAATAGAGTTCTCCTAATCACCAGATGGAATAAACAGAGAGATGCAGCAGTCATTAGTTACCTGGGCTCACTGACCTTGCAACACTGAATCCCTTGTTTTACAGGAGGATTAAAAAAGATTCTTATTTGTAATAGAAGGTAAATGCAAGAAAAGTTTATTTTAAGTAACTCTGAACCATATCTATCCATCCATTTATCTTGCAAAAGGCATCTGGTGTTATCAAATGGAGCAAGAAAAAATGGGAAATGTGCATTTTGGAAGAAATGAGACATACATGGGTGCAGATGGGTGCAGTTCTTAACTGTACAAGCAATGGCAAAATGTGGACAGCCTGAGAGAGAATTATGGTGTATATGTTTATAGACAGTCCATGTTCGTGACTTCATACCTGCCTCATCCTCCGCAAAAGAGATGATATACTGGTAGTAATTGTTGATGAGACCTGGGAATGCACATGTCTGGCCCATTCCCATGCAGATCTCATTATAGTCCCAATGCTGTGTGTTTTTGTTCTCTTTAAGACTCATCAAACGACTGCAAGAAAAAGACTTTTAGCTGTTTCACTCAAAGGAATTAAGCACTGGTTTAGTAATCAAGTCTTTTAGAGTATATATCTGATACTGGTGGAAGAATACCTTCATTGTGTATTAGTAGGTATAATCCTAGAAAGTAGCATTATACATAATGTTACAATGTAAATGTAAAGGAACATCGTGAGCTTAGAGGGTACTAATTTATATCTTTTCTATAGAAAAAAGACATTTTGCCTTTTCTCAGCTTTTGCATTTTAGTATAGCAAAACAAAAAGTGAAGGCGGGGTGTATGGAGGCAGTGTAACTGAAAGTGACTATTCTTGTCATTGTGAGAACACACAGCACACCACAATGAAATTGGATCTCTGCATTTAACCCATGCACAAACACACACCAGCAGGGGGCAGCTATGAAAGTGCCCAGGGAGCAGTGACATGGACGGTACCTTGCTCAAGAGTACCTCAGGGCAACCTACTATCCTTGAACCCATAATCTTTAGATTCTGTGGTCAACTCCCTAACCACTAGGCCACCACTGCCTTATTAAGTCTTCAGCCACAGTATTTTTTAAACATATTGTTGAGGAATTCTTATCCAGATATCCTGGAGGACAAAGTTTTTGGCTCTCATTTTCATTGCAGTACCTGTCCTTGACCAATTTCAGAGGATTGTTTTTTGATAGTTAAGCCACGCAGTGAGTTACATATTAAACTTTAAGAAAAAGCACAATCATCTAACTTAATGCATGAAACAGTGAAGAACGCTGCAGATGTCTCCAGCTTATCAGGACAAGGATCATGGTGCTGATGAATGCTGAGTGGTTAAATCTCTTTTTTTGAGGCACCTTGTATTCTTAGGAACTTTGCAGCCTAAACATGTGTTACCCATCACATTCATCCATTATCTGCCACTTGTCCCAAACGGGGTCGCGGGGGAGTGCTGGTGTCCAACCCAGCGCACACAGGGCGAGGACAGGTCGCCAGCCCATCGCAGGGAGGAGCGGGACGGGGACAGCACCTTGCTTAAGGGTACCTCAGGGCAACCTATTGGGAAGGGGTTCGAACCCCCAATCCTCCGATCATGTGGCTGACACCCTAACCACTAGGCCACCGCTGCCCTACATGTGTTACCATTTCTTTAATTTAATTTACTCAGTATGCCAAAGATAAGACAGGTTATCAGCATAAAATTCTATCTTTGCACCAGCAAGGTGATTCCCTAGCAAAATATAAGGGCAGTGACTCAAGCCTTTTGTTCAGAACTGTAACTACAATAGAATATGTCAAAATGTACTTAAGATGAGTACTGTGAAAAGTATCATTATTTTGAGCGTTTACAATGTGTAAATGAAGATAAATTCACTTACCCACTCATGAAGTCTCCAAATATGTACAATCCATTTAAATTGGGGAATTCACAGCCCCGATACACATAACCTCCTGTTACCGACTTGCCCATTTTATGAGGATATGCATAAATTGGAAGAACATCATCTACAGATGACAGAAGAAAGGAAAATATGCTTCCACTATGTTCACAACAATATATGATATTTCTATAGCATGTAACAATTTTGTAGCATTTTTTTGCATTATTGCTGAAGACATTAACAGTCCCTATCATGTGAAAACTAACAGTTCTTTTCCTGTATTACTGTCCACTAACACTCACCCAAAGAGTTATTGGTACACAGTTTCTTGTCATAACACGAGAAGCCTTCTTTTGCTCTCCAACCATAGTTCCTGCCTTTCTCAACAATGTCTACCTCTTCATATTTGTTCTGGCCCACATCTCCACAGAAGATTCGTCCTTTCCCATCTTTGCTGTAAGGGTCACCTCTGTCCACAGAACACCTCCACATGTTCCGCACCCCATAGGCATACACTTCCGGCCGAGCATCACGTTCATGCACAAACGGGTTGTCTGGAGGGATTCTGTACAGAGGTCCTCTTTCATTGTCATCAACATCTAAGCGAAGAACCTTACCCAAAAGAGCAGACCTAAAGGAACAAAAACATAAAATGATAGTAACTGCAGGTTTCTAAAAGAATAATATAAATATAATAATATGCAGTGAAAAAAAAATAGATTTTTTGAGTTAGTGGTTAGACATACTTGTTTTGTGCGTTTCCAAATTTCCCAAAAGGATCTCCAGCCATTCCACCATCCCCAGTGAAGATGTACATGTAGCCGTCATCAGCAAAGAGAAGCTGCCCTCCGTTATGATTAGAAGCGGGTTCATCGATCTCTAATATAATTCTGAGAAATGTACAGCATTTTGTGAGTTAGTGGTCCTGAAAGAACAGTGAGGAAAAAAATTACATCCCTTAATTTTTTTATTTTTATTATTTGTATTATTTGTTGATAATCTGCATGTTTTTATTACAGACAGCCCATAAAGTATAGATTTAAATGTTCCTTATAAAGGAAAGTTGAATGTGTATGAAGAGGCAGATGCTAGAACTGCATAACATAGCGTTCACTCTCCAGTAAACCACTAGGCCACCGCTGCCTCAAGAGAAATGTTCTCTTTGTCAGTCCAGTCCCTGTACCTGACCGGATCTTAACTTCTATTGAATCAGTGTGGGATCTACTTGAGAAACAAGAGACAAAAAGCAGCCAATGTCCGCATGAGAGCTTTGGAATGTCCTTCAAGAAGCCTGGAAAACTGTTTCTGAAGACGACTTCAAGAAATGACAAGACAAGAGAGTAACCTAGGCTGTGTTATAAAATACTGGTGGTCCTCCCAAATACTGACTTTAAAGCTGATTAGAACGATGCAAACTTCCTTTATGTTATAAACTAAATTTAAATGAATGATTATATATATTGCAATAAAACACTTTACCTTTTGCTTTATTTCTCTAGTGAACAAAAGAAAAGAGTGTGGCTAATATATACTGAATGAACAAAATGTGAGTAAATGTGTGCTGTTAATAACACACTGTTCCTGATTCAAGGCATCCCAAACTTCTATAAACTAGGCTGAAGGACAATCAGAACCTGCTCACCTTTCTGAACTATGGTCAACCACGTTCATATCTGTAGCAGAAATATGGAACTCGCTTATACGGATTCTCTCTTCGAAGCCCACCTCTACTGAGTAGTAGACATAAAGCTTGCCATTGTATTTGAACTTGGGATGAAAAGCCAGCCCCAGGAAACCACGTTCATCCCCCTCCCATGGAGAGGTTAGAACAGCCTTGGTGATGTTGAGGAACGGCGTTTCCAGCTTTGATCTATCTGGAAGGTACACCCAAACCAAGCCGATTTGCTCGGCAACAAAAAACCTATGGGTGCCGTCATTGGCGTGCACCATTGCCAGAGGGTTTCTGAGTCCATTAGCTACCTCCTCCAGGCACAGCTGGAGGCAGCCATCAGTGTCAGCTGTCACACGGCCCAGATTTTTGTTCAGCTGCTCATTGGTCAGCAGATGAGGGTAGCAGTAGTCGGGATCATCCAGCTCCAGTTGCTGACAAAGCCTTCTGTGGTCGTGTTGAAGGTTTGACAGCTGTGGGTCATCAGACAGCCAGGAGATGGTGGACCTACACTTTGAGTAGAATTGAGAGCAGTAATCTGGACAGAGTCCAGGAATGGACCTCAGGGGTGTACTGGGGTCTTCGGCATCAAAAAGATGGGCAGCGTAGGGTGAACATTCCTGATGAGAAGAAACAGGAAGAGATGGAAGGGGGGATAAGTTTTGGCGGCAGACTCTGATTTTTTTGCCTGCTCATGTTCTGCACGTCCACACACACAGACACACAAACACACACACACACACACACACACACACACACACACACACACACACACACACACACACACATACACACACACACAAACAAACTACCCCACTGCTTAATCTTTGGACTCAAACGCAGCAAGAAAGACTGTTCTCTTTGCTACTATGACTATTTTTAATTATAAACCTTTACTTAAAATAATACACTCATATGTTCATGAGTAGTTTATCATTAGTAGTATAATTCTTATAATTAGAAATGCTCCTTAATCTTAAACACCTACTAGTTAATACTTAATGCAATAATATTTTTGTCAAAGAATACACAAAGCACCATTTAAAAGCTCTCTATGACGTCAGTGCTTTCGCTTTTACACAATGAGAAAACAAAAAAAGCAAACAAATAAACAAACAAATAAATCAAAGCCATCGACTGACCTGGCAGATGAGGTCTTGGACATACCCTGCACAGTTTGCATAGCCATAATAGTCGAAGTTGTCCATTATCTTGTAGAATTTGGTCATCAGCTCTTGGTCTCTGGCGTGATCACAGCAGCCGAAGTGCTTGTACATTACGCAGAAGTGCAGCTCTTGCTGGGGCTGAAAAGGGGGCTTAAAATCCAAACACTGAGGGTGCAGGAGCACAGGTGCTGCTCCAAAACACAAGAAACACAGCGAAATGAAAGGCCATCGCCACGGAGCGCCCACTAAATCACCCAAACAGCCCATAGCCCTTCCTTAATCCGAGTCCAACTTCACAGCCATGAAAGCAGACGCAAGAATCCCCCGAGTCCTGACTGACGAACTGACTGACGGACTGACCGACTGACTGACTGAGTGCCTCTCTGCACTTTTGCACTTTGGCCGGACCGCAGTCACTGACGAGGGAACCAGTCTCCGGCTGAGCTCAGCCTGCACCTTTTCCTTTTTTTATTTTTTTTTCCTTGCGCAGCTCTAACTTATCGACCATGCTTTGTTTGTTATCCTCCCACTGACTCATCCCTCAGATTTTCCTCTACAGCACATTTCTGACATCTCGTCACATTAAGCCACGCGCGAGTTTTATTCGATTCTTCCCGCAGAAGTGAAGTCACCGGACTCGGCTTTCCGCTCGGACTCTGCTCCTCTGCTCAGTCTGAACAGATCAACACACTGCCTTATGTAATGTAATCATCTCCGTAAAGCTCACACTTCCACGATTTCACTCTCCTCTTCCTCCAGTCTGAGGGAAGAGTCTCAGCTCCACAGAAGAGCTGGAGAAAACTGAGCATCTAAACTTCTATTCTATTCTATTCTATTCTATTCTATTCTATTCTATTCTATTCTATTCTATTCTGTTCTATTCTATTCTATTCTATCCCAGACTGCAGACATTCTATTCTATTCTATTCTATTCTGTTCTAGACTACAGACATTCTATTCTATTCTGTTCTATTTTATTCTATTCTGTTCTATCCCAGACTACAGACATTCTATTCTATTCTATTCTATTCTATTCTATTCTATTCTATTCTATTCTATTCTATTCTATTCTATCCCAGACTACAGACATTCTATTCTATTCTATTCTATTATATTCTATCCCAGACTACAGACATTCTATTCTATTCTATTCTATTCTATTCTGTTCTATTCTATTCTATCCCAGACTACAGACATTCTATTCTATTCTATTCTATTCTATTCTATTCTATTCTATTCTGTTCTATTGTAGACTACAGGCATTCTATTCTATTCTATTCTATTCTATTCTAGACTACAGACATTCTATTCTATTCTATTCTATTCTAGACTACAGACATTCTATTCTATTCTATTCTATTCTATTCTATTCTAACGTATTCTACACCAGTTCTTGTGAAAGTGTAAACACACTCAATCTGAGGCTCAGGTGTCCTGCAGTGTTCTCTCTTTGGGTTCTCTAACTTGGAGTGACTTTCCACCGCTGGTGTATAACTTTACACCACTAGATGGCGAAACATTCACATTATTTGCGTCTGTAAAATCGGTACAGTATACGTTCTACTTATTAAATAATGCATTATAACTACTTATCTACTTCTGAAAACTCCGCAACAGTCGTATATATATGTATACATATATCTTTTTTTATATTTTATATATGTATATGTATATTATATATGATTTAATGAAATGTGTATATCATTTGTCACTACCTCTAAAAAGTGAGCATTTTAAGAAAAGTGTTACTGGTGTGTGTTGATTCAGAGAGTTTGTGTTTGGGTTTAATGTGCGCTTGGTGAGTAAACTATACCCTGGTCCGCGCATTGCGTTGAAAGTGCTAATTGGTGAGAAATTGTGAGCCACTGTCTCTTTAAGGGAGCTCAATCTGGCAGCTCCAGCGAGCCGCTCGGGTAAAGCCTGCCCACCTCTCCATCAGATCCTACCTGCTCGCCGGAGATCCAGGAGCTGTCTGTCTCTCCCCAACCATCCTGAACATCAGCCGCTCCAGACACTCATCTGACCCGGAGGAACGGATCACTACCTCGAGGAAACCTCCTTTTAGACTGATTTGGGAACTGTAGGATCAGTCAGGTATCCGTGGCTGTTTTCTTTCAGTCGCTGCGATGTTTAGAGAAACTTTTCCGGACAGTTTAAATCTTCTGGAGTAAAGCCGTGGATTGGAGTGAAGTTTGTGATTACCAAATTTATGTAATTTTATTATTTCCTTGCTTCTTAGATTTGGAGGAATAAGGCACCGAATATAGTATCAGTGTAACTGCTGTAGGGTCATCCCAGCACGATGCGCTGATCCCAGTTCAGTGAGGGGGACCAGGCTGGAGCAGAGCTGAGCTCTTCATTGTGCAGGATCTGAAGATCTTCTTCTGCAAGAAACCACAATACTTATTGGAATAATTCGAACAGTTTTATTTTGCTCACCTTGATTTGCCTTACTGGGTCTTCTGGATTTGAAACATCATGACTCTGATTTTAGATTCCCCCAGGCACCATTAGACCCTGTTCTCCAGATTCCCTGTGTAAATCCTTGTCAAAGGAAGGAATATGGCAAAAAATCTCCAAGACGATACAAGGGACGATTTAGGCAAGATTTCTGATGAAGAACTGTTTAGGCTTAGTAAAGATGAACTGATACGGAGGCTCCGGAGAGTGGAAAATGAGAAGATGAACTTGATGGTAGAGCATGGGAATATGATTAAAGATGTTAATAGAAGGCTGCAGGTTCACCTCCATGAGATTCGGAGCTTGAAAGAAGTGAACCAGAAGCTGCAGGATGATAACCAGGAGCTCCGAGAGCTGTGCTGCTTCCTGGATGATGACCGGCAGAAAGGCAAAAAGCTGTCCCGGGAGTGGCAGCGATTTGGCCGGTACACTGCAAGTGCCATGTGGAAGGAGGTTGGTGTCTATCAGCAGAAACTGAAGGAGCTGGAGGCCAACCAGGAAACTATAATGCGAGAAAACATTGAGCTGAAGGAGATTATTCTCATGCTGGAGGAGGAGAGGAATGGTGCTGGATCTAGAAGCTCCATAGACAGCCAGTCCAGTCTGTCCAATCTGAATGGAGGCTCAAGCAATGTTAGGGATGTGGGAGATGGGAGCAGTACCTCCAGCACAGGCAGCGCTGGCAGCCCGGATCACCATCACAGTCACGGACACAAGCCTGCCGAGAACAAGATAGCATCCATCAGGCGATCTATGGATGACCTTTCAGCCAACCATCTCCACAGAAGCATACCAAATGGGCTGAGCGGTAAGTAAACAGCACAGTTTTAAAAGGGCTTTTAGTGAGAGTGTTGAATGATTTATCACAAATAGGCCTGTATTCCTGGGTCCATTTGTTCTTGTGGATATTTCATGTTGAAATCTAAAGAGGATGATATTGCAATGCATCTTATTCCTCATACTTTTTTCCAGTTGAGGTGAGATCAAATAAACTCCGCTCCTGTTGTCTTGAAAAGCACAAGTAAACAGGCAATAGTTTTTCTTGTGCATGTGTGTGCAGTAAATTAAAACTCTAAACAAATATATTGTTAACAGTTTGAAGAGACACTTATCTAAGGAGGTGAAATGCCTTCAGTAATCTCCCTGGGGTAACCAAGGAAATGCAGCATGACACAAGGAGTTGTGCCTTTGGGTTTGCTTTGAGTACAAGGCAATATTTGCACATGGCCGTATTAGATGGCTTTTAAATAGAGCAGGCTGACTGTACAGATGGCATTGCACTAATTACCTTGGCCTGTGAAGCCAGGTTTGATGGGGATTTAACACTCTCTGTAGCTTTTTCCCTGGTGTAAATTCAGTCAACAGGTCTTCAAACACCTCATTGAGAAAAAAAGTGGTTTTGTTCTTTCATGTTCACAGCGTATCAGTGTGTGGATAGTTTGTATTATTATTTCATTGATAAGCAGCAATATGATGTTTTCAGAACATTTATTTTGTGTAGATGACATTTCTCATAAGGAAGGTTTGAAGAAAATATCTAATGTTGCAAATACTGTGACTGCAATGTAAATAAAAATAATAGATGAGAGCCAGGTCTGTTATTTGGGCCTTTAATATCAAGGAAACCAATTTTCTCACTTGGGGCTGGGACATTAAATTCACCGCCCCAGCCAGTTGGTATTTGCTTGTGATTGGCCTGATGATCTACAGGCAGTGAACAAACTCCCTTTTACCTTCGAATTTATTATGACAGCATTTATAAATTCTACATGATATTTGAAATATATAATTATGATCTGTTCCATCACTTGTGATCTGAAAAAATATACCTTTTGAAATGGTAGTTTTGAGATTCAGTTTATTATTAATCTTCCAACCCTACTTAATGTTTAATTTTAAAGCTCATAGGTAACATAGCAAACAATAGGAAGGATTCTTCTTTAGGCCACTTGATGTAGCCTTTAGAATGAAGAAGAAAATGTGGCTTCAAATGACTCCCACATCATTGAATAAGATTTTGAATTGGTGTTATGAATTCAAATTCTTTAGCTGTTTTGTTTGGAATACGATTATGGACTGCACTTGTTTGCATAAAGATTGTTTGTTGACCTGCTCCTGGATGTGGGCTTTGTTGCTGTTACAGTAAAGAGCAAACTGTTCATGTGTGCTCAGTGTGCACGCAAGGTTATGTGATGTACCTGATGTGTTGTTTACCCTTTTTATGGTCATCACTCACCAAAGTGTTTTATAAATGGGTCTGTGTGGTTTGGATATCTGCCGGGGGTTACACGAAACAGGTCCGAGTTAATGTCTCAAACTGCAATTTGTCATGCCACTTTTGCCCTTTTAACCTGTTCACTCCATCAGCGTGCTTTCCCATAAATTTAAGTTATTGACTGTATTAGGTTGTCTCCACTCTTCCTGTTGTAAACAGATCTGTTAAAAAGTTCCAAACACACCTCAAAGACACATTTTTGGCCCATGTTTTATTCTATCGTATCTACGTGCCTTGATACTGCTGGCATGTCCTTGAATGAAATAAGGCTCAAAGAATTGAAATTTAGAGGAATATATCTATGTAATGTAGAAGTTTAGTGGTCCAGTTTGAGATTGTCTTATTAACTGTAAGCTTCCTAGCTGTCCACGCCTAGCAGCTCCTAAGACATGACAGACATTGCACATGCTCAAACAAACAAACATTACTTGCAGTTTTGTTGTAACGCTAGTTTTCACTTATATACACATAACGATGCATTCACCTAAAAATGTAATCTTATAGTCCAGAGAAGTCTTGATGGTCTGTCTTGAAAATGTCACTTGTAATTGCTGCATGAATATATTTGACATAACATGACGAAAGCAGGATGTCACGGCCTCCACCTAGCTCCAGTCATGGCCATGGTCCCAGTTACCGGACTTCTAACCACATCTTCCACAGTGCCCATTCATCACAGCCCAATCCCTCACACCTGGCCAGCCGGGTACTTAAGGCATTCCAGACCGACTCAGACTCGTCTGTTCTACGTCCATACTACTGTTTTGTTTGCTTCCTGACTGATTTGTTAACTATTAAAGTTACTAGATTGCTGCCTAGCAAGTCCCCTTTTTTTCCCATCATGACACAGTATTAGAAAATCATTATAATAAACAATTAGTAAGGATTTTAAGGATTTTTGTAGTACTTTTTTTTTATAATGCTGATCTTTGCAGATATGTTGTGGGATTCAAAAGAAAGTGTAAAATGTTTTTAAAAGAAGTAAAAGCATATCAGTTTATATTCAGCATAGTTTCAATTTGACTTCGCTTTCTGTTAATGATTCCACTGTCTTGTTAAAAGTCCTTTAGGAGTTACTGCCCCACCCACCAAGATTAAGAGTGGCAATTGTGGTTTATTGGGTGGTGTTATTATTTGAAAGCCTCTGTTGTGGTAAAAACTGCCGCATATACTTTGCTTCCTGATCGGCAGGTTAACGCCTGAAGAACATGTTAACATTGTGACTGAAAGAGTTCTGGGCTTGTCTTTTCTTCTTGAACAGTTTTACTCAGTAATGCCATGGTCATATAAACTGTGGTGTGGAGTTGGTCTGAGTCCAAGTGTTACACAATGACAGTCTGCGTCAAGGGACAACCCAGAGACTTCTTTTGTAAAGCTCTGTGCATTGTAAATGGCTGTTGAGTTGTATGTTGTGTTATATTTAGATCTTCCTGCAGACACTAGATTAGGCTGGGTTATGTCCTCTTGCCTGGTCCTGACCCCTGTTGAGTTAGTTTAAGCTTTAGGTTGCTTATTTCATGTCCATAAAGCTCACTAGGGCCACAAAAACAAAACAGTGTGTTAAAATGACAATAACCTTTATAACCCTGTTTCAGGAGTATTTTTTTCCAGAGTTGTTTGGTACCTTGTTCTGAAAACTGTAAAAAATATAGGATAATCATTGCACCAGTTTAAACTATTCTTTGTCTTTAATTTCAGAATTTTTTCAATGCAATAATTTACGCCTGTAGTTCACCAGTGAATTAATTAATAGTAATGACTTTCTTATCTTTTGATCCTATAAAATGTCGCCATTATTTAATAGCGTATATACTTTTAGCGGTTTATTTACATCTGGTTCTGTTATCAGTTCCTTTAGAGATGTGAAAGAGGGTATCTCACTTCATTTGAAAAGATCCAGACCCCATGCAGGCCGCCTATGGGGTAGAGCCTGTGACCGGGTCAGGATGGGGTCCTTTTACACAGTTCAGATAACGTTTCTCCCTGACTCTTCCCATGGCTTGAGTGAAAGAGCTTCGAGTTGCTCTTTTAAGACCCTTCATCAGGTCTTTAGAGTCCCCTCGCACAAGTCAAAGGTACAGATGTTTGGCCTGTACTAGTGTTTGTTCCAATTTATGAGTGCAGGACGAAGGTCACTCTCTTGAAATACATGATTCAAAGCCCTTTTAATGCATTTAGAAGACTCTGTGGTCGACTGAGATTCACTCAGCTTTACCTAAAGTAACTTCAGAGTTAAAGCTATGAATAACAGACTTTAATTAGGTAGCTGAATAAATGTTTCTTTGGTCTTTGCCCAATTATAAGGATCGCTAGTCATTCATCATGTTTGACTGTGTAATCTTTCAGCCTTATAGAAGATAATGATGATTGAAAATGTACCCTTGGGAATATTCATGATTATGCAAGCATAGAAAAGGATAGCACTGCACTTTTTTAATTTCCCATATCATTACGTGTTTAGCCATGCTTTCTGTGCTTAACATGATATGACATGAAACATCAAAAAGTTCATGTTGTGCCCCACTTTTAGTTAGAAGATCCAACTAAAATAATATATACAATACTGTGCAAAAAGTTTTAGACAGGTGTGAAAAAAATGCTGTAAACACAGAATGCTTTCAAAAATATAAATAATGATTGTTTATTTTGATCAATTTACAAAATGCAAAGTGAGTGAACAAAAGAAAAATCTAAATCAAATCAATATTTGGTGTTACTACCTTTTGCCTTCAAACCAGCATCAGTTCTTCTGGCCCCCACAGAGCCCTGATCTCAACATCATCAAGTGTGTCTGGGATTACATGAAGAGACAGAAGGATGTGAGGAAGCTCACAGCAAGATGTTTGGAGCAACCTACCAGCCAAGTTCCTTCAAAAACTGTGTGCAAGTGTACCTAGAAGAATTGATGCTGTTTTGAAGGCAAAGAGTGTTCACACCAAATATTGATTTGATTTAGATTTCTCTTTTGTTCATTCACTGCATTTTGTTGATTGATGAAAATAAATGATGAACAATTCAATTTTTGAAAGCATTCTTTGATTTACAGCATTTTTTCACACCTGCCTAAAACTTTTGCACAGTACTATATATATGTAAATATATCTAATATCTAAAGGTGACTAATTATTTGAGACATGGTGATGCCAAAGTACCATTTTCTGCCAGTGTCCAACCAACATTGTGCCACTTGTTGATGCTGTTTGCAGGCTCACAATGATTGGTTTAATGTCCATGTATTTAAATTTCACAAAATAGCATTGCCAAATTACCCACCCTTGTTTGGACTAATTCCCTCGAGTGTAGATTTTCTCTCTAAAGGCAACTCATTGTTTTGCAAAACAAACAGCGGTGGTGAGATGTCTACCCTAGCCAAGGTATTTGATTTTGCTGAAACTGTAGATTAATGGGGTTGTTACTTACACCCTGCTGCTAGCCCTGCCTGGTGGAGAAAGTAATAATCTTACAAAAGCGGTTCACTCCCTCAGAGGCAGTCTTGCCAGAGCCGTTTTTAAATGGGCCTGTAATTGGGCTGTCCCACTTCAAGCCTCTGGCCTTACAAACAGCTCTCCTGGGAGACCCTGCTTAAAAATGCTTGTCTTAAGCTTGTGAATTAGGATGATGGACTTCACAGATCCTCTATAAGAAACTGTAGAATGTTTTAGGTAAAATAACTCAAAAAGACTACATTTGGCAAATCCGTGTGTTGATTATATATAACTGGAGCACAGATATTTCTAATAAATGTAAAAAATTGCATACCTGACATTTGCTTAACATGCAAATGTGGTTTCATTCACAGTGGTTGTTACTGCTGACAAGGAACCGGTTTGTTGTAAGGAATGAAAGGTCCTGTACTCCCTTGTGGCATTCTTTGTTTTGATCAAGATGCCCTTTGCCCATCTTTGTGATTCAGACCTGCCCTGTCTACAGAACTATTTCTCTCAAAGAGAATGAGGGAGCTATGTTGTTGTGATAATGAGATGTTGAGACCAGGCTTGTTTACAACTGTGCTTTTGGCTAAAAGGCAGTTAAGAAGCTAGCTGTTTTTCATTCACCTCCTGAGAACTATTTGTATGATGCATCTAATCAGATTCTTACATTCTTACATTGCTTTCCTCTCTCATTGTATGTTGGTCAGTATTTAAAGCCTGGATCAGACAGGCTTCACCTGGGCTGGACATCTGGTCATATTGAGTGAGCAAGGCTGGAGATTACGCAAAGATTTTGCTGGTGTAGACACACTATACATTTAGACCATAATGATCCTGCACTGATACAATGATACAGAAAGCGCTCGGTTTCACTGCATATTTTAGAAATGTGGAAATGTGTAAATATCACAGGTAAAGACAATTTTAAGACAAGTGTGGATTTAGCCGCCATAGGCCTTTATTAGAAATGGTATATTGGTTGTGATAGGTATTGATAATGGTTGCATATGAGCATAAAATACTTGACTGAATATTTGAGAGTAAAATCATTTATCCAGTTCAATACTCCAAGAGATTTAGCCTAAACAGCACACATGCACTCTGTGTGGTCATGTAGCTGTGCATTTTTCCTTATGAGTAGCATTGGAGTAGTTTAAGCATCAGTTTAAGATTCTCATTTCAAATCATAGCACTTCAGAAAAGTAGCTAATTTTCATAGGAATAAAAAAATGTGATCATTTATAGTGAGGAAAAGTCATCCAAAGAATCCTTGCTATGTTTATTTTCAAAAAGCATGCCTATCTGGACTTTCTACATTCCAGGAGAACAATGGTGGTAGTTTCACTTTTTTCTTGTGAGTTTCGCACTGGGTCTTTGTGACTGTATTGTAAAGGCATATTGAGTTTAACTGTTGAATCTGAAAGAAATTCTAGCAGTCATTGCTGGCCAGGAACTGGTTAAACCTGATACAGAGTTTGCAGGATTTAAAAAACATGGCATAAATACATCTGCACATGCTTACATGGGCTTGAACTTTCCATTTCTGCACACTGTGGATGAAGAATGTCTGCCCACGTTGAATTAATTAGTAGAATGAAGCTAGAGAGTTTTTCTCTCTCTCTCTCTCTCTCTCTCTCTCTCTCTCTCTCTCTCTCTCTCTCTCTCTCCTCTCTCCACCACCACTAAACCCTGCTTAGGTTTACTCTGTGGAAAGTATCACTCAATGGAAGGAAAAGGGGGTCAGAGGGGAGGAGTGCTGGTGTTGGCCATGTTAAAAGCTAACAGTGGATATAAGATGTGTGAGTGTGGAACCTTTATCAGCTTGCTGATTGATACGGTAGGTTTAAGAGTGGTGCTGAAAGAGCAGGGTATAAGATACAGGATCAGGATAGTTAAGCAGGAGTTTATTTTAAAAGTCACTCAGATGTTTTCGCTCTGGTCTTTCCTTTCTGTGTAAACCTTTGCATGATACATTTTCACACTTTGATGTTTTACTACATGTGCTGTTAAACCCTATAAATCAAACAACAACAACAAAAAAAAAACACATATAAATCCCTTAAATCAAAAGTTTGGCCAAATGTACACAATATTTTATCTCACCACAAATGTATTCCATCAACCGATACATATTTGGCACTCCACCAATAAGCATCATGCAGGCTGCTTGGCTTAATCATTGGACAGTTGCCTCAAATTGGGAGTTGTTAAAGGGGACCTATTAAGCTCATTTTAAGTAATAATGTTTTCTCTTGGTGAATTACAATAGCAAAAAAACATTTAAATAATTAAAAGTTTCCAACAAGCCTTCGTTTTCTTATATCGTACATATAAGAAATTCTATTATGTTTTTTTTTTCTCAGTCTGAAACAGTCTGTTGGACCTCCTGTGTCTCTAAGGCCCTCCGGTACAATCCGATACCTCTTCTCTCCCAAGTGCAGTAAACAAGCGCATTTAAATACAAACCCATGTAAACTCAGCCAGAAAACGTCCTATGTTCACATAGTGTTAAGAAAGTTAGTATTGGTACAGCTCAGCCTGTATCTAAAACACTCCCAGCTGTTTGATTTAAATAGTAGAAATATACAAATATCATGCTTTTACACAAATAATCATGTGTACTTATAAGTTATGTCTTTGAGTCTCCTGCTGATCCACACAAAGTCAGAAATGCTCTGTCTAACAATAGAAAGTGTCATGCTTTCGAATTGCCTGCAGGGTAGGAGGGATGGGCAGCATACAGGGGCATGGTCTGGTACAGGTATAGTGGAGCTAGAGTAACCTGTTGTATCATAACCTCTTTCCTCACTAAATTACTCTCTTGCTAGTATTTTGAGTGTTTGTACAAAAAACACTTATGTAACACTTGTACAAAAGGCTACACTCGGAAAAAACATTAAATAAACTCAAGTAGACTTGTCCATGTGGTTTCTGGCAGTATGATGCAGTATGATGTAGTGTTCTTTGTGAAAAACGCTAATTTCTTCCTGCGGCAGTTTGAAGCAAATGTTGAGGCTTTATTTATGCACACTGCTGAATGTTGTGATAGCCTGGCTGCATGTAGATTAACTAAAGGAGTAAACTTCAGCAGCCAAGCATGTCTTTCAGGTCCACTGCACTCATCCGCTTGTCTCAGAAAAGGCTACCTAAGCATAAATGTCTGAAGTCAGAGGAGTACTTGTGACCTAAATTTGAGGCAACAACTAGGGAGCGTCATGGTCAACGGGAGGAATTATATTACCATAGTCGATTTGAAGCTCTCTGCTGTGGAGCATGTATAATTTGATCATCCCAAACGGACAGAATGACATTTTATATTTCATGTTCAGCTGTGTCAACTTAAGATTTTGTTGCTTTTTAGATTTCCTTGTCCTTGTTTTCCCTGTTGTTCCTTTATTGCATGAATGTGATTCATGTAACCAGAATTTGAGGAGTGATTCAAGAAAACACATTCATGTGTTCATCCCTCTATTTCTTGGTTAATTTGGTCTGAGTGATCCACATAGTACTGTTTGAAACTTTTATGTAACATTATGAGTAATGTAGTATCTGATTATAGGGCTTTGATTTTTATCTAAATCTTTTCAAACAGCCTTTGTGCTTGTATTAAAAATGAAAAATAGGACTAATAACCAGGCAATTGGCTTTTCTTAGGCTTTTCTAGTGTTTAGCTTCTTGTTTTAATCTCAAAATCTCTTAATCTGTCACTCCGTCTGTTCACATAAATGAATGTTTAGGCATATGTCTTTATACCTTGCACATGTCCAAGAATGTGTGCAATTTAGGACTAATTACAATTGTGAATATTTTATCACAGTAAATACTTTGTCATAAATGTTTTTACAAGGAAAGAAATGTATCCATTATACATTAAAATAATAGTTAACAGTATTGAGCAAAAAGCCATTTGACATAAAATAAACTATTCATCTGGCCAGTAAGTATATATTGATAAAAAAAAACAACAAAAAAGAAAAAGGAATTAATATACCAAATATATTCAAAATAAATAAAAAAGACATAGTAAACATATTAATATTGTAAAACCTCAGTACCTAACAATAAAGGTTCAGGTTCAATATTCAGGTTGATTCTAATGATATGAATTGTTTTTATAGAGAGAAGTATAACTACTGCATATGAATGCTCTAAGACATGTTCATAACTAAGAATCTGCAATGTATTGTGGACCAAAGGAACTGAATGAAGACAGAAGACAGAAGGGAACATATCTGTAAAACTTCACTGCATCTTGAGTTTGCTCTTACTCTTACCCTTGTATCCTATCCCACACTTCAGAAAGCCCCTCCAGACTCCGGCGAAGTGGGCTGGTGGACCCCTGCCGCTGTCTGGAAGGGGGAGAGAGGTTGTGGGCCCTGGTTTTGGTGCTCAGGCCATCTGTCCGACACTATTGTTTAGAGCACAAAGGGGAAAGAACTATTCAAAGTGCATCGCTATGAATGGAGGCATAACGTCATTCTGTTTAAGCCTGAGAGCATCTCTCATCTACCCTGTTACTGAGCCTGAGTATTTCCATCTCTTCTCTTCTCTTCTCTTCTCTTCTCTTCTCTTCTCTTCTCTTCTCTTCTCTTCTCTTCTCTTCTCTTCTCTTCTCTTCTCTTCTCTTCTCTTTCTTTCTTTCTTTTTTCAAAGCTGTTGATGTTCTGGAGTGCTGCTATCACAAGCTATTTAAAACAGGCGGTTCTGTACGCTGATAAGGATGTCTCTCTAAACCTTTTAGTCTCTTTTTTTGTCTCCCCTCTCTTTCCATTAGCCTGCTGAATCTCAGAGTGCTGCTCCACTTTTCTGGACACTCACTTCCATTTTCCTCATTTTTAAAGAGGAGTTTTATCATTGTGAGTTATGTAACAGCACAGCCATTCCCCTCAGCCACACACAGCCCTCAGTAATGAGGTAAGAACGATCTTCAGGCAGTTTGTGCTGCTTGGCTGAAGTCTGCTCTGGGCAGCATTTCTATGGGGCAAATTATGTAAAAGGACATGAAAAAAATCTAGCCGAAATCAGTCTCTTTGGCTGTGATAGACAGACTTTAATGAAGTGCTTTAACCTCAAAGGACATGTGCAGATATGAGTCTCAGTGTCATTCACTGTATGCCTTTTCTGTTGTTGTTTTTAAGGACACACAATCTTTGAAATAAAAATGCAAAAGATTTTTTGAGGTTATGAAGTAGTGAAATAACTGTGTTTAGTTCCCTCTCAGTTAACAAATCTTATTTGAAACCCATTTTAAATGCTGGAAAGGTTTAGCAATATATTCAGTACACAGCACAAAATTAAATACTCTAAAGAAACTCAAAATAAAGAAATAATGATCATCATGAATATCAAAATCGTAGAAATAACTGTCATCATGCTGATCTGGGAGAGATGTTAGACTGAGTTATTGCTGTTTTTCATGCGATGTCCAATTACAAGGATGCACATTATCATAATTTTGCATTTCTATTTAACCATGTCATGCTACATTGTTGAATAACCATGTATCTTATGGATTGTCATGATGTGAAATTAAGTGACGTTTCCATTTCATGTACTTGACTTTACCATCTTATGGAAACATGAAAACCTGGCTGGGTGGCTTTAATAATAGGCCAGGTTTTTATACTTGGATTTTTTGGCAATGTCCACACTTGGCAGAAGCTTCAAAAAGAACTTATTTTCTGTGGAGCTTCAGTGTGTGACCTGTGGGCTATATTGCAAATGTACTGTGGCCTCTGAGACTGACAGGTTGTCCCTGCACTGAGGCATTTCTGGAATTTACTCCAACAATAATTTGGGCATCACTGTTATCAGCACAGCTGTCAGTGAAAATTGTAAAATTTCTCCAAAATGCAAGCCTGAATGCATGACTGAAACATTCCTCTTTGAAACATAGGAATATGAAAAATACAAGGGGTTTAAGGTGTTACACCACATGATGTTAGGCCAATTTAAACATACTGAATGACAACACCTCTATGGTAGTTTTTCATGGTTATGTTTGGCTGATCCTTGTCCCTCAAATTCAACATGGAACTTGGTCTCACTTTATCTGAATTTAATTAGTATAGCCTTTAGATTAAATAAGGATTTTTAAAAATGTATCTAAATAATCTCCCTGCGATGGGCTGGCGACCTGTCCAGGGTGCGTCCCCCGTCCTCGCCCTGTGTGCGCTGGGTTGGACACCAGCACTCCCCCGCGACCCCGTTTGGGACAAGCGGCAGATAATGGATTATCTAAATAATGTTATTCATACTTTCACATATCATTAATTACTTGGCACTTTGTTTTTCCCATTAAGGATGTCAGGTGTGTCTCATTGGACAAGGGTTTAAAGGTCCCAATGAGTCAGAGCAGCGCGTTAGTCATTGTGGTGTACTTCTGACTCGCGTGATTTCTTGTGTAATAGTGTTTCCTCAGTTCTGTATGTAATTAAGTTGAATAAAGTTCAGTTCACGACTCTTGGCTATGCATCAATTTCTAGCCCACAACACCCCAGCGTCACAATTTCTCTATTACTATTTTTGTATTAAAACCAAAATGTAATCCCAAATGTTAGAAATAACAAAAATATATTATAATATATATAAAAAATATATTACTCGGAATGATAATTTATACAATAAGCAAAAAACCTTCCAGGTGGCTTTGTTACTTGACTAAAGATGCCTTATTGCATTATGCACAATTACAATGTCTGAAATCCTTTTCTGCTGCTTCTTTCTTTATAATATTCAAAAAGAACTTCAGTGTTTAATGGAAGCCTATATCTGATTGAAAATATAAACATTTGGGCTCCATGTTAATAAAGGCCCAATAATTAATTGTACTGATGGGTTTGGAGAACACTTGACTTTCTGACATTTTATCCAGTGTTTCTTGTAATCTCAAGGTTATTAATTTACTGACTTAACTGTTCCACTTCAGCTCACTGCTTAGATCAATGTTCAGACCTTTACTGCTTATAACTTCTTTAGAAACCTTTTTACACAAAGGTGTACTGAACATTAGTGGTTTTCCAACCCCTTGCACACAGTGATTTTGCTGCTGTTGTTTACATCTGTGTGTGTGTGTGTGTGTGTGTGTGTGTGTGTGTGTGTGTGTGTGTGTGTGTGTGTGTGAGTGTGTGTGAGAGAGAGAGAGAAAGAGAGAGCGAGCGTGTGCATTTGGCAGAAGCTAGAGGTGTAAGAACTAAAGAACAGACAAACCCTTTAGTCAAACACTGGGGCTTGTTGCTAGGATACATTCTTATCAATACCTTGGTATGCCATCCCTCTTCCTTGGATTCCTCGGCGCTGCGCTATGCCACAGTTTTATTCATGGGTTTATTTCTGAATCAACTCCAGTCTGGCTTGCGGCAAGTCTGGAGACCCCAAATATCCCCCACTGTTGACTCTTAATGTTTGAAAAGTGCGCCTTGCGTACCAAATGGATTCTTGCCATACATTCATATTCTTGCAAACTATATCAACACCCTACATTTCATATCACCCAACACAGAGCACACTATGATCAGACCCTAACAATCACTTTCTCTAAATCCACAATAGGTGGTGACCAAGTTACTTGGTAACCTTAGGTAACCTTAATTATTCAAAATTATTCATTAATCCTAAAGGACCCTTATCCCATAGACCCTTCTGGTGACTTTTCCAGATGTTTTATATCCACTAATATAATTTGGTCCCAGCTCTGGTCATCCCTGAAATATGAAGATGCTGTTTTAAGACCAGTGTATGTAAATGAGCTCTATTCTGATTGACTTTGCAGCAATGTGCCTCATTCAAAAATCTCTCCGGGCAGGAATTAATGCTATGAGATGAATGCATTCTTATGAGTAAGTCTGTTAGTTAGCCATAGTAGGTATATCACATATTTAAAAAAGCATTTTTGAAAGACATGTAAACCAAGCTCTTTTGAAGTCCACGTAATATTAATGTATTAATCAAAAGCATATATTAAAAACACTTGTATAAAATAAGGCACAATAATCTGTTGATGCTGTTTTGACTTCATTAATAAATGCTCTTTTTTTGTAACTGAACAGTAGCGTTATCTCAGTTAAAGTGGGTCAGCTCAGAAGCGCGCTGCCCAAAGTGCTTCATCTTTACTTAAAGAGCAAGTAAGTTGATCTGATCACTCCACAGAAGCACGGCTGTAGATGTAACACAACTCTCTGAGGTTGAAAGTGTAGCTAATGAGTTTCCCTGTGCTGGGAGATTGCAAGGTCAGTTTAAACATTGCCATTAACTGGCCTCAGCCTCGACCCTGGCCATTTTATCCAGCGTGTTTTTTTCATGTAGTCCCTGAAAGCTGTAATCATCTTACAGGGAGAGGCTGTAAATCAACTGAGAGGCATATGTTCTCCCTCCCACAACAATTCACCCTCCATCTGCCTTTTATTCTTCTTCCCCTGTTCTTCCATAGACTATACTTTCCTGGCTGTTTGAATTTTCTTAAAAGGTGTAAAGTGGCTACTGTTGAGTGTTTGTTTTTTTGAAACTGTGGTGAAACACATTCTCCCCGAACAGCTAACTCAGCATGACCTTACTGCAAGCAGCCTTATTCATTTCTGAAGGCGACCTTGGAGAACACAAACCAGGTACCATTATCAATGGCTTTATCTGGTGTTGCTATCTAAAGACTTTCTTAAAGTATGCAATGAGCTGCCAGCAGGTCGAGAAGAGCCAGAGCACGTCTCCAGACGGAGGTGTGAGGAAAGGCCGTTGACTTCTGTTGACAGCTTACTTTCCACCAGGGGTGTAATGATACACATACTCTCAAGTTTGATATGATTTTTGATTCTCAGATCAAGGTTATGCTCTCATCCTCCATCGATTTCCTCTGGTTGGATGGGCATAGATGCCTAGTTTTGGGAAGACTTATTGTCAGTACAATTTTAAAGTTTGATACACAGTTTTTTTTTTTTCAGTGGTGTTAAATTGGGTGTACGTGTACTCTTTCCTTCTGAGGAAGAACAGGATTGGCACTCTTTTTTTACACAATCATCGTGAAACATTTTTGGATGAAGCAACAGAAAGTGATATGGATGCATTTCAAAATCACATTTGAATCAGCAGATAATTGTTGAAAATATTTGGTATTGGTACTGAAGCTTAGTTTGGCCTTTTTGACATAGCTGTAAGTGATATTTAATGGTGAGAATAATTAAATTTGATTAGTTTTGCCACATACCATGAAGTGATACACTGATTCTAATGCTAATGCTGTTGGAGCTATTAACCAAGGTTTGCTAATGTGTGTGGGTGTTGATACCACCAATATTTACAGATATTTATCTATATCTCTAAAATGATCAGACATCAGCATCACCCCACAGATCTTACATTAGTCTTTATACCGGGACTGTTAATGAAATCTTCTTCACAACTTGCTAACAAGTAAATCATAGCTACAATATTCACATTATATTATTACTTTTTATTCATGTTTTCATTGGAAAAGGGTGGTCTTAAAGAGGGGTTGCTTTTTTTCCCCTATTCAGAAGAATGAGACATCTTTCTGAAAGGCAGTCTTGACAGGTGTAATGCAGTGGTGTCTCTGTCCTGGTAAAATGCTTTTCCCAAAATGCCTTCATTATGTGTGTTTGCTACATTAGCCTTGTGGTTCCAGGGGGAAAAAAAAGCTTTAGACATGGCGCATAATTGCATGCTGTACATGTGTGGTAAAGGAAAAGTTAATAAAAATATACATTTTGTCTGTCACTTTTCAAGGAAGACATAGCTTGTGAAAAAGAAAAACATGAAAAGATTTACATGTAATAATAATGTTGTGTCTTTATCATCTTCTTCTGGCTGGGAAAGAGTAAAAGCAGGCCGAGACTCCACTCGTGCAGTTTGCTACTGACACTGTACACACACGTCCCAGAGTGTGGAGACATGCTTTGCATTAAAGACTTAAATAGCACACACCCTTTGAAAACATCTCAGCATGACGGAGGATCAGATCAAACATTGAATCGCGTCTGGGAACTCTCCTTCCACTAGAATAAAAATCAAAACAAAGAATGCTGGCAAGAAATTAAAAAAAAAAAAACATTTGTTTGTAATCCATGATAATATGCAAAATTGTAACTTGCTGCAACGTTCAGATCCATTCATATCCACATAAAAGGCAGTTAAATCTGTGCCCCCATGCTTCAGTTAACTCTCTTAACTACATAGTTTATGTGTTTTTCAGTTTACTGGTGGTTCCTGAGTACTTAACAGTAGTTGCTGAATAAAAGCATTAAAGGGCCCGAATCACAAAATACTTTAGGATTTTCTATTACGGTTTTCTAATAACACAAAGTTTGGTGAAGTTTGGTAGTTATATCAAAATATAGCATTCGCTACAGTCATTATAGACAGTGTGTACTGTGCCATTCAGCCAAAAGATCATTTGTGAGGTCAGACGCTGATATTAGATGAGAAGTCTTAGCATTGCAATCGCCTCCACATCGAATTTCTCATAATATTCCTTTATAAAATTGATGGGTAGTAAAGGTCCTTCTCTAATCTGTTGCCACAAAGTAGGAAGCATATAATTGTATAAAGAATTCTTGTTTAATCTAGCATTAACAAAGGCCTGAAACTAAGGGGCCTAACTGAAACATTCCAAAACCATTAATTCCTCCCCCACCAAACTTTACCGTTGGCACTCTTTGCATCCGATGAACCTGGGTTCAATGCTCAGCTTTCTGACAGTCTGCAAAGTTAACCCCTTCGCAGATGAGCTGTAATTGCTAGACAGTTCTCTTTCACAATAATCGTGCATAAGGTTCATCAGGCTGAGCTAGCATGTGAGAAATATTTATACTCGTTGCAGTGGTGGCCTGGGTCACCTTTAAAATCACTGAGCTGTTCAGTATGAACCATGCTACTGCCAATGATTGATTGCATGACTGTGCTTGATTTTATATGCCTGTTGGCAATAAATGTGGCTGAAACATCTAGATAGTGTGTCTTTGATCAACACTTATAGCCAAAATGCAAAATCATTTGGTGTTGCGTAACATGTGTTTTATTCATTTTTCTGTTTTTTTTATTTGAACATGTCTAGGCTGTCTCTGAAAGACTTAATACTGCTTGTTAAAAACAAGGAACAAGCATAACTAATACCAGTACACAATATGGGGCAGTGGTTACCTAGTGGTTAGGGAGTTGCCCAGGATTGGAAGATTGTTCAATTCTCTCACCAGTAGGATGCCCTGAGGTACCCTTGAGCAAGGTACTGTCCCTGTCACTGCTCCCCTGCCACTTTCAATGCCTGTCCCCTGCTGCACGTGTGTATATGGGTGAAATGCAGAGGGTCAATTTTGTTGTGTTGTGCTGTGCGGCGTTTCACAATGAAAAGAATAGTCACTTTCAATTTTTCACTTTCACAATATACAAAAATAAGCAAATCTACACGACTGCACCATGCAGATAGCTCTCAGCCCATTCTCCTGACAATACAGCATTTCAGAACAAGTTCAGTGTTGTCTGTTAAACAGTTTGCAGCAGCAGAAGCAACATACTTCATATATAAATGACAACTAAATGAAAAATGAGTGTGCTTGAAAAGTAGATGAATGACAACAGAAAGAATGAAAAAATCTCAGTAAATAAGTTAATTCTAAAAGTAATCAGTGGGATTAGTGCTGGAGGATGTTGCTGAGCAGGAGCATGACAGTGGGGTTGCTAAGCGTACATTGCTGATGTGTTTATGTTTGTAGGTGGTGGGCATGGTTGACTCACCTTCTCTCTCTCATACACACACACACCTACACACGCACACACACACATACACACATACTCAGACACACTCTCTCTCTATCTGTACACCTCTTCGTCTCATATTCCCTCTCTTTTAAGAGTTGTGACATGAGAAAAGGAAGATTTGAACAGTGATAACTAAAGAATGGAGGGACATAAATGCTTAACTGATATTTTTATTTTCACTGTAAACGTGAGTTTTTAAAAACATGAAGTGCTGAGCTGTTCATCTGAGAGTTTCATTGGTCTGATTGACCGAAAATTGCAAAAATGAATGACAGAAGTTGTTTTTAAATGGGCAATTATTAGTTATTGTTTATAGAATTACAAATGCTGTTTAGAACATTTTAAAATTGTACTCTGATTACTAAGTTATGTTTCGTTTTCATGCTAGATCCTTGTTTTCAATATTTATTGCACTATGCCTAAATAACAATATATATGTTATATATATATTATATATGTTTAAAAAATGGTTATCACACATTTACACGCATGGTGTATTTATTGTTCAGTCAAATGTCCTCATGAAATAATTTTATATTTTTTTTCTTTATCATGTATCTTTGTTGCTTTTGTATTTTTTAATGTATTTTATTTATCACATGAAAAACAGGGTGTGTGAAATCCTTTCTGTAAAGGCAAGGCATACATTCCTTGTGTGATATAGAGCTCCACAGACGTATGTCAGTGCTGTGTGTGAGTGATGCAACAGGCTTTGACACTGGGCTCAGTCTGGACAGGCTTTCACTGTGCACTTTATGGCCTACAGTTTTGCTGCTGTCAGTGCAGTTCTTATCAACAGAGTATCTGTAAAACAGCCTGACAGCGACGCTGCAGAGTGGTGCGACACTCTCACAAAGCTGATTATTGAAACCAACGCGACTCTATGAGGTACCCTCGTTCAGCTGCTGAGTCTGTGCAATCTGAACTGATCTGTGCTTGACTTCCTGCTGCTCTCTCCTTTTTACCTAGAGTCATTTTACAGGAAGTGGACAAAATAATGCCTCTCACTGTGTTTTGTAACTAAGCTAATGAGGGAGACACCTGGCACTTACTGTGCTTTTAATTCGGTGTATATTGTGCTTCTGTTTGCAGTTATAGTCAAGTCAAGCTAAGTCAGTTTTATTTATATAGAGCTTTTTACAACTGCTGTTGTCACAAAACAGCTTTACAGAATGCATGTCCGAACCCCAATTTGGTAAGCTGAAGGTGACAGAGGCAAGGGAAAACTCCCCAAAACAGGAGAAAGAAACCTTGGGAGGAACCAAGAATCAAAAGGGGAACCCATCCTCCTCTGGTCGACACCGGAATCAAAGGATTGCTTGCAGACTAATCTGAGCTCTTCACTCTTTTTACCTTTTCATTAGAAATGTAATAATGTCTTCTGGAATTAGGTGTTCGTGGAAGGCATTTAAATATTCCAATCAGCTATTCTGTCCTGTCCTGTCCATCCTGTCCTGTTATTACTATTGATCTATATTTGACTTATTGGATTTCATTTTGTGTGTAAATCAGTGTTAATCTGGAGTTTATTTGTCTTACATTTTTCTTGTGTTTTATTTATTGCTGCTTAGTTCCTTTTTATTTAATTTCTACTTATCATTTCTTTTATCAATTACATGTAAATGGGATCTTTTGGATTCCATGCCTTATTGGGTCAGAAGTACATTAGCAACATAAGCAGGCCCTACTCATTATGAGGTAGTTTTAATGTAATGGCTGATTGGTGTTAGTTGTGAAATATATGTTGTGACGCATCCCTGTTGATGAAATCAGCTTGATGGAAATGTCTTTAAGATATGCAGATATCTCTTTCATAGCTAACTAAACACTGGCATGAGCAGGCATTTAAGGAAATAGGAAAAAGGAAAAATGTAGACTTGTTTTTAACAAAGTTGAAAAATGTGATGCTTACTATCATCTAGCATCTTTCAGTTTCAGGAAATATTTTTTTAATGTGTGGTATGTGTCACTCTCGGCCTACGCCTGCATCACCCTCAGGTTAGTCCCCGAACCAGATGTTTTTTAGTTGATCTTGCTTTCTGTTTATTGGTTTGTGTCTCTGAGGAACATGATAGTTTAGTAATTGACTAATCTAGTGGTAATTTGAATAAATAATTGAATAATCATTGAAATTTGTATTTATAAATCCAAAGCTGTGGAATTCTGTGGGTTTTCTCAAAGATTTCATGTTTATCGTTCAAACTGCAAGAATATACATTTTAAAAGATTCATTCTAGAATGACCAATCAATTATAATTAAGTCACCATGACAGTTCTGTCAACCACAAAATGTGGCAAATGGATTAATGCTGCACTTTAAATTAGCATTTAATGTAAAAAGCTTTAAGCTTTCACATAGCTTTCCATACTTTAAATGTTTTTTTGGAATTTTAGTGCTAAAAAAGCAGTGATGTGGCTGGTCAATCCTTTTATTACTGGGTTTAGTGGGTAATTGTGTAAATGATTGTGTAAATGATTGTGTAACTGACTGAAAAGTCTACTGATTTTCTCTCATTGAATATGCACTACAGTCAGCGAATGGCCACAGTGCCATACTGATACATCCACTGTATCTGTAGTCCCTGAAAGTCATGTATCTTCAGGTTTCATGGGGAAGTGCTCAACACTAGAGAGAGGACCCACAGGGGTGTGCAACAATACAGCACTGTTTGGCCAGCCCTTCTTTCACATCTTGGAGTAATTTAAATCGTTGCCGGGCCTCTGTCATACCAAACCTCTGTGCTGGGCAGAAAAGATTTGATGGCAGGAGGTGCACATTTGTTTTAGTTAGAATATAAGTTTACATATGATCTCAGTGGTGGGTCGGCTTGCTAAGCTAACAAGAGTTTTATTGATTCCATAACCAAGCAAGCCTGATGAGTCAGTACAAAGGTTGTTTTTTCTCACTCGTATTAGCTGAGAGTTATTGCTCTGCAGCTCTACGATTGAAATGTAGCTGCATAATTGAATTACTAATAATATATAATCACATCTGATACTGTAAAAGTCTGCACTTCTGACTTTATTGTTTTTGTTGATGTCAAGAAATGACAAAAAAATTAAAAATGTTCTTTTTCTGGCTCCATACAGGAACAGCATTATAATTAGATTCAGATTATATTAAAATGTCTCCTCTTCTACTTACGGACACAAATGTCTATGTCATACTTGAATGCCGTCCCAGTGTCTGTCACATTAACAGTAATCACATGAGAGCGGAAGTGGAATAACCACCATGTACCCATTGGTCAAAGTCCTGATGCAATAATTTTTTTTCTTATGATAAGCTGCACCATTATAATACAAAGCAATGTTTATGCAATCAAGAGTTTTTCTGATTATTCTGGCCTTAAGCTTGGTTTATGGCCAGGCTGATTACAAGTACCACTCCCAGCCTGCTTCTACATATATGCTCAAACACTGCATCTTGGAATGGGGCACTGCTCTCAGCTTAGACCCAACAAATGATCAGCGGGAAGAATACAGACACAGAGCTGCAAGTGGGTCACAGCGCTGATACAATAAGACAAGACACAGAGAGAGATCCTCCAAGGCCATCCCACATCCCCCGTCGCTCCAATTAAGTCAAGCCTGTGTCAGACGCCAGAGCAGCAGCACTTGCATGAATACAGTGATGCTAGGGCTTGGTTTTCTCTCCGTTTTTTAAAGCCATTAGCTCTTATTAGCGCTCCGAATTTTGCCCTTAACCTAAATGCAGTCGATCAGCTGAGACGCGTTTGGCAAAGTTTGCTTTTCAGTGCAGCAAGAAGGCTAATGAAACTGTAATTAACTGGCATTATGTAAAATGTAAACTTTACAAAAAACAAGCAAGTGTAGGTTTGCTTGTTGGGGCTAGACGTTTAAAGCTACATAAGCAGGATTGCATGCATTTTTTTTTTAATACTGCAGACATTTAAGGCTAAGGATAGGTATGGTGGCTGTTGCCTTTCTTGCAGCTTGCACATATATATATATATATATATATATATATATATATATATATATATACTAATTAAACCAATTCAGAGTGTCAGTTTCTGCCTTTCTCTGCATTTATGTGTGAGTATGTGTGTGTGTGTGTGTGTGTGTGTGTGTGTGTGTGTGTGTGTGTGTGTGTGTGTGTGCTGTGTTTGTCTGTACAGATACTTAGGGCTTAAAGGCAGTAGTTCCTCTGGTAATCCTCTCAGTTTTCTATTGCTAACAATAGAACACACTTTGCAGCTAATGTTTTACAACATGTAGAAATGACTGGGGAATCCGCAAACAATCCTTACTAGTGAATCTATCTGCCTTAAGCTACACTCTTTCCTGATACAAAAAAAAATTCCTTAGAAAAGCACTGCCTGTAGATTTAGACACTCTGCCGGCTAAAGGGGCTCAGAGACCCCCAGCTTTACCCCACTACCTTTGGGATGTTTTTATTGATGTTGTGAGCCAGGTTTAATTATCCAAGATCAGTACATGACTTCACTAATGCTTTTGTGGTGAACTGCCATCAAATCCCCACAGCAATGTTTCATCTAGTATGTTCAGGTAAACAGCTATTATAAGGAAAATTGGGGGGAAAAAATATATTATTATTATTTATTATGTAGTGATTTAAGGTGATAAAACCATTCTGCTTCTGCTGCATTGCAGCCCTACAGAGATGGAAGACCACTTCAGTGTTATTCTGCAAGAGGAGGAGGCGTTGCTCTGTCTCTCTCTCTCTCTCTCTCTCTCTCTCTCTCTCTCTCTCTCTCTCTCTCTCTCTCTCTTTCTCTCTCTCTCTCTCTCTCTCTCTCTCTCTCTCTCTTTCTCTCTCTCTCTCTCTCTCTCTCTTTCTCTCTCTGTCTCTCTCTCTCGCTCTCTCTCTCTCTCTCTCTCTCTCTCTCTCTCTCTCTCTCTCTCTCTCTCTCTTTCTCTCTCTCTCTCTCTCTTTCTCTCATCTCTCTCTCTCTCGCTCTCTCTCTCCTGAGAATCTCTCAATTCAGAGCACTGTGCAGTCCTCTGGACTACTCTTAATCCCTGTCTGGGAAAAGGATCCTTGTTGTTTCATAAAACCCAAAGCATGTCTCCTTTTTCTGTTTATATTAATTTTCTTAAACCCAATATGAAAGAAATTTGAAATTTCCCAATTAAAATTCTATTTGCTGCGATTTACACAGGATTGTGAAACAGTGTAACATAATAATGATCAATCAAACCCCCCCCCCTCCCCGCACATGGCTTTGATTTGTGGCCTGGCTGCTTGGCCCTCACTAATCGGCTTGTGTGCTGGCTGTGGGTCAGGTGATCAGATGTACTGTAGTTAGATTAGAGGGTCACAAGGAAGGTAAAGAGGCTTAACCAAGAGAAGCCTCTGCCTCCCATTCCACCCTGCCTCAGTTGTACAACTGAACAGCCCAGCCATGCGTCTGGAGTAGTTATTTAATAGTGATTATCATCTCTTCCACTATCATTCATGTGCATTTTTTCATAAAGAATAAAAAAAAGCATAATTTTAGGTTATGATCTGTAATAATGAGCTCAAGCCCATTAGACACATACATGAAACAGTACTGACACCTGGTGGTAGGTGAGGATGTTGGTAATCAATTCAATCCAGTGATCACACAAAATGGCGTCAGCAGCCTTGCCTAGTTTTATAGCAGACAATAAAAACCGTATGACACTCTGTGGTTTAATAGTTGCAGTGTCAAAAGGGCAAAACCCCTGTGCCTTGTTTTAAAGGATGGGGCCTTTTCCTTTCCGTGGCAGTTCTCTGCAGGACACTCCCGGCTCTAATGGGTTTGTTCTGCTGTTTAAGAATGAGTACAGAAACAGGTGTGTGACTCTGCAGGACTTAGTTTTACAGCAGAAAGGGTAGCGGGGGCAACTGGATAATCATGGTAATTAGGCATGGGGTAAGAGATGGGGTGCTGTAAGAGAAAAAAAAGGAGAGATGGAGAGGTGGCGTGAGATGTAAGGAAAGTGAGTGAGAAAAAAAGGGAGAGTGACCAAAGAGTGAAAAAGAGTGAGAAAGAAGAGTGAGAAGAGTTTGAAAGAGAAATGCGTCAAATGGAGTATGAACGAGAGAGAAGGGAGAGTAAGAGAGGGCGATATAAATATGAAGTATGAAAAAGAAAGGAAAACAGCCCGGAACAGGAGGGGGACATCAAGAGAGAGATGCAGTGAAAGACTGAGAAACAAAAAAGAGAAGGCAGAGTGAAAAAAGAATGTGTGTGTGTGTGCATTTGAAAATGCAGCAGAATGGTTTTGACCCTGAGGACAGGTCATTCTGCTGCTCCCCCCTTATTGGCATCACTCACTTTATATACTCTTCAAGCAAGTCCTATTTGTGTGTGTGTGTGTGTGTGTGTGTGTGTGTTTGAAGTTGCAGTAGAATGAATTTGACCCTGAGAATAGGCTATTCTGCTGCCTTCTTTAAACATTTCCTCACACTCTTTAAGCAAACATGTTTGTGTGTGTGTGTGTGTGTGTGTGTGTGTGTGTGTGTCTGTTAAATATCTCCTCTCTTTGCAGCTTTCAGATATTCCTTTTAGCTGATAATGAATTTATTTATTTCTTCAACATTGCATTACCTTTGTAATGTTCATCTCTGATTCTCTAACTGTGCTTTATTTGAAACATTTTTATAAAATCTTTGTAAACATTTGGGGAAGTATTTCAGTCTCCCGGCCTGCTGCTCTTTGTGCATTTGAGAATAGGGTTTCAGGGGAGGGAGCATGTGGTTTGGAGTTCTTTCTCTGTAGGCTTTCCTTGCTTGTGGAATCTGCATTACTTCCAGATAGTGAGGTCAGGACACCTATGCATAGAATGCAGCTCTAAAAACATGGCTGGACACCTCCACACCCATCCCTTTCCATTCCTACAGGCAATTCCCTTAACAGTTCTTTAGCTTACTACATGACTTTACACCAGCAGTCCATAATTTACCTCGCACAAGCATATGCCATGACAGGTTATGGTGCCTGCTTGAAAAAAGCATTTATTAAAAAAATTACATTCCGTGTTTTTTTTAATCATTTATGGCATTTATTAGGAGACCACTGCAAACATACAGATAAAACTTTATTAGATCATTTCTAAAGATAATCGTTACATGGTTATAGGTCAAAGACAATATTCATGATGAAACACTTTAAACCAGGAACAAGGATGAGGTCTCAATACTGGCAAAAATGTATCATTTTCCATTAAAATGTAAAGAATATAAAAAAATAATAATTTTGTCCAGTTAAGATTTTGGCAAAATACATTTGGGTATTTCTTAGCTCTGGATCTGTGTCAGAGGTAGCATAACTTTCACTTGGCCCAATGGCTCTTTTGTTTTTTAATGTGGCCAAAGTATAAGCTTTTCTACCATTGTTTGTTATGTGGGTTGAGGAATTCTTTTACACTGTCAGATGACTTTCATTCAATGATGAGAGGGCGCATTGCATTGTGGGACGCTGTACTGTATGCCAGTGTATAACAGAAAAAAAGTGCAATTTCAGGATTGCTGGGATATACAGACAGCCCAACAACTGTGAAGGAAATTTGAATCTAAACTGTTTATTAACAGCCGGCTTTATGTTGGGAAACAGATACTAATCTTCTACCTAAATATGCTCCTACTGAGAAGGCTTTAGGCAATGATTTAGACCCCACAGTACAATAATCGTTTGTTGTTGCCGTGCTGTTCCGCAGTTCTAATGTGAATAACAAGAATTTCTAGACTGTAAGACAATTGAATAATCATAGGCTTTGTTTCTGGCTTTTTACAGACTCATCAAACTATATCCGTCAGCTGGAGACAAAGGTCCGGATTTTAGAGGACGACAACAAGAAGGTGTTATCCCAGGTAGGAGAGCGCAGATACACTCATTTGCTTCCTTATTAAAGAGACTCCAAGAAACAATGGACCAGAACTAAATGCTTTCTCTGCATTTAACCCAGAACCCAGAGCAATAGGATTGGCATTCATCACGCATTCAGCAGCTGGGGCACAGTGTTGGGGATGGTACCATGCTGAGGGATACCTCAGGGTAACCTACTGTTCTGGGACTCAAACCCACAAGCTTGTGAACTTGAAGCCTAGTTCCTAACTGCTGCTCCATTATGCACTTTGGGTTTATAGTTCATTCAAACTCCATGTATGAGTCGATTTTTTTATTGTTAACTTTATTGTTATTATCCTAATGCTCATTAAAGGTCAGGGCTATTAATTATGTCATCTTGAGATCATTTTGGCACTCTAAAATGATTTCCAGAAGTATGTGACCCCTTTAGGTTAGCTTTCAAGATTCAGATACTTGATTTGTTACATACACAGACAGATATACAGATAAACAAACAGATATACAGATTTATCCCTGAAATGCTCCTGAAATTGAGTGGTGTGAAATAATCGAATTTTAATACAAACAAAATAGAGGAAAGTTCTGTAATAAATATAATAAAATACACAGCAAAATATCTATTGTTCAGACTAGAATATGTATATTTTCAAATATATAACTATGCAACACATTATTGAATGAGACCACCAACTTTGGAAGCAACCTCTGTGAGATGCTTTGTGTGGCCTATATTTTTCAACACAAAGCAGTTTTTTGAGAATTATTTTTTGAATGGGCCGCTTCATAATATGCCACAGCATTTCAAATGGATTGAGGTCAGGAGTGACTTGGCCATTCTTAAATATGCAATTGCTTTTGTTTGAGCTGCTTTGTTATTGATTTTCTCCAGTGTTCTGAATTATTATCCTGCTGTTTGCATCGGCCGGCTTTATTGTAGGCTGATGGAATGCTCTGTTTTTCTAAATTCTTCTTTTTTCTCTTACCATCCTAATCCCAACTTTTTTCGCATGTTATCTAAAATTAATAAAATTATTTTGATGATCACATAACCCACATAAAATCAACATGAAGCTGGTTACCTTTACTTAAAACTCTTTTTAAAAAGCTTATTATGCTTGAACTTCACCTTCCTGGTCAATTTTGATTTAATTTGTTTTAAAAAGCCATCACAAAAAAGTTGCTGAGGAATGGACTCATTGCTACCAAAGAACTCTATATTGAGGTCATGAATCAGACCTAACTTCTGGTTTGCATGCATTGGTTAAATGTAGTAAAATAAAAATAATAATTTTTTTCCCATTTTAAACGTGTTGTTTAATGTGCCAAAGGTCGTTTTCCATCCACAAGAGCAGAGATCTTTAAAGTATTATTCATCCTTTATTTTTATGCAAAGAGAAGAACACCAGCTGAGAGCTGGAGCGGTTGAGTCACGTCTGTTCAGCAGAACTTTCATCAGTTCCAGGAAATTGTCAGGCATTTTCCTGAAGATGGACACCGCAGAGTGTGACTGTGGGTGAATGGGGAGCAGCCAATAACAATATTAATAACAGGAAGTTTTGAACAAAATCACAAAGCTCAGGTGGAGCTGTAGTGATTTTCCCGTTTACAGTACAGGGAAAGCCACTATAAACACACACACACACACACACACACACACACACACACACACACACACAAGAACACAACTTCACATAAGCTCTGATAATCCCTTTGAGTGAAAAGCTATGAGTTGTTGGCACACACAAGCATTCAGCCTACAAAGAGCAAGTTTGGGGAAAAGAAACAAAGACAGGATAATCACACACACATGCTATTATTCCTGCAAGCAAATCCATAAAGGTGAAAGAGCGCAGGAAACACATCATCTCCCAGACTGCTGAGAAGGTATTCCATTAGACAGATAACCTCAAGTGTAAAATTGTCTTTGGATCAGACACCATGCCGTCTGACCAGTATGACACACTGACTGGCAGCCTGTGCACTGATCCTCAGGACACGTTCCACACCCAAACAGATTAGCTGCATGTAGAGTTCTTTTGCCAGGTGCAGTCAAGCTACATCACAGAGTTTCATACAGTATTTATGAAGTGTGACAGCTCCATAACTCAACTTTCGTTAAACTTTTGACCCAACGCAGCACCTTTTAGCTCTGCATAGGCTGATCGTGTTTGTATTTATACAAGTAAATGAAATAAGGAAAGTTTTCTGTGCTCACAAACATGAGAAAAGTAAAAAAGTAAAATAATATGGCATATAAAACAACAATCTTGCTCAGAGAAAAAAAAAGCGAATCTTTTACCATTTCTTTTTCTGCACCTTTTTCTCTTTAGCTTCACTTTTCATTTTTCATCACTTTTATTCATATAAGGGCAAGGTACACTTTAATCGATCATTTTCTACAATCTTAAAAATTGAAATATGCCAAATAGATTTCTTGCATGATGCCATGCAAGAAGAACCTTTCCTGACTATTTCTCACTGAATGGTTTCTTAAGAAGTGAAGAACCTTGATCTAATAAAAACAGTTCTAGACAATGCTCTCAGACTGAACAGCTACATTAGGTGAAAGCTAAAAAGTTCTTCAGTCTAATGCTCAAGACATTAATAGGGAACAAAGAGTGATTTTTCTGTGGTAATTTTTAGAAATTAGTTGGGTTGAGATTGCATGATTTCAAGCATTTATTAGCAACACTGTGGCTTATTCTAACCCCTAGTGGTCTAGGGAATTCATTTTATTCTTTTTCTCTGTTATGTAAATGTGGCACATTACACAAGTACATGCTCACAAAACCTTGATAAAACATCTTTTCGGTTTCTGCTTCTGTTGTGAAAGTGACAGTGGTGGCCCAGTTGTTAGGGACTAGGCCCCAATATGGGAAGGTGTGGGTTTGATGAGTATATATCCCCTGAAGTAACCATGAGCAAGGTACTGTCCCCAACACTCCTCCCTGGGTGCCGGATGAAATTCTGTCCTCTACTGCATGGTGTGTGAGGGTTAAACACAGAGAAATAATTTTACTGTGGTTTACTGTCTACTGCAATGTGTATTTACAATGACAAATGGTCCACTTCACTTTAACAACGTTTTGGTGTCAATGGAAACTTACAAATCTACTTTCCACAAAGCAAATTGTTTAAATGAGCTAGTGATAAATAATTCAAACAGGATTCCAACATGGTTTTGTTATTGCTATAACATATCTTTCAGGTTACAGTTTATTAAGATAAGATTAGAAATTGAGTTTGGCAATCTCATTAGAAATGTACAAAAGAACAGTCAAAAGATTTTTGCAATGTTTGGAAAGTCTTGTGCTGCGCTTTCCTTTCTTATGTTTGGAAGCTTCTCTAGTACTGGAGCTCAGAGCTGATGGTCAGATTTCTACATGCTGCAGCTGTGTGTCCGAACACTGGGGAGGTGCTTCCTCTGTGTTAGTCCCTCTGCAGTTCTCCAGTGCAGTTCCTCTTTCAGAAAGCTGGATAAAGCAAGTGGAATTAAAACTAAGTCCACTGAGTTTGGAGACACAACACGTTCCATCTGACAAGATCTCAGTCATAACTACCAGAATTCATCAATAATAATTCAGAGTGCTGATACAGCAGACTCTGTTCTTAATGACTGCTGCCTCTTCCTCATCTAAGCAAATAGATCTGACAAAAAAAAGCCAGTTGCGCCCTTAATCAGCTTTTTCACAGCAGATGAATGACAGAGATACAGCATTTGACTCTTCCATTACCAATTCTACGCATACAGATGGTCCCATGACAAATAATATCAAGTGGTATATAAAAAAAACTCCTAAAACTGCACACCTTGCATTTTCAGTATGGAAAAGTTGCCCCTAGATTGTTTGCCATTTACAAATGTAATAGATTTGCAGAAAAAAAAAAAAAAAGAAGAAAAAAAAAGGAGTTACTGTGACTTTATTTGCTGAATTATGACCTGCCCATTAACCGGAAGGTCAGTGGTGTTTGGGCTGTAAAATTTACACCGTATTTCTTCTTTTCTTAATCCACCAACACATATTTGGTGTCTAAAGTTGCAAAGTTGCAGTTACCATCTTTCAGACTGCATACAGACAAAAGTGAAAAGAACAGTCAGGCTTCAAAATGGCTGTTATTACTTGTTAGATGAGCAAAGAAAATGAAAAATGGAGGTGGGGCAGTTCATCCAAAGCAGATTTAGCACATTCACATGTTTAATATGGATGAAGTCTTTCTAGATTTTTGACATTTCCAAAAATGCTTGAGGGAAATTGTATTGCCATTTTAGTAGCACTTCGCTGAAAGGGTTTCCTTGGTTTCAGAGCAGCAGTTTGCTCTTCCAGCCAATAATGGGAATCATGTGTTTTTTTTTTCTTTCAGTGTTCAGTCTACTGTTAAGCAATGTTCTTTCAGCCATACACAGGGTTAGAGGGAATGAATGATGTCTCATGTTTGTCAGATCAGCCTCAGATTCCTTCTCTATGCCTCAATAATCTGTTTTATATAACATTTATGAGGCTTAATGTAATGGTAATTATTTCTATAGTAATTTATTTCTACCTCACTTGACCCCTTGAAATGAAACTTGTTTTTTTTTTTTTTTTTTTTGCAGTTTGTTGTTCTTTTTAACTGATATATGTAAATTCCTTCTCTTTTGATTGGCTGCCTTCATGCACTTTGGAAAATTATGCTTTAGTCATTCGGTTTCATTTATGACACCCTTCCAAGGCCTCAGTGATCCATTTTCTTTCTGATAGCCAGGAACAGCACTTCGTTAAATCATTTCCCCCCTCCTGTCTGCAGGAACAACCTTCTATATCACTGTGAAGGGGAATGGGTGGAGCTAAACTGCATTGGTTCGTTGTTGTCTTCACTTTTGAGTGATAAATCATTGGAATAAAAATCTATTTTCTTTCCTCAGCAGGGGAACACTGGGGATCTTAAAACTCTGAGGAAAGGCCTGTCTCTTTATCACTCCGAGTCTCAGCTCTCCTCTCTGTCCAAGTACCAGGAGTCCTTGCAGAATGTATGTACACACTGCATCGTTCACCTTCCACTCTGGCTGATATTTGTTATTTACAGTACCAAAGCTTCATGCTACTGTTGAGTATAAAACAATGCATTCATTTCAGCTAATATGCATTTGATAGAGAGATCAACTGATCTTTTTTTATTTGCGCTAGCAGACATAACTGCCATGTCTCTGCTGAACAAGAGCTACAGTCTTACTGTTCACTTCATGGTATTTTGGCCTTTGCGGCACATCCTCCTGATTTTTGTTTTTCACAGATATTCTTAGTCAGAATTTATTTATTACTTTCATTCATCACATGAATGCAGGGTTCTCAGCTTGAACATGTAGTGAACAAAGTTTCCTATTATCATCAGTGTCAAGTGAGTATATATCTCATTTTTATTTTGTATGTAGTTAATGGTTTCAACTCTTCTGTGACTGTGGCCTCTTGGCCTCACTGCTTTTTTTTGTCTCAGTTACATTTTGGAGTTGCTTTAGTTAGTTTGTTTGTTACTTAAATTTTGGGTCTCCTATAAACAATATCTAGAAGATTCTTTGTTCAGCATAGTCACAGTGCTGCAAGCTGCATTTGAATTTGAATTAAAGGGCTATATAAACATATTTTATTGGCTAACAGAGTAACAGGGTGCAGGAGCAGCTGGGCTTCAGCCTGCGCTATACGAAAGGGTTAAACTCCAGTATAATCACCAGGCTGATCATCATCTATACCTGTTTCTTCTCTACATCATGTTAAATGAAAGTGACTATTTGTCATTGTGAAACACAGGAAAGCACACAGTAAAACACAAGGTGCTTTTCACCTATACACATACATGCATCAGTGGGCAGCCATATCCAGCGGTGCAGTAATGGGCCCGGTACCTTGCTCAAGGGCTCCTCAGTGCAATCTACTCATGTGGGATTCAAACCCATAACCTTCTGATCCTGGGGCCTGGTCCCTAACCACTAGGCCACTGCTGCCCCCATAAAAATCATGCCTTTAGTTAGATAACTTTGTTATGTAGAATAACTCATATGGAGGTCAATGTGTGGCTTAATAAACCCAAAACACTCCTCTCAAAACAGGTAAAAATACCTAAAAATACCTCTTTAGATATAAATCTGTATAAATATGACTTTGGAACGATTTCCTGCCTGCTTGTAGGGGGATATGTTATCCTGCAGGAGACTGTAGTGCTAAACCTGCTAACCTACAAATGACCTGAAGAAAGAAGTCTCTGAAATAAATTCAGACCATGAAAGTTTGTAGTCAGACATTTCAAAGTTCATGCGAATGCTTTTGTATTCACAACACTAGGTTTCATTTACTGCCTAGCTTTGTCTGGGAGGCAAGCTGGACCGAAAGGCTCATACAGAATGCTTTTGAAGTCAGGCTCTTTTATTGCAACATGAATTCCAGTTCTTCAGACTCAGCCATTTTGACAGTCCAAATCCAACACATACTTGCTTGTCCTCTGGAAAGCGGGAGACAATAACCTGAAGCACTGTGTAAACATCTCTCAGACTTTAGCAATAACAAAGGGCAATAAAATAGGCCTGCATGGCTTTGCTGCATATGAGACTTTGCATTACCCTGTGTTTATTTAGCTTCTTTTTCTAGCTGAGCCAGTGTTGCAGCCCCCTCTTGGCCTATTCTTGCTCCTTACCGCCTGTTTTCACTGGTCCACTGCTGGTTATCTAAATAACAAGAAGCAATAAAGGGAATACTCCAGTGTTTTTCTACCAAATGACTTTCGTCTGTGTCTGTCATATACAGTCGATTAGAAAAGAGAACATCATTTTTTAAATAAAAAATGTGAATTTTTGAAAAATCTGTGCAACTCATCTAATCCGTGAGAAAAGTTTTCCACAGAGAACAATAAGAGTTTATTTTCTCTGCAAGTGGTTTTTAAGTGGTGTCATGAAGTAAATGCAACCTCAAATGTGACTTTCTCTGCTCTTCCAGTGTTCAGATGTTGGATAAGGCTTAAAAACAGCAATTGTAGTAAGACATTTTCTAACACTAATTCTAATTCTAATTGTTATAGTGAAGAGTTGTGGATTTGCACAAATTTGCATACTATCACAAATTTACAAGTTTATAGAATTCAGCAATCGCCCAACAGCTTTTATCATAAGTACATTTCAGATCAACAGATTTTATGTTGTCTGGGGTGTTAAAATTATGTGCTGTATCAGATGTTATGGTACAAATACAGTAGATGGAGTTTTGGCTAAAAAATGTTGGCGTAACTAAACACTTTTGTATTAAAAGACTGTTCTTTTAATATTCTTCCCGTCTACTTCCTCACCACCCACATTATCTCTCTCTTTCTCTTCTTCACTTGCTGTTTTGCCATTTCACTCCCTGAGGTAGTGATCTTTCTCCTCCGCCTCCTTCGCTCAGAAAAGGTCATGAGCAGCCCTGAGGATGGCAAAGGCCCCACTTTAGCTAATCACAGCACTCATGGGCTGTGACAGACTAAAACTGCAGACTCTGCCCACTTTTTGTTTGGAGGCAGCTTCCACAGGAAGGAGAAATCAATTAGAGCACACTGCTGGTTTCATCCAGGGAGACGACAGGGCTTATTTTAAAGTCTTGTTTCTTTTGTTTGTTTTTTTTGTTGTTCTTTTTTTTTTTTTTTTTTTTTTTGAGAGAGAGAGAAAGAGAGAGAGAGAGAGAGAGAGAGAGAGAGAGAGAGAGAGAGAGAGAGAATGAGGAAACCCTGTCTCTGGGCTTCATTAGCATTGCTTTGAACTTTCACTTCAAACACAGAGGGATAAGGATGACTCTAAATAATTCAGGGATGTGCTGCTGAAACAATAATCAGGGTCGCTGCTGGGGTGAGACAGTTGTAAGGGGGTATCTGAGGAACAGAAGGATCAGAGAAAAAAAACAAACTGACCTCATGCTGATCCTACTTTTACTGTAATTAACTCAATTTTTCTAAGGTAGTTCGAAAGGTTTTCCTTTCCCCTTAAAGCTGTAGTGGAACTCTATTAGTTCTACAGTTGAATAGTGAAATATTTTGTCAGCTTCTAAATATTTTTTAATATCTTAAATATTTTAAGAGCTGTAAATTTCCCAAATTCCCACAGACAGCTAAGATTGAAAAATCAAATGTTCACATAAGCAATCGGAAGACCATGAAAACACACCTCTTATGTGGGCTTGGAATGGTCCATCGTCCATCTGTCCATCCATCCACCCACTGATCCATTCATCCTTCTATCTATTCATCCACCCATCCATCCATCCCTAATCCTAACTGCTTATCCTGACAGGAGAGCAGGGGGTGCTGAAGCCTATCCCAGTGCTCATAGGGAAAAAGGCAGAGAAACATTATTATTACTAGGTTTTTTATTTCATTAGAGTGAAGTGGAAGAACAAGATCATTATTGGCCATTGTAGAATGAGGGCAAGTGGGAAATGAAAGTGACTGTCATTGAAACAAAGCACAGCATCAGTGAACCACAACAAAATGCATACTGCTGCACAGTGTTTGTGTGCATGGGTTAAAAGCAGAGGTCCAATTTCGTTGTGGTTCACGTTTGCTGTGCTGTGACCTCGCAATGACAAGAGGTGTCACTTTCACTTTCACTTTCCCCCACTTATACTCTGCATTTAATCCACGCACAGTGTTCAGCTTTATCCAGGGCCTCAGGAGCAGTGATGGGAATGGTACCTTGCGCAAGGGTTCCTTAGGGCAACTTACTGGTCTGCAATTCGATCACATGACCTTCTGATCCTGGGGCGTGCTCATTAACTGCTAGGCCACCCCTGTCTTCACCTCTGATTGATAATGAACAAAATTCATAGATTGATAATGAACAAAATTCATAGATTTTCTTACCTAAAATATAGTACCACCGCAGGTAAAATGAATCAGGAAGTGTTTGTCAAAGACTTACAACACAATTCAGACCTCAAGACACTGATACTGTTCAAGTTGTACCAAAAGTATTTATAGATGCCATGTAGCTTTACACATTCTACACTTAAATAATAAAATAATAGTAATAAAATAATTCTGGTCCCAGGTCAAATGCAAAGCATTTTCCATGTTAACAGCTTGTAGACAAAAGTTAACAGCACTGCTGTTTAACTCTGAACTGAAGTGAAATCAGTATGACGTTGCTGGAGCAAAGTACCTGTCAATGCAGATTTATCTCTGACAGCATTACTTTTGTGTATCCAATCTGATTAGAATATGCTGAAGGGTGTAACACTGTGCTATGCCCGTGACTCATAGTTTATGATGACAGATTTGTAATTTCTGTGTGGGGAAGTCTTTGTAGACTTCTTTTCATATCCCTTGTTGATTGAATGAACTTGTGCAGGCTGAATGCATAACTGTCCCAACTGAAATTTAAACTTGGCCGATTTTTGGGGAAAACTGATCATCTCTGTCATTTTTTACCCTTTGTCCAGTGTTACATTTAGGTTTTTTCCATTCAAGTGTCAAACGTTAACTTTTGGAATGTTACTGTTAGTTCCTGTCATGTCCCTTAGCCTTTAATGTTGTAGCACTTAGCTCTGGTCTTGGTTTCTGTTCATTACAGAATTATATATAATTACCTATAAACATGTACCATATATTAAATGCCATCATTTTATATTAGTTTATTGAACATCTATTTTGTGTGTATTATAAAATGTTTTGCAGATGTTTTACAGTTCGAGTTCCAGTGATGTTGAGGGATAATAAAGACAAAACCATTGCTTTTTAATATCCCCAATAGCTCCAGTCATTATTAGGTTTTTTTATTGCCTATCAGGCTTAGTCATTTGCAGTGAATTTACTGTGTAAGTCCCTTTTTCTCTCAACAGAGGAGAATAGATTTCAAGAGCTTTTTCATTGCTTCATAAGCCTGTCGAAGGTAGAGGGTGGCCTGAGGTCAAGCTCTTCTGAGTCTGTCTGGCACTCTAAGAACTGCCCAGTGATACTCAGTCTTTATTTTTTTGCAGTTTTTTTGGCGATTTACTTGAGGTCATCTCCTAAGTTTGTGTTCTCAGCTGTGTGGGCTAGCAGCTCACTAGCCAGCATTCAAGCGGCTTTGGGCTGCTTAGCGCATCATCAGGGGCTTCACGCTTCTGAAGTCAAGCTTGGCTGGGACGCAGTCCAAGGCAAATGGAGGCTTTCGGATGCTCCTCAAATGAATGATTAGGATCCAGTCCAGCCATAATCATGATAATCCTGTTGCTACAGTTGAGCAGGGGTGTATCTGTATGTATGGGTGGGGTTATGGTGATGTCCTTCTACTAGGCTGCAGGTAGCCCACAGGATTGAGGGAGAATGCTGTGCCCAGAGGATTTCTGCTGGCCAAAAACTCACAGAAGACTAATGCTATGTAATTAGAAGCCCCCTCTGAGCTGATCACACAGATGTTCTCTGAGGCATGGCTCCAGATATGGGCACAGCAACACGGGTTGATTGCTTTGTCGTCTCTCCATCAGAATGTATTTGTGTAATGTCACTGAAACATGCTCCAAGGGATTTCAGTAGGGCTGCCATAACATACTAACATACCTTGCTAGGGGAGGTTCATGATGTCTGTAATATAACAATATATATATATTTTTTATATATATATATATATATGTATATATATATATATATATATATATATATATATATATATATATATATATATATATATATATATATAATATCTAGTATTCAATGAACTTCTCTAAAAAATGTTCATGGTTCCCAGCTAGAATAAAACATTTATTTACAATATTTGGTTAATTTTGGCTAGAAATAATAATGTGCTTTTTAGAATGCAGATGCATCAGTCATAGCTGATGTATTTTTACACTCCTACTAAGTACTGGATGTCATGTCTTCGGGTCCAGCCAAGGGATACCCTGCTGATAACTGTAAATGAGCAGCACTGACTAAGTGTAAGCTGCTTCTTCTCTCACTCAGCGCTTTGCTCCCGGCCCCGTTGCTGGAATGCAGGCTCAATTGTTGTGGATTTAACGCTAGACTGGGACTCAAAAGGCTGTCTCTAAACAAAGCCTTGCCCATTCAAAGGGCTCTTTGTTGATGCACTATGTGCCCTGTATCCGCAAGGGGAGCACTAACAGAGATGAGTCCTAATGAGATGATTTAACCCAAGTTGTTCCTGGGTTAACTTTGAAAAACAGGACCAACCTGTTCCAATAAATAATAATATGTCTGCTTCCGAAATGGGACTATATCATCAGATGTCATCTCTGTGACTGATGAATGTGTGTGTGTTTGTTTGGTGCAATGAATCAAAGCGGTTGTATTGTATGTGTGTTTTTCCTCCACAGGGTATTTCCCGGGTCCCCATTGGAGATTTGCCATCCCCCATTACAAGCTACATGCCATCAGCTCAGAAACCAGAGGCTGTGGTTCATGCAATGAAGGTAAAGCCACCTCATTAACCTCCATAGAGGTCTTAAACCAATATGTCATTTGGCCAATAGCCAAACTGAAAGTTCTTCAGTTAATTTAGCTTTAGTGGAAATGCTCTGGTCTCTTTAAATGTTACATAACAACCAAATCACACCAATCCAGCACGCATCAACAAACTGCTATTTGTCATTTGTTGGTAGACTTTTGAATATTCTCCCCATGTGTGCTTTTCTACAGTAACCTCCCTCAGCTCAATAATATTTTGTCCTTTTTATGGTGCCCTACAACAGGGGTGTTGAACTCCAGTCCTGGAGGGCAGCACATTTTGGTGATTTGCCTCCTCAAACACACTCCCTACACCCAAGACATTCCTCATTTGGTGGTCTATAGAATTATAATTTTTTTTGTATTTGGAACTGATTATGTATGTCATCACTGTAAGTCAATATGAATTTTGGGTTATTCTGTGAGAAAAATCTGCAATAGCCTGCATCCCAAGATGGCCTCTCTGGAAGTCTGCATTATCTCCCATTATCCCAGCCTAGGCAAATGGCAGAATTATACAGCTGTAATACTCTGCAAGCTTGTTCAGAAATGTGTAAGATTAGTCAATTTTTTGGATAAGTCCGGAGAAGAACGAGGAATTCGAAATGGTGAGAGAATTTGTTGCCTGTTTTTGGGTTCAGTTTTAAGGCTATGTTAAAAGGTTTTAGACAAGTGGATTGTCATGGATTAGTGACAATTAAGGACTACTGGAATATTTAAGAAAATTTCATTGCTTGTTTTTTAACACTTAGGAATTGGTATTTGTATTAGTACCAAAGTTCTTATCAAATGAAATAAGTAGTGTTTCTTATTGATAAGGCTATGTTTATTATTAACTGTAAACAAGCATATCCATTCAAATGGAAATCATCAAGTGTGGTTTACTTGTGCAACATTTAAAGTAAAGGTTTTCGGCTCATGGTCAGATTATATTAGCTATTCCAGTGTTATGTGGTTGTAAATTGGGTGTTACACCTTTAGAGATTGATGTAACTTTTTTTATGTAAAATCATGAATGAATGTAACCATGCCCTGATGGGAACAGTGCCTTGGTGCAGTCTGATGACTCCTTCTTTTATTGTGTTGTTGTCTCCATTGCTTTCATAGGTGTTGGAGGTTCATGAAAACCTGGACAGACAGATTCCTGAAGACTACGAGGAAGATCTCAGTGAGAAGGAGAAAGCTATTGTCAGAGAGATGTGTAATGTAAGTGTGTTTTTAAGTAGCTTAGTCACTTTTAACCTACCTATTTTTACTGGCTGGAAAAATTTGGTCCCAGATAGAATTCAGTACACTGGGAGAGATTCTGCTGGGATTATTTTCTTCTACGTTGCACCAAGTTGCCAAAGGAACCATTAGCTTGTCCTGTGTTTTTATGAAAAGTATTTGTCTGAAATCAACTATTTTGTTTGTTCAAAATCACTTAAAAGGAAATATCAGTATTATTTGACCTCAATACCGGAACACTTTAATAAACAATATATCTGCTAGCAGTAAGCTCTGTTAAGGTGCACGAGCTGTGGCTTTACACTCCCTCTCCTTGTGTTTGTTTGCCTGTCAGATTTGCAGGATTTCCAAAACTTTGATAGAGAACAGTGTTTCAATTTCTCTCCTAAAAGAACTCCACTTTTTTTCACGCAGCTTTAATTAGAAGCCTCAGTAAAAGGACTCTGTGGTGTTTATGGTGCAGCTGTCAAAGCAATTAAAATAACTTCACTGCTGAGAACAATGAGAAGTCCTGTACTGATCAGTGAGAGATGGAGCAAAGCTAGAAGCCTCTGTTCACCCAGTACAGGGCAGTCTGGGACCTGGACACTGACACTGTTCCCGCACGGATGACTCTGCACTCGAAGCGCTCCCACCCATCAAAGGCACAATAATAGAGATGACATGTAGCCACAATGGATCCTTTATTTTCTTTAGATAAACTGAGTTTTAGTGGAATTAGGCCTTCATGTCTTAGTGTGCCATCAGCCCTTTGTGACCCACCCCCATTTACTCTGTAACCTCTCTATATGAAGCATTGTATAACACCCTCTTTCTCCTTTTTTTCTTCTCTTTCTCTCTCTTTAATGCTCTGTCCCTCTCTTCCTTCCCCCTCTCTCCCACTCTGCCTTCTTTTTAATGCTCTTTCTGTTTATTTTATTCTTTCTTTCTTTCTTTCTTTCTTTCTTTCTTTCTTTCTTTCTTTTCTTTCTTTACTGCAATCTTTAACTCTTTCTTTTCTCAGGTGGTATGGCGGAAACTTGGTGATGCAGCAGGCTCCAAGCCATCCATCCGGCAACATCTCTCTGGGAATCAGTTCAAAGGCCCTTTGTAGCTTCAAGTGGGTGACCCCAGGGCCTCAGATCAACAGACCAATTCATCTACAGCCAGAGGAACAGGACATCTCAGCATTATGGAGCCTTCGGCTGAGCATTATGCAGCCTTCGGCTGTGCATCAGCACGTAGAAGTGTGATCTTACTGCTTCATCCCGTCAGTGAAGAGTGGTCAACTTCAGTTCACCTATCCATGCTCTGTTCTGTGTTGAGGTTGGACAAACTTTAAAATAGGTGGAAAATTCACTTCATTTCAAAAAAAGGAAAATGAACTGTAGAACATTCCCTATAGATTTTCTACATAAAATGTCAGCTTAAAATTTCTAAATGACCTTTTCAGTTTAAATTGCTATGTTAGACTGTACTATAGTTGCTAATTGAAGTAAGTTTGGTTTATTCCTTTGCTTGATTAAATGGCAAATACTTTACACCACATCTGTCTAAACATACATACACCATAAATCTGAAATGAATCAGACTCTTCCCTGTGTTCCATTATTCCTTTTAATTTGAATGAGATTTTTGCCAGCGTTTTGCAAAGTTTGTCCAATCAGGCAATTTACGTGCAGAGCATGAATAGGTCAGTTTACTGACTAGGTGTAAGCTGTCTGATCAAATCCTTAGTAATGAACTTAAAATTATCACAAGCTAACCTTTTAAGCTTTTTATTTACCCACCCTCCAAGGATTCGGGACAGGCAGCTAGTATATCCATTACTTAGTGGAAGTCTCAAGTTTAAGCGCATAACAGTGCTGTGTTAACTCTTCTAAAAACATTTAGCCAGTTTTCTCATTTAAAAAGGTTTAGAAAGAAAGACTCTACTTGATACAGATTATTCAAATCTAAGCATTTTAAGTGTTCATCTATAAATCAGTGAACTGTTTTGCAAAAATGGGGCAAAAAATGTCATTTTTTGGGGGGATGAGGGTTGCATAAGTACACAAACAGGATTGCTATCTGGCCAGGGCAATCTGGCCAGGGGATCCATTCTCACATTTTGCCTCATATACTGTTTATACACTACATGTGCCAGAAACAAATCAGATGCATCAGATGAAAAAGAAAAAAACGACAGCAGCTCTCTCTGTCAACAATAACCACTGGCTGCATTAATCATTTTATGGGAAATAAACCACTTAATCAGACAGCATATACATGATCTACAATTGCAACTTCACCTTCAAAGTTCCATTCAGATGGATGTCCGAGTTTAGATTTTGAACTCATTTATCCACCCAATCTTCCACCTCTTGCAAATACTCACATTTAAAGACTCTAGGGCAGAAACCAAAAGGTTATTATACTTAAAGTATTTTGAGGCATTTTAATTTACACCAGTTTGACAATCACTATAAAGAGCAGGTATTATTCTATGGGTCTGTTTTACTAAAAGAAAAAGGAGGTCCTTGTTTAAAGTTACTAAGTGCTGTGTAAGCTCTGTTAGGCTTGCATTTTTGGAACTGGGCAAGCTGATTGTCATGCAAATGAGCTCTTTATTACTAGTACTAGTGTGGTCCTTGATCAACTGTTGCCAGGTTGGGCAAACTTCCAAAATTCCAATTTAACCTAATGAGAAACTGTAGTGTGTCTCAGTGCTTAGCAAAATACATAAATGTATGTGTGACACATGTTGGATATTTTTTCTTCCATGTAAACTATTTCATTGTTATTCACATCTTGGCTACTGTTAATTAGTCAAGACAGCATAGACCAGGTAGTGTATTTTTTTTATCTGTAGATTCTGCCAACTCAACATTTTAGGAGTCCAGTATAAATAATTAATGTATTTTGACCAACAAAAAAGGTATGCATTAAAGGTTTTCATTATGTCGAATTGGGATTTTGTCAACATTCTGTAACATTTGTTTTAGCAACAGTAGCTGTTAAATAATGCATAATAATGCAAATAATGCATTTAATTAGAGGCACTGTGTAAGCAAACACTATATGGGATCTGAAATGGATCTGCAAGTATAACTAGTTCAGTTTGGTTTTAGTTTGCTTCCTGCGGAGAGGTTCAGGTAATGAAAATAAGTCAGAACAGTATTGAATATTACTGCCGAGTGTCGTCATCACTGTCTAAAGGCATAAAGCTTAGCTAATCATCTCATCAGAGATGTGCGAGATTAAAGTCTGCAGTTTAGTCCTAGTTAAACTGTATGTGACGTGTCAGGAATCATATATGAAGACTCTCCTTACACAGAGTGTTGTCTAGATGAAGAAATAATCATCAAGTTACTCAACTCTTCTATGTAAGAACCTTTAGGTGCATATCCTTGCTGTCGTGTTGAAACTCTAATTTGTAAATTGAATGGTTTGCACCCTGATGTCTGTTCATGTGTCCTGAACACTTCCCAGCAAATGGACCAGAATAAAAGGTCCAAAGTTAATATAAATTCTAGTTAAGAATTATTTTTATACAGAATTGAACGATGATGATACGACAGCAACAAAATGCAATACAATGCTCTGCCACAAAAGATATTTGCTGCATTCATGCAAAGCTCTTGTGAACAGTTTAAAAACAGTGGTCACAACTTATCATTGCCAAGTTTTCTAATCAGAGATGCTACTTGTTCATGCTCTTCTTGTTTTGCTCACAGATGTGGATGCATCACAGTCTATTACAAGTGTGGGTTCCATGGCGTTAAGCTGTGTCAGAGAGCTGCAGCAGAGAGTCAGAAAAGGATCCGTGGCTTAGATGCATTATTTATAGTACCAGTCAAAAATCTGAACACGTCTAGAATATTATAAAAGCTATGAAATGAATCCTATGGAAAAAAGTTAGGGGGCATTCTTGCCTAAAACTAGAAATAAATTTGTGTATTGTTGAGCAGCATGTGTAGCCTTAATCCATCAGATATTCTACCCTGTTTGGGTTTTCGTCTATCTATGTTCACCCAGTATGCATATTGCCTCAGCAATAAAGAAACCTAACAACTTGTAGTCAGTGATCTACAGATTAAGATGTGTTAGTCATCTTCCTAACAGTTAGCGGTTGGATGGATGGATGGATGGATGGATGGATGGATGGATGGATGGATGGATGGATGCCTACAATTATTCAGTCTAATTCACTTGTAGACCTTTTAAAGCTTATTTCACCTTCGACATAAGTTGTCCTAAAGGGGTTCTTATGATCCTTGGAAATCCTGCTTTTAAGATTTGCTGGGGCACCAGTGAAGGACATGAATGGGTGTAATTCGAGAGTTGGACAAATTGTTGGACATTCAGTGTCTTCAATCCTTTGACTGGTACTTTACTTATGCTTCCACTCAAAACATTTTTACTGGCTTTTTTAACCATGTCTCAGATGTCTCACACACTTTAAAGTGAAACCAGCTGTAGGTTCCAAGAACTGATGCAGAGCAAACCTAAAATGTATATATTATTGACCGCTGTCTCAGAGGGTGTTTTGCCAAGGGAGCATGTATAAGTAGAGTGAAATTCAGTGATATAAGCCATAATTTTGTATTTTATAATGTCAAAGCAAAAGTGTTTTATCTTTTGGACTTTGGACTGGACTGATCAGCTAACACACCCTCCAGTGTGGGATTCTCATTGAAATTGTCAAATGTTAAAAGCACGTTATCAGTGCTGAGCTGAAATAACATTCTCAAGGGAAGGATGTAGCTGGATTTTATTGACCCAAGATGCAGCAGGTGGCTTTTGGCAGTCTGTGTTTGAGTGTGTGAATTTTACTGTTTGTTTTTATTATTATTATTATTTTTTTTTTTTGTTGGATGTGAGTGAACAAAATGAGCAGCAATCATTTGAAAACAGAAAGATGAAAATCGTATATATTTGATAGTTCAATGAAAAAGGATACTGAAAGAACTGAGGTCAACACAAGAACATACTGTTTGGGTATGTCTTGTCTTGGTCCTGAAGGGTTTTAAGGTGAATGCGTGGTAATTGAGACCATATGAATAAGTGTACAAGTGCACTCATTCGTTCTTAAAACTATTTTTGAAAAAAAAAAGTGTCCTTTGTAAACATGTAGTCTAAACTACTGACTTTTTTTTTTTATATTTGTTAATCTGAAAGCACAAAAATCACTAACTGATATTTTCCTAATGTTTTATTTCAAATGCACTGCTTCTTTTGTGAAAGAGGATTTGATGTGGAGTGTGTAATGAAACTCAGTGTTCTGTTGTAGTGTGTCTTTATGTGATACACACCAGTGTATTTCTAGGAGATATGCTGATACGTAAATACATATTCCTGTAGTTAATCTGTAACTAGCATGCATTTATTTGTATTTTTTTTTCATAAACTGTATTTAGTTGAAGAACAACCGGTATTTTAGAAAATGGAAGCTGTCGAAATGAAATGTAACGGACCTCCTGTAGATGATTTAAAATAAAATGAACTCTTTGTACTGTTGGGTCTTATTTCAGTAGAGAAGTGAACGGCAGTCAGAAGGAAAGGAAAAGACTGCCCCCTCCTGGGCAGTGTCCGCCAGTGCATCCTGTGTAAAGCACTAATAAAAGTCTCCTGTCATGGTGAACAGCAATACAAATATTCAATAAAAATATGGAATATATTTGTATATTTAATTTATTAATGCATATCTATCTATCTATCTATCTATCTATCTATCTATCTATCTATCTATCTATCTATCTATCTATCGTTCGATAAATAAGCAATGTTGTAATATATACATAACACGTAACACATATGTATTGTAGTATACTATGTAATATTTAAAATATTTTTATATTACAACAGACTGTCCTTCTATTCTGAAAATCGCAGCTCCTCCGTCTCCAGCCTTTTATGGTAACTTCGTTGACTCAAGTAAACTTCCAACCATGTTTCAGTGCTTATGAAACCAGCCTTCATAGCTTGATTGACTGACGTTCTGACCAATAAATTAAGTGAAGAGGAGAGTTTACCTTAAACTCTACCAATCAATGACAAGCAAACCAACAGAGGCGGCGGGGCTGGCATTTAAGCCAATTACTATTTACATACGCTCTTACAACCAACCAATGTGAAGATGTATTATCTCGGTGTGGGCGGAACAAAGCGTTGCTTGCCCAATCAATTCATTACAACCGACCTTAGAAGGCGTGACTTTAACAGGAGAAAGCAAAGGGTTAGGCTGCATCAATACAGCTCCAATACAGTGGAGGAGGATTGACAGAAGATCTTTTTTGCATTAAAAGGTACTCTCGTTCGCGCTCATGCTTTGTTTAAATGTTTATCAGGCAAGCAGGCAGGAACAGTCTGCCATTTGAACATCAGAGAAGCCCGTGTGAGGCCTTGATAGTGTTGTCTGCTGCACAAGTGCGAAATGCTTCCACATGATGAGTGTCTGTGGAGCTGAGTGCTTTACCTTTCCACCTTAAACCTGAGGCTTATTTTAACTTCCGCATCATTTAAGGTGGAAAGAAATGAAGCTGGCAAAAGGAAGACAAGTTCAGTGGTCTCCAGCCTGTTGAAATGGCTCACGGTGTCATTAATGATCGGTTCTCTGGGATTTAGGGTCTAATCTGGACGGGCTAACGTCCCTGGCCTGTTTTTCATGCTGTGTGAGTGTGTCCTCCAGGAGAAGTATCTGGACCTTAATTCACCTACACGTAGGACCTGGGGGTATCTCATTAAACAGGAGTTCTGAGTTAGCCAGATTGCTTGAGCCTAAAATTGAGGGTTGCACAATAGCTCAATGCTAGCTCTTTTCCTTTGGGACAGGCTTGACCTGGGTTTAAGTTATTTGGCTAAATTGAGAAATTTCTAAATACTCCCTGGTTTTGTTTTCATGGATTAGGCCTTGTTTTGGCCTGATCTATAATTTCAGTCAATATTCACTATTACTATGACTTCCTAGTGGAGCTGAACTTGGTGGTTGGTGTTTACTCTCCTGCAGACGTCGTGGAGAAGCTGGAACAGCCTGCAGTAAATCCTCGAAATCATGTGCTGTTTTGTTGTTAATGGAGGATTTTTGGTTCTGTTGGTGTTGGTGTAATCCTTCGTTTTAAAACGAGGTGGCAGTATTTCCACTTATTTTTACATCACACTGGTGTGTTCTGCAGTGATATGTCTGCCAGTTCTAATGCACCCACGCCAGTCCTGTCTGTAATTTGTCCAGATTGTAACCATTGGTTACTTGAACACTGATAAGACTCACTCTGTACTGCACTGTAATGAGGGGGGTGCTGGGATGTTGCTACAGTGATATTGAATTCACTCACTCACTCACTCACTCACTCACTCACTCACTCACTCTTGAGCTCAACCACTCATCCTGAGTAGGGTTGATGGAGTTTGTCCCAGTGCACAAGGGGTGAAAGACAGAGAAACACCCTGGACAGGTCACCAACCTATCGCAGAGCGCAAACACAGACTAACTGAAACACTCTCCTGTCTAGGAAGCAATTTTATCACCTCCGATACACCTGACTGAAGGTTTTCTTTCTGAAAAAGTGGTGTATATCTGGTTATTGCTTATAATACCTCGTTTGGACAATTTTTGTGTATTTGAGAAGACAAAAGATACATCTGTGTCTTATGTCGAGTAGCTGTACTAAGGAAGAATAGGTAAACTGTTGCACAAACTTTTGTGCATCTTTTGTAATCTTTTTTTCATATTATCTGGGTTAAAATAGCTTGATTCTAAAGAGTTGTGATTATATAGTCTGTTTTTTTATGTAATAAAACATTACATTTTTTAACACATCGTTTAGGTCTTAGTTCATGATGGCAGTTTGTTAGATTTAGGCAGGTTATCAAACTATACATAGTTTAATGATGCAGATCAAGATACTCATGTTAGTCCAAATTTTCAAAACTTGTCTTGTGTGCTTCACATTCCTTTGTGCTAATTTTGCCTTATTTTTTTCTAATGAGGATGAAAGATCAAGACCAAGTTTGTCATAACCTTTTTAAATTTCATTTTATACTGAATTTGTTATTTCATGGGTAAGAAGAATCAGTCATTAGTTAAGATGTACATGGGCTTGTTTAACAGTTGTTCTTTGTGTTTAAGGCCTGCTTTAAGTGCTACTCTGCAGAAAATGGCTTGGATGGTGTTTCTACATATTAAACATTTGCACACAGTTAACAAAAATTGTTTCTTGCAGTAGTGCTGAAGTATAATGGTGTTATTGTTCTGGAATAGAATGAGTCTTGTGTCCTGTTTTGTGGTCTATTCCCAATTTCTCTGTAAACTTATCAGTAATTGCATTAAGCAGGAGAGAGCAGGAGTCTAGTCTGTTTCACCACTTGGGTTTCTCCTTTATCATTTCAGTGCAATATAAATATTGCCCTCTAGTGGAAAGTTGAAGCAAGTGACCTTGATGTTTTAAATTTGATAATGTATTTCTCACTCTGCAGACCTCAGTCATAACTCAACCAGACAATGGGTAAGAAGAGTCGAGTGAAGACTCAGAAATCTGGGACAGGAGCCGCAGCAGTGGTGTCCCCCAAAGAGATGATGAACCTGATCTCAGAACTGTTACAGAGTGAGTAGAAAGCAGTCTTTACTCACTGTCATCAGGTGTGGATAACCGGAGTGTATATTTCTCAGATATCAGAAACCTCAAGTTTGATTACTTAGTAGGAATGATTACACATTTTACACATAAAACACATGAAGATGTCTGTAATAACAATTTATACCATAGTGGAACATGCATCCAGAATCAAGATACATTTTATTTAGGGGAAAGAATTGGATTGTATTTTTTGTAGGATTTGATAAAGTGATAACTGTCAGGAGTTCTCAAAAAACTTAAATGTTTCTTTGTTATGACAGAGTACATAAAAATGACTCAATTTACATACTGGAATATATCAGAGTAGAATGTCATCTGGGTATCATACATACAATGTCCAACAAACTATAAAAGCTCTCTCTAGGAGAAATTTCGCACACAGGCAGTGTTGTTCTCTCGACAGCGAACGAGGGACACACTGCTGTGGCAAATGAACGCATAGACATCACTGTTTCAGTATTTCATTTTGCACATTGTTATACTGTATAGACAGAACAAAAACACTGATTTGTTTTTTATCCTATACATTTTCTTTATAACAATATAGGAAGTCCACATTATGTTCAGAATTTTGTTGCAGTTCATTATAATTAATTGTAAATGATAATAAAATTTAAGCATTTTATAGAATGCTGTTTTGCACCCCTACTAAAGATAGGAATTTCGTATTTACTGGTGAATGAACTGGTGTCTGGGAATGATATACATGTATATCATAGGCAGTCTCCTATGCTTGTTTTAATTAATATTTGACTGTGTTACTCAGAATGCAGTGGTGCAGCTCCTTCCCCGGGAAAGGAGTGGGAGGAGTATGTTCAGATTCGCACCCTAGTGGAGAAGATCCGCAAGAAACAAAAAGGTGCACTGTCCTTTTTAACATACAGGAAGGATTTAATTACACTGTTGTTCACCATATTTACTAAACTGATGGCATTGGGTCTGTTTTCTATTGCAGGGGTCTCTGTGATGTTTGAGGGCAGCAGAGAAGATTATTTTCCTGAGCTCATGGCATGGGCAGCAGAATGTGGTGCATCCTGCGATGGCTTTGAGATTGCTAACTTTGCTGATGAGGGATATGGTCTCAAAGCCACCAGAGATATCAAGGTTTGTATTGACCTCTTTGCAATGAACACTGTATAGCGATAAAAGGATTGGATCAGTATTTGAAGCCACATTTCTAGAAAGTTCAGCTCTGGGCTTGAGGATTGAAAGCCTAGGGTCAAGTTGAACAGTAAACTACTATGTGGATGACCCAAAGTTTTGTTGATGCAGCCGCAGATATCTCAGATAATGGATTGGTTTCTGACTATTTTGGTTGTGGCCTTGCTGGGACATGAATGAAACTTGATCTTCCGATGAACGGGAGAAGCGGTAGACAGCTGTGCCGTTGGGGAGCTTGGCACAAGAGACCAAAAAAACGCCATTGTGTTTAAAGTTGAAGAAAACCATTAATAACATTCAATTATTTTTTTTTTAATTTTGCATGAACCACAGCATAATTTTTTGGGCCTGCTTCTACAGAGCTCAGTTCTGGCCATTATGTAACATAATTAAATCAGTTTAGGATGTTTAGATCTGAGTAAAAAAACTAGGTATTAATGGCAGTAGATAATGTGTCTGAAGACTAATGTAATGTAATGTCTACATTAGTGGTGTTCGGTTTTTATTCTAACAGTGAGATTGAATCTGAGCAACCAAACCTGCATTTTGGTAGACAGGTGGTTGAAGAAATCAATTTTATCCACATCCTTTCAAAAGCAGTGTGATTACTGTTACGTATAGATGTAATAATCATTGTCATTTTCCTCAGCACAACTTGTTAGCTTATTAGAAACAGCCGGAATTACGGCATAAACTGAGCAATGAAGGTAGTGGAAGAATAGTATTTATTGATTGGTCATCTTTTGCTTTCAGACAAGAATGAGTTCAACACTCAATATATTTTTCCATATGGCTGCAGAGCAGGTCCCTATTGACGTTTTCAATTGCCCCTATTCATGCTGGTCGAACCCCTAAAACTGATGTACTCAGTCATTAAATGACCCAGGATAACACAGTGCAAAATTACAGCTCCATTCATTTTATGCTCATTTGGGTAGATTGTGTTTGAAGTGAAAAGAAACAATGGTTCCTTTCAAAATATCTGTCGTATCCTGAAATTTCTTTCCCTTTTTACTCACTCATTTTTTTCCCTTTACCATCTACAGGCAGAAGAGCTGTTTTTGTGGATTCCCAGGAAAATGCTAATGACTGTGGAATCAGCTAAAAATTCTGTTCTTGGTGAGCATCCCTGAGATTGATTTGGACCTTTTGAACCTTTAAAATGATTATTTATTTGTTAAACTTCTTATTCTTATTATTCTTAAGGAGATATGTGTCAGAGACAGCCTGTTGATTTGGCCACTAAGAATATAAGACATTTTCATTAGAAACATGGATTTCACAGAAAATGACACAAAGGCCTTAACAATTAAGTGTTATTTTTAAAATATTTTATGTATTATTATTATTTTAAATTAGTTAATTGAATTCTTCTTGTTAAAAGCTCAAAATTTCAGTCTTTATGTATGCACGTTGTTTTTCACAATCCAAATTTAACCTCATCAGTATATTAATCATTCCCTCTCATCTCGTATGTTGGTGTTCTAGTGCACATTTTCTATTTTTGCAGCTTCTTAACAGTTCTTTCAGATCCTCATTACTGAATCATCACACAGTGATGGTGATTATTTTAAAATCTTGAGCAAGTGAAGAGCTTGATTTTTCACTGTTGATTGATGATAAAGCTTTAAGTTGGGGATAACTTTGGTGGCCTATCTTCTATTTAATCTAAAATCTTTTTTGAAATCTCTCCTTTTGCCGTTTTAGATGCACATGAGAGAAATGTGCGAGGGAGCTGAAGTGTGTGGGTTGTTGCTTGTGTGAATGCGAAAGTCTCTTTGAAAGGGAACATAATGTCAGCTGGATCGTTTGGGGATGTCTTTTGTTGGGGAGATACAGCTGTAAAAGACAGAGTTTAAGACTGGGAAGATGGAGGAGTTAAAACAGAATTGCGTGCACTAAAGCGACGAAAAATATGGATAGATTTGTTGTGGCGCTTAGCGTTTTAGTTTTGAGTAATTTCCTGTTTAAATATTATAGATATAATATTTGCAATTTTTCCTGACTCTGCACTTAATAGCTGAGTGGGAACTGAATGTCATAGTGTCTCTGACTTTTAGACAGTTCTAGTTATGAATGTTTGTGCCCACACAAGGGTCTTTTTTAAATAGATTTAAAGGATTAACATTTGAAATTTAAATATGGTGAGAAATGTAACATTAGGAATAAAGAGAAGGAAGCCTGAGCTTTAATATTTTACTTTCATGCAATTTATTAGTTGCTTGTTACCCCATATTCTCTGTTGTGCTGTTCCCTTGTATTTAAAATGTATAAAAAAATTTAAATCGTAGATTTCATCATTTTTATTCCAAACTACAAAAACCAAACAAAGTACAAACAAACAAACAAGTACCAGATTATGTAAAAAATTTGAATCAGAATCCCTCTATATTTGAATAACCATGAAGAACCAAGAATAACCAATCCTTGCTATGTGTTTAATATACCTTTAATTAAACTCCTCTGATTAACACATTTTACTGTCCTTAAATCTGCAGGCCCTTTATACAGTCAGGACCGGATACTCCAGGCCATGGGCAACGTAACATTAGCCCTTCACCTGCTCTGTGAAAGGGCAAACCCATCTTCTCAGTGGCTACCTTACATCAAGACACTGCCCAATGAGTATGACACCCCCTTATACTTTGAGGAGGAGGAGGTGCGCCACCTTTTGGCTACTCAAGCGATTCAAGACGTGCTAAGCCAGTACAAGAACACAGCTCGTCAGTATTCTTACTTCTACAAAGTTATCCATGTGAGTATAAAGTCTTCTTTTTAATTAGTGATACATTATATTTTCTGAACTTGAACATCATGTCTGCTAGAGTCTTTGTGAAATTAAATACACTACTTATGGGTCTGAGTTCTTAAAACACAGTACGCAGAAGAGAGATTCCACTGAAAATAAAAATCCTGCAGTCCTGACGCACAGTGGTTTGTACCAGAAGTGTGAAGTACATGATACGCTTTATAAGTGTTTAATAAATGTCAAATTAAGTAATTTATGAACCATCATGTAAATAAAACACTGCCTTGCTCTTACTTAAGCTGGTATAAAATGAAATGTTTACAATGGCCCAGATCAAACTGTCGTTATAACAATATACTGCAAGGAGCAATTCCTAAATCAGTGGTCTTAGTCAATTTTAACCAAAATTAATATTATTAGTAGCTATGTTTTATAACTTTATAACCCCATACAGATTATAAATATGAAGTAACATTTCAAAATAATTTTTTAAGTGAACATAAATGGATAAGTTAATAAACTGTCGATTAGGTGTAAGTAACACAATTGAATGTTACTTTGTGGTATCTAGGCTAAACCTGATAAAATCTTAATAAAATCAGAATCTGCCCAACTGCTCCAGACTAGACCACATCATTGATTTTTACCCAGGACGTTAGGACTCGTCGGCTTCCTTTAAGCCTCTCTGCCACAACTTATTCACACTCGGTAGCCATATACAGCTGTCCTTTACTCTCCTCAGTGATCAGGTGTGGAAATCAGGTTTTAAAAGGTTTCTAGCTGTTGGCAGCACATTGGAGATGGGTAAAAGGAGCTTTATAATGCCCTCTTGCACCCAATTTCAAGGGCTCTGATAAGCTGCCATTGACATGGCTCAGAGACTGTCAGCACTTGCGCAGTGAGGCCAGCAGGGGGAGTTGTTCATCCCCCTAAAATTTGCCCTCCAACACAAATCCAAACCACAGCTTAACAGGGCACAGTTTTTCAAAAACATTACTTATGAGTCTTTGTAGTAAAATCCATTTGACAAGGCTTAATATGAGATTTTTAGAACTGACAATTACATTAACATTATTATACCTAATACTAACAAGTGGGGAAAGTCCAGTTGGTTTCAAAAATTGGAATAAATCTGCATCCGAATAATTACATATTTTTTTTAGCTTTTTTTTTTTTTTTTTTTTTGCCTGAAATGGAGCCCGTTAGCTTGCATAATACATTGGAGAAAGACAACCAAAGACTAGGTGGCACATGCTTGCTTTTTAAACCAACCTCAAATATTAAAATTTTTTCCTCAATGCCTCCTGATATATCTCTTAAGAACATTCTTTTGCTGAATTGATAAAAATCAAGTACAGCCATTTCTGAATCCTGTTGCAAACACTTGACTGCGAGATCTGGGGCTGACAGATTTTGAATGTGTTCTTTTGGTTTAATGTCTTAATTTAACTTTATATATCATTATTATCTATTTACACACTTGCCGTGCACTACACAGTTATTGGGACAATTCTGAGGCTACCTCGCCCCTCATGACACTTCCAGATTTCTTGGCGCATGTTTATTTTAGGCAGCTTTAAAAGTTAACCATTGTAGCGTATTCTGTGATATTGAGGTGCTGCCAGTCTTTATCCAATCTACTCATAGTTCAGTTTTGCCTCCCAAATTGTACATTATAAATATTAATAATGTTTAGTATTTGGAATCCTGTAGCATGGGGAATGCAAATCCTCTCATGTAAAGCACTGTAAGTCATATTGTTTAGGTCATGCATGATCTACTGTTTATCAGTGAGTATAGAGCTAAATGTAGGACTGACCTAAATGGAAAGAGGACAATAAGGACCTTAAAATCTGTGAAATCTTTTTTTTAAGGTTGATTGGCCTTTAAAAAAATCTTGTAGCGTAAGACTTCCATTAGTCTCGCCAGACTATTGTACTGTATCTCTGTGAACTAAAGATAAATATCTGCACTAAACAAGTAGGTTGTATGATATTCTAAAAGCTGGTCTATGTTTTATATATTGGTTTATGTGTGTTCTATCTAAATTATTTAATTGTTGCATTAGTTGATGACTTCACGGCAACGTGATGAAATATTTGTGCAGTATTACTCCCAGTTTTATTAAAACATTTTCAATTTGTGGAGTAACTCAAATGTGCAAATACGACGTTTTTAAGTGACACTCTGATATGATGATCCATTTAAATGTGTCTTTGATCAGGCCAATAAATATTATCCTCTTTTACATTCTTCTTCTTGGCTATTAAAGAAGCAATAATCTGCTCTGCTCCTAAGAATTCCACTCAAAATGTCTGCCAGTGCTTTTTGTCTCTTTCATTAGATGACTGTCAATTAGGAAAAAGGTAATATTTCACATTATTGTCAAGATAAGCCATCAAATATTCATGGGAATAGTTAATGTATTTGTCATTTTGTCACAGAGTCTATTGACGTTTTTCTTTATTAAATGTTTTCTAGTCCTCCGCTGAAGGGGGTTGAGTAATTAGGCTCAGCTTTATTGTTTTCCCTACCTCAGCCGTGTCTTAATCAGCTGAATTTGTGCCAGTTTGAATACAGTAATATGTCTGTGACAAATAATTAACAGAGGAAATCTTGTGTCCTTTGGCTTCTTTCATCAAGGAGTTCATCAGTTTTGGAAGATTGTGTGTTCAGTTGTGTTCACTTTGGTTTCTGCAGTGTTTCGACCAATATATCTGTCCACTAGGGGGCAATAGTGGGTTGAAGACATGTAGAAAATGTACAAAATGAGCCATAAGTCTGAAGCATAGGTCTTGAGGATTTCAAAAGCTCATCGTTATCTTAACTTGCTGGAGATCCAGACTTGCAATAAGCGGAGTGTCCAGTGCTTGTGACTAATAATAGTGTCAACACATTTATGTATGCAAGCATGCTTGTTGGTCCTGTACACAATCAAAGGTTTCAGAAGCAACGTGTGCATGTAACTCTGTTTCTTGCTTGGCTGGAGATTTTTTTATTTTTTTTTATTATTTTTTTTCCCTGGGCACAGGAAGGTGTCACACTGGCCCCTTTGGAGAGTGTCCTGTCCACACTCTTTCGCTCCCCATTTCTCCCCTCTTCCTCTTCTCAGGTTGGCGCTGGTGTCACTGTAATGACTACTGTCAATGTCAGCCTCTCTTCTGAGGCGGCCGCAGATGACCGGGCTGGAAAATTAGCTTGTCGCATCGGCTTTGAATTGAATTGACCTGATTGTACCTTCCGCACATGTTGAGAAAGGAGACTGACAAGCCCCCCACCCCCCTCACCAGTCCCCTTTATTCTGCCCCCACCTTTCCTACCCACATACCTCAGTCTACCCCACCAACCCCCATCTGCATGGGATGGAAAGGCTAGGCCCTCAGTCTGCTGGAATTGGGGAATCATTTTATATACATTTTTTTTTTTTTTTCTCCTGTGAAGAGGGATAGGCTGTTGTCAACGGCAACTACCCTCTGAGGCGTATCTGAGTGCCTTCCTGTCCACAGGGGACCAATGATCGCCATGCTGTCCTCTCCGAGGTTGTATGTGTATGCGAGTGTGTGTGGGGGAGGTGGACCTCATAAGGTGACCCCCAGTATGCAGCGAATGCAAAGTAACCTTGGTGTGCTGCATCTGCCGCCATTGATGAGAAATGAATAGGGTCCCTGCGGTACACTCTCACCAAACCCCCCACCTCCCACCTTGTATCTCACAAGATATTTATCTGACCTTCCTGGTGTCGGGAGCAAAACAAGGGTTTGTCACACTGCTTGCAACTATTGTCTGCGTTTTTGTTTTTGGGGTTAATTTTTATTTATTTATTTATTTATTTTTTTGGGATGGTCTGGTTTCTATATACTTTTGCAGGGAAAATGTTTTAGAAATTTTCACTAGGAGTTGCAGTTATGGATTCACCTCAGTTTGAGAATATATTTTTCGGATCAGGAAGAAGAAAATAAATGGTTAAACAAAAACGATTAGCACTTTGTTGTTAAAATCTTTGAGGCATCTATGGAAAATGACATCTTTAAAACCGTTTCCAACTGTCTTTCAACTGTTCAGACTGTTTCAGAAATCTGCACTGGATGGAGGCTTCTCATGGACTGTTTGCTGGCCATGTCATTCACTTGAAATAACTTTGTTAAAAAGTTTTCTAACAGTGAAATCGGAGAAGTATCCAAAATTCTAATGTACACCTGTGAATTAATTTAGGTCATTTCCTGGTTCTATTCTAAATGTGAAATGTGATTGTTTTCTTCAGGTGGTCATCATTATTTTATATAGCAACATTACCAGACTTGAAACAAATGAGACATAAATAGTTTTAACTCATATGTATCTCCTTTTTTTTCTATGATGTGGTTATCCCATACTTCTTGGCATAGGTTGTATTTGGATATGAATTATTTCTCACACAAAGCTTTTTGAAACAAGTAGAGAAATTCTTACAGTCTTAACTTTCAAACTATTCTACACTTTTGTTTATAGGTGGATTTATATTTATATTTTGTCAATATTCTTTGTCCTTATGTGTTGACCTTGAAAAAGACAAAAAAGTATACCTGAACCTGTTGAAACAGTAATCATTGTGTAAATTATCATTTTATTATATAACAATATTTGAAAAAATACAACTAAATGACAGTAATACCTTTTTGTTTTTCTAAGAGTTGAATACCTGAAGGCAAGTTATTAGTTATTTGGCCTGTTTATGAAATGGAGAAAAAAAATCTAAGCATTGAACTGCAAAATTCAAACTGAACACAATTTTGGATGGGGTAAGGACCTCTAAGGACCCAAAGCCTTCCTCCTGCAGACCAGCGGCCAATTAGCTGTTTCCTGTTGGCTCGTTAAAAAAAATCTAGAGCTCTGCGTGAGGGCTTTTGTTTTCTAATTGATTTACAGGACACCCCTCCCAACCCCTCTCCTACCCACCACACGTGGTGCCAGTGTGGGCTGCTGTAAGACATGATGAATTACCTCTCTCTGGTGATGCTAATGCATCGAGAGCTCCAGCCACAGAAGACCTCTCTCTCTTCCTCTCTCTCTCCAAAAACTTTACCCTCATCTACTGCACCACCCACAACCATTTCAGGACCTCCTCAATACATGTCACATTTTTTCATGCAGTGTTTTTCTTACTGTATAACACTGTGATGGTTCTGAGTCTTTGATATCTTTTTAGTGTGGACAGAAATGCCCACCAAAGTGGGCTTCACCACTTCCCCTGAGCATTACTGCTCCATCCATCTAATTATTGCTTTAATTGAGTCTATTAATGTGCCCAGGTGCTCCAATGTTGCTGATCTCAGTGGGCTAAAAGTGCGGTTAATTCCTCTTTAGCCTCTTAAACCTGAAAGGTCTGTACGCTGGTCTACACATCAGTTAATCACTCTTTTACCTAGCATTTTAGTCCCATCATTTTGGAATAATAAGTGTTATTTAAAAACATAAGACAGTTGTTTAATATAATATGATATAAAACTTCCTGAATCAAGACCAAACCAAAAGTGGGATGAGAGATCTGCTCTCTGAGGATTTTCCCCCTTACTTCCATTAAGCTTCTAATACATTTTATATATTATTTATTTTCGGACAGGAAGCTGCTCCTTCACTCAAACCCAGACCCTTGAATTCTCACTTGCTGGCTTTACACACTGTTTATCTTTTAATGGTTGTCTATCAAAGGATTGTGATTGGACCAGTCCTTCAGCACCCACTTGAAGGAGAAAAGGAGGGGTGCAGGGTAGGGCTGTATCATTTTGTCCCCAAGACGATTAGTATAGATCATATGAACAATATTTATGGAATAGAAGACAAGAGAGAGGGTGTTATTGCCTGTGATGTTATTCATATCATACATCAATTCCCAAATAAGAAGAAAAAGGCTTCTTAACAGAGATTAAAAAAAAAAATTATTAATTAATTCGGTGCATCTTTGAATGGTGGTGACAATACAACATGAGAGCAGTCAGCAGAAGCCATAAATATAAGTATTTAGTTGGTTAAAGGCCAGTTATTATAGGTCTGTCTATGTGACATCAAATCTGTTTTGGAATTCCTTATTGGTTATAGCCCTACTGTTGGCTTAGTGCCATTTACCTCAGTATTTAGGCTTGGCCTGTCACCCTTCATCATCACCTGAGCATGTTGCACCTTGACTGGCAAGCGCAGGCTGAAGGAGCCGCCGGAGTGGCTGCAGGCAGGGTCAGGAGGGGCAGGGAGTGAGCAGAGTTGTTCTGCAGTTATAGACGCTAGCTCTCGCTTCCTTGTAGGACTGAATCAGTGTCATAGCTGGACCTGCCTGCTACAGTACCACTGCGCCAGGCCGGCCATGGGCAAAACTGAGACATGACCACATACCTACCTTTAAAATGGCACTCTCGCGTGTTGGTTGAGGTGGGAAGTTATTGCAGGACTCCATTTGTGTCAGTGTAATTGATTAATGGGAATAGACATAGAAGGTAAAAGTTAGGTACGACCTCTGAATGTTTTCATTTCATTTCATGAGAATGTCTAATTATACTGTTTGATGTGCACATGTATCACCTTCCTAAAAGGGGGGGCTAAAGACATTCTGATATCAGAATTAAACTGTTTGCCAGTCATAGATGATTAGAGGTGGACAATATGGGGGAAATACTGAAGCTGTGTAGATCACGTTCACAATAACTAATATGAACTGGTAATGAATAGGGCAGCAGTGGCTTAGTGGTTATGGAGTTGGCCCCAGAATCAGAAGGTCATTGGTTCGAATCCCAGACCAGTTGGTAACCCTGATGTACTGTCCTCTTCACTGCTCACTGGGCACTTTCAATTGCTGCCCCTGCTGCATGTGTGTGTATGGGTGAAATGTAGAGGTTGTGAATTTTGTTGTGTCTCATTGTGTGCTGTGCTGTGCTGTGTTTCACAATGACAAGGATAGTCACTTTCACTCGAATTAAGATATTTTTCCAGTTTTTCTCATTTTATCATGTTTTTTTTTAATATATCTATTCAAATGAATCAGCAACACAATTTAAAGCATTAAAATATACAGAAGACCTGCGTGAAAGAAAGGGGTGAATGATTGGCTAGTTAGGATGCAGGTAGTAGAGGGGACAAAGGTTTTTACTTATAATCAACAGTTCAGAGTAATGGCGAGTGCAGAAGAGAGGTGAAGAAGAGAGTTTAGGCAGGTTGGAATGGTTGGAGAAGAGCTGCTGGAGTGATATGTGACGGGGACCAGAGAGTGAGAGGGAAGGTTTCTAGGGCGGTAGTGAGACCAGCTATGCTATACGAATTGGAGACAGTGGCGCTGATGAAAAGACAGGCAGCAGAACTCGAGGTTCTGGAGATTTTCGTTGGGAGTGACGAGGATGGACAGGATTAGAAATGAGTAGATTGGGGGACAGATCAGTTTGGGCGTTATGGAGACAAAGATAGAGAATCAAGCTTGCGTTGATTTGGACATGTCCAGAGGAGAGAAGAGGATTATATTGGGAAAAGGATGCTGAGGATGGAGCGTCCTGGCAAGAGGAAAGGAGGAAGAACGAGGAGATCTATGGATGTGGTGAGAGAACACCTGCAGGTGGTCGATATGACTGAGGTAGATGCAGAGGGCCGTATGAAATAGAAACGGATGATCTGCTGTGGCGACTCCTAAACGGGAGCAACCGCAAGAAGAAGAAAATATCCGGAAGACCCTGATATGCAAGGAATATGCTAGTCTGTATAAATTCAACTAATCTCTGTAGGACAGCCTGATCCTTTGGCCAGTATGACATAATGATCACTTGATTAATGCTGATGATTTTTTGTGCATAAGCATAAGGTGATGAATTGCTTTTTTACTCCCACTGAGACTGGTGGCATGTACAGCTAACTCCTTTGTGTGGAACACGAGGCTTCATTTAGTAGGACGTGGAGAGCCACACACACACACACACACACAGTCATGGGAGCACCTGGGTGGGGAGAAGTGCTGCATGGCTTTTTCACATTCATACCTCCATCTATTTTTATGACTTATTTTGCATGTTCAGGAGGGTGCTTCAGTCTGGCCGAGTTAGACCTCGGCATTCTTTGCTCTTTTTACCAACCACCCCCCCCCCCCTGCTGGAATGAAGGTTTTTTGTTTTTTTTTTCTCACCCCCTCTATGACACCCGCTGCAAATGAGCCCTTGGAGGGAGTTGGTCTGTTCCTTTAAATGTAGATTTCTGTGGCACCAGTGACTCTCTGTCACCCAAATTGATGAAGCAGATTTATGACGGCTGCTGGGCACAACAAATTAAGTTGACAGTGATGTATGGGGGGCTAATGCCACAATGATCCCTTAGTACCACCACTGGACGCCTCTACCTTCTCTACACTCTTGTTAGGATCTGTTAGGCAGCCACATAATGAAATTCCACTGACTGATTTGTGTGTGTGTGTGTTTCCCCTTCCTTCTCTCCCTCCATCCCTCATATTTTATCCTTCTTTTCTTTCTCCTCGCCTCCTTTCTGCACATCACCTTGGATCCCTAGACTCATCCTAACGCCAGCAAACTACCCCTGAAGGATGCTTTCACCTTTGACGACTACAGGTTGGTCAGAATGTCCTAACACATACTGATTTGGAACTTCTCCTTTTTTGACTCTCTGAGGAAGAGGGGATAAAAAGAGAGTTAGGTGGTTGTGAGGGTATGATATGGCCTCTAAAACGAGGCGTTTGTTCTCATTGTTCTTTCATTAGCACCAAATTATCTGTGAGGGAATTATTTATCATTGGTCCCCTTTTATCTTCAGATTGTAGAGAATGATGCAAGTCTTTGCTCCCGCTGGGCAACGTGTGAAAGGAATGAAATATTATCTTGTCAGAGTTAATTCAGTTTTTGGTGGCCTTATGATTTTCAGATTTTTTATGAATTATAACAATATTGTTTGCAGAAGTAAAGTGAAAAATTCTCCTCTCTGGACATGCAATAGGTATGCCAACCAATTGTCATACCTCAAATAAAAGGGCTTACTTAATCAGGCTGATTGAGAAGTAAAAGTCTGCTAAAAGTCCATAAACTAATTTAGAATCTTTGACAGTTTGGTGGTTTTGAGGCATCTTTGAGGCAGAGTAATTTAACCCTTTAAGCTGCAAGGACCTAGATTGTCTGCAATGCAACTCTCTTGATATAATTTCTTGTTTCAGAAGTTTCTTAGCAGTCAATGAATTATTTGTCTTAAAGACTCTTCAAAGTGTGCCCACATGCCAAAGTTGGCATTTAGTTAATGTGGTCAGGGTAAGGATACCATCAGGAAGTGTTTTAAATTGCAGTTGCACTTTCTCATCAGTATTACATTGCAAGACACACTCAGTTACAACAAAACTATTCATGTTGAATTGTACTGAAATATTTTGGTCAGATTGTAAAAAGGCTTTTGCTGGCAGTTATACAACCAACTTTTAAAAAAATTTACACACACACACGCACATATATATATATATATATATATATATATATATATATATATATATATATATATATATATATATATATAAAACCAGTTTAAGTAACTATTTTTTTGCTAAAAGTCAAGTGCCCTTTATGTGCTAGGTGGGCTGTATCATCTGTGATGACTCGCCAGAACCAAATTCCAACCGAGGATGGCAGTAGAGTCACCCTGGCTCTAATTCCTCTGTGGGACATGTGCAACCACACCAATGGCTTGGTGAGTTCACTCACACCCCCCAGAATGTACAAGTGTGTTCAGTTCCAGTTTGCTTCCATTCCCACATTGGATATGAACATTGATTTGTATATATCCCTGTTGTTTGTGTCATGGGCATGTGTAAACAAGCTGTTTCTCAGAAAAACCTCCAAATAATGTTGTTTTCAGTTGATTGTACCAGTATCTCAAGGGATATTTTATATTTATTTGAATAATTTGTCTTTGATTGCATTCAGTGCCGCATGCCACAGAGCAATATATCGCCTTCTTTCATTTGTGTGGGGAAATGCATTTGTATCCTACAATGAATTTCCTTTTTGAATTGTCATGTGTTTGGAAAATGGGAGTCATTTAGATGCTTAATGAAATGGCTTCCTTTATTCCCCTGGTTTAGGTTTAATAAAAATGCTTTGTTTCTGTAATAGTTTTGTTTATCATGAAGTTGTGACAATTTAGCCAGGCTTTATTACATTTTATTAATTTCTTTACATTTTCAGTGATTTGATTTTGAAGCTTTATATTTAGTTGTACATTTTTTATTTCCACATGCACTATATCTTGAAACATATTTAAGCCTCTTAATCTGTTAATATGTAAAAGTCCCTCTGGTAATATGTGGCTTAATAAAACTGCCTTTTATTTTTTGTGTGTAATGTTATTTAACATTTAACATTTTTTAAGGTTTCTCCACACACTGACTGTGTAGTTTTGGTGAAAGGAACTTATCTAAACTCTTTCTGGTTTATAATTGGAACAAATACACATAAATATATATTTTTTTTTTCTTCAGATTACGACTGGGTACAATCTGGAAGATGACAGATGTGAATGTGTTGCTCTACAAGACTACAAAGAGAATGAGCAGGTAAGCACTACATCATGAGACCCTCAAAGTCATTCTGAAAGCTTCTGTGTTGTTTTTAAGGCACTTTAAATCAGTCTTATGTTCGCTTCGTATCAGTTCAGTGATTAAGACTGATACCAGTAAATAAGTGGTACACGTATTGTTTATAATAGCTTCTCAGTGATCACTAATACAGTGCAAATTTAAATAATCCAATAACAAGATATAAAATACTGAAACATACTAAAAGTCCTTTTTTCAGATTCCTATAAACCCATGATATTGTAGAGTACTAAAATCATTCAGTATTAAAATGAAAGGGACACAATTTGATGAATAACCACTTCTGTATCACTACAGAGCCTTTCACTGTAGGGTTCTTAATAAAATCTGAATCTCAACCATTTAGTTCAAAGGATCTTATGGAAACTAAAAGTGTTTTTTCTGTAGTGGGGCTCATTATGTCTGGTCCTGGAGGGAAAGGATCCCCCACAGTTTAGTGGTTTCTCTCAGCTCCTTGGTTAGCTCCCAGATTTACTAGGTGTACTGGAGTTTGGGAATTATCAAACTGGACACGATCCCTTTGGGACAGAATTTTTCCCAGATTTATAGGATTACTACAATTGCCTACGATACAAAAAATATGCTATTTAAAAGAAAATGATTTTATGCACACATACAATTAAAAATGACATTGTATAGTAGTGATTCCATACTTTTGAATGGTGCTGCTTTGTCTACCTTTTTAGTTTCTGCTCATTTGTTCCCACACCATTTCTCCCTGCGCACAGCCATGTGATATATTTGCTTGCCATTGACCACTACTGAGGCCTGTGAGTAAAATCAGAGCAGAGGCATTGAGCTCTGGCCATAAGGAAAGAGAATAGGGTTGTGAGTTGACAGGCCAGGTAGACACCGACAGCAGACCATGAGTTATTTGATAAGATTTGGGAAGAAAGCTGGGAGAACAAATAGGCTGTGGAGGCCACTGTGTGGGACAAGAGTAGGGGGAGCTTTTTGAGTCTCTCTCTGCCAAGTTGTTTGGTCTCTGATTCCTGCCACAGATTTTGCTTGAGGCCTGAGCTCATAACCATGATTGAAATTTAAACCTTTTTTTTTTTTTTTTTTTTTATGGATAGGGCTGAACGATATGGCAAAAAAGTACAACAGCACAGTAGTTTTCTCTTGAGCCCAGTATAGATAGATTAAAAAGTGCAAGATGATGACATAATTGACCATCATCCAGTCACATCTTCAAAAACTAATCGTTGTTTTAAGCTCTGGTGGCCTAGTGGTTAGGGCGTCAGCCACATGATCGGAGGATCGGGGGTTCGAACCCCTTCCCAATGGGTTGCCCTGAGGTACCCTTGAGCAAGGTACCGTCCCCGTCCTGCTCCTCCCTGCGATGGGCTGGCGACCTGTCCGGGGTGCATCCCCCGTCCTCGCCCTGTGTACGCTGGGTTGGACGCCAGCACTCCCCCGCGACCCCGTTTGGGACAAGCGGCAGATAATGGATGGATGTTTTAAGCTCTTGAAAATTGGCCTAATTTTCTATTTATTATGATCTATGCTGTGGATAAGTGTTACTAACAAATACTAACAATAACTAAATTCTAACAATAACAAATAAGGGTGATCTCATGACATGCAGTATGGCAGTGCAAAAGTGTGATAATGCACAAAGGGGAATGTTCTGCAATGTTTTATGCAGAACATCATAAAATGGAACTTCTCATGTTTGCGTGGCTGCTGTTCATTTCCCTTTTCTTAATAATGTTCTTATTAGATGCTCTTATTAGCTGAGTGGCATGACTTGGCAAAAGATTGGAAAGACTCATCTCAATGAGGTTACTGTAGGATTGCACTGATATAATTTCTACAAAGTGGGTTTGCAAAAACAATGTCAAATGTGAACAAAAAGTGATGCCTTAATGCCAAAATGTCATGCATTCACTTTCATTCATGCCAGCTTTCAATACTGAGGAAAATAAAGAGTGCATTAGGGGTGTTGCAATGCGTATATTTTTCAGCTGAAGAACAGGTCAAGATTTGGTTTTATTTTCAGTCTTTTGTATGTAAAAAAAACATTAAATGATTCTTTAAATACTTTAAATACTCAGTTACATGAGTTTGGGTAAATCCTGCTCTTCATACAAAGAAAGATACTCTAGAGAGGATGAAGCTCATTTTTTAAAAAAGATGATGAGCAAAGAGCTGGTTAATTGAAACAAAACCTTTGCAAATTACAATATTCATCCTTCCTTTTATATTAACTTTGTACAACTGGATTACAAATTTAAAACAGAATTTTTCAATTTCAGAGGAGACAAGGTAGAGTCTCCGTTCAACCCAATTTGGCAAGTTATATGTGTCTTTATGATCTTTATTTTTAGATCTACATATTCTACGGTACAAGATCCAACGCAGAGTTTGTCATCCACAATGGCTTCTTCTTTGAGGACAATGCACACGACCGAGTGAAGATTAAACTGGGCGTCAGTAAGAGTGAGAGGCTGTATGCCATGAAGGCTGAGGTGTTGGCTCGTGCTGGAATCCCTGCGTAAGTGTACTCCACAGCTATGATGGTGCCTAAGGCTGAATAGAGCAAATATTGATCTGTTCAATAGGCCTTGATCAGCTCAAATAGCTCTCATGTCTTTCAGAGTAAATTGGAACATCTTTAGTTAAAATGAATAAACAAAATCAGGTTCCAACTCCATTGATAGTGGAAATCAACTGCAGAATCCAGTTTTATTGCTTTACGACTCAGATTTTTCATATGTTTTTAGTCGTTGTTTATTAGTTTCCAAATTCCCCTAAAACATTCAGTCCATTCCCCTTAATGAGTTTTGTCATGGTAGGTTATCTTGTTGTGAATTTAACGCTTTTTAACGTTTAACGTTTGTTACTTCTTCTTTAAAGTTTAAAATTTACAGTGTCCTTGGGCAGCTCTGACAGAACTTGTTTTTGTTCTCAGTGTGAAGGGTTAATCTTCTTGAGCTGGATCTATTCTATATGAAGCACAGGGCATGGGGTAATTGAATTGCTCTGCAGCAAAACCTCTGTAATGTATTTGTAGTGTAATATTGTCTACTCAATTGCCCATGTGTTGTCTCATTGATCAATAGCCTGAAATTCATGAAACCGTCACCCATCTAAAATTACCTTTTTGATGTGGCATGAGCGATCACTCTCCTTTTCATCCAGTGTCGACATCAAACAGGAAAATGCCATAGATATGTTCAAATAATTAAACAGTAAATTATAAATGATTGAGTGTATTTTTAAAAATGCATCAGGTTCAGTGGCCTCTCATCGCTTTGGATCAATCATTTGTCATGTGAGGGGAGATCATTTGTGTACTGTTATGGGTTGGATGTATCCATTAGCTTCTTCCTGCCCAACCTGCTGGATTAAATTAGGGTTTAATTTGAGGGTGGGGATGTGTGAGTGGGGTTAAAGGCCCTCAGTGTTAAGCTTCCCTTTGAACCCGATCTGGTTGTTTAACTTTGCAGGTCCAGTATCTTTGCTCTGCACTGCAGTGAACCACCCATATCGGCACAGCTCCTGGCCTTTCTGCGGGTTTTCTGTATGACTGAAGGTAAGCTTGGTGTGTTGTTGTTGTTGTTGTTGTTGTTGTTGATGTTGTGTGGTTTTTTTTTTTTAAACATCTTTTTAAAAACTCTAGGATGCAGTTCTGGCTGGTATTTTAGCTAGTTGTCTGTGCTGTTGTCAATCATTTATATAGATGATGATTCTTAATTTTATTAGTATTTATAAATAACAAAGTTTTAAAATCCTTTTAAGTTTCCCTTATTTTTTCCATGTTTTAGACTCATTTTGCTCACCAGTCTATACAAAACATTACACACTGACTGTGACAAAACAAAAACAGACCACCCCAGGACTTAACCAAGAGTTCAGTAGTATGTTTCAGGATATTGTCTTGTTGAAATATACATGTTTTGGCTCTCTCTGAGATTCTGAGCACTCTGAAAAATCCTCTGAAGATTCTATTCAGACAAGTTCCTTGTCTCTGTTGTAGAGAAAGATCCCCCAGAGCATGATGCTGCCACCACCATGTTTGACTGTCAGGATGGTATTAATGAGATGATGCTCTGTACTGGATTTTCCCACTAATGCTGTTGGGAGTTGTGGCCAAATAGTTCAATTGTAGATTGATGAGATGTATGGCAAAAAAATAGAGCAATCCTGAGTGAAAATCTTTGGCAGAGTACTTAGGATCTCAGGCTGGGGCAAAAGGTTTACATTTTAACAAGACAACGACCAGAAATATACTGCCAGGAAAATACATTGGACTTTAGGGAAAACTCTGAATGTGCTGTTTTGGTCTGGACCTCAAGCAAACCGAGCATCCCTTGAGGGACTTGAAAATGGCTGTGCACTAATGCTCTCTATTCAACCTGTTTGGGCTTAAACGTTTCTGCTTAGAAGGATGGGAGACACTTTCAAACAAAAAATGTTTCAAGTTGAGAGGATCATTCCCAAATAGACCTCACACTTTCATTGCTTCTAAAGATATTTTAACCAAGTTATAAGTGGATTGTCTGAATACTTGTAAATGGGATATATATATATATATATATATATATAATTGTTATTATTAGACATATATATATTATTAGACATATATATATAAACACACACACACACAGTACTGTGCAAAAGTTTAAGGCAGGTGTGGAAAAAATGCTGTAAACAAAGAATGCTTTCAAAAATGGAAGTGTTCATCATTTATTTTCATCAATCAACAAAATGCAGTGAATGAACAAAAGAGAATCTAAATCAAATCAATATTTGGTGTGACCACCCTTTGCCTTCAAAACAGCATCACTTCTTCTTGGTACACTTGCACACAGTTTTTGAAGGAACTCGGCCGGTAGGTTGTTCCAAACATCTTGGAGAACTAACCACAGATCTTCTGTGGATGTAGGCTTCCTCACATCCTTCTGTCTCTTCATGTAATCCAGACACACTGGATGATGTTGAGATCAGGGCTCTGTGGGGGGCATAAGAATTGATGCTGGTTTGAAGGAAAAAGGTAGTAACACCAAATATTGATTTGATTTAGATTTTTCTTTTGTTTGCTCACTTTACATTTTGTAAAGTGATAAAAATAAACAATCATTATTTATATTTTTGAAAGCATTCTTTGTTAACAGCATTTTTTTCACACCTGCCTGAAACTTTTGCACTATACTGTGTGTGTATGTATAATATGTGTGTGTGTGTGTGTGTGTGTGTGTGTGTGTGTATGTGTGTATGTGCTGTCCAAAAAATTGTGCATATCCAAGTATGTTGTTTAAAAAAAAAAAAAAAAAAAAATAGTTACATCCTCTTTGTTGGCCCATTCAGTGTTTGGGGATGACACTAGATTTACTGAGCACTACAGTGTATCAGTGCTTTAAAATTAGGTTTTTAATGTAAAAAGGAAAAGCAGTCTAGACTTAGTGTCTTATCTTTATTAAGGAAGCATAAGTTATATTAAGACTTCATCATCAGTGTCACTGAATTCCATGTTACCGGGATGTACTTACTGAGATCTTGAGCAAATGCAACCCAACACTGCAAAAGAAGCCAACCATAAGCATCTCTATCTTTGAACATTAATAATCTCCTTTTGTAGAGTTACTGAATTTAATATTTGCTTGGGTTTAAGTAACAAGATTACTAATTATCATCTCAAGAAAAAACTAACATTGATGGTAAAGACTTTAAGGAAAGTAAAAACACAACACTACACTAGCTCTGCTGCTGGCCAATCCCAGCAGTCAAGGGCCACAGCTTTCACGTGGCTGCCTGCAGGCTTCCCTGCCGACAAGCAGCAGCTGCTTTTTCTTTTTGTGCAGCAGATACCTATACACAACTAGAGAGCTGGAAAAGAGGCTGAGCAAACGTCCCTTAGGTGTTCTAATTGATCAAGACAGTCACACAGCTGTGTGGAAGTAACAATCACGAAGCAGTGAAATATTCATTGACATATATGCAGAAAGAGTTTGTCATAAATCCCATGAAGCAAGGCCATGTCCTCTGGCAAAGACCTCTTATGGGTGATCCCATATATTATTCAGGTTTTTTATGTAAATTTTTAAAAGAAGCACAGGCACTGTAGTAGAAGATCACTTTTTACACATTTGACATGATGCAGGGCACCGCACATATCAGGCACTCATTCACCCAGCTCTTTCATCTCGTTAGCAGGCGTGTAATCATACCTTATGTAATTTCTCCCTAGTCAGACCTGCTGCCTCACTGCTAACATACACGGTTCTCTCTTAATCTCTCTCAGACACACGCGCAGTAGTTTTATTGCATAGTCAGGACATATCTTGTATTCTTATTTTTAAGTTTAATGTGCCAGCTGCCCTTGTCAGTATTTCTTTAAAATACCAGAAGCAGCTCAGGTTAATTAAAAACTTTTAACATTAAAAGTTAAGAATAAAATGCTGTTTTTTCTTTCTTTTGTATGTTTATTTTCTAAATACAGGTATAAGTAGTTTATATGTTTTGTCCATATATTACAAAAAAAAAAAAAACTTACAATGATTCCTTTTTAAATTGCTTAATGTTTTTGTTTCCCCTGATAGTATTGAATACTCTTATTTTAAGAGGTCTAGTGGTAGGATACTTGCCCATGGACCTATGGCTCAAGAGGTCCCAGGTTCGAATCCCACCACTGGGTCCTTGAGCAAGACCCTTAACCCTGAATTGCTCCAGGGGGACTGTCCCTGTAATTAGGACATGGAAGTCGCTCTGGATAAGAGCGTCTGCTAAATGCTGTAAATGTAAGAGAAACTCACACATGTACTTGGGGGAAATGATAACCAATGAAGCGTTTATACATGTCTGACTACAGAGGAACTGAAGGACTACCTGGTGGGTGACCATGCCATCAACAAGATCTTTACCTTGGGTAACACAGAGTTCCCAGTCAGCTGGGAGAATGAGATCAAGCTGTGGACCTTCCTTGAGACAAGAGCCACTCTGCTCCTGAAGACATACAAAACCACATCAGAGGTAAAGCAGCACACTTTTTCAACCACACCTTCAACAAAACATTGTCCTTGTCAACATTAAGTCTGCACACAGTTATTCTTTCGTCCTGCCTAGCTGTGAAATGTGTTTGTGTGAATACTCAACGTGATAATTTAGCGAATAATCAGATTTACTCCAGACTACTGCATAACTAAAAGCAGTAGACCATGCTTGTCATGATCATGATCATGATGGCTGTTTGTCAAAGTGTTGGAAATTAAATAAACAAACTGTTTGTAATTGCAAAATAAGTGTACATGGTGTAAAAGCAATTTGCACATCAGCTATATTTGCCTTGAAACTGTGCAAAAAACGCTCTGGCATCAATGTTTTGTATAACTAATCACATTTGAGGTCGGGGAAGTACTGCCTTAAACATTAGCTTAACCAAACATGCTAATATTCCTGACACCAAATTTAAAAGTGAAAGTAAAATTAACTCTTATCATTGTGAGTACACAGCAAAGCACAGTACAGCATAGCACACAGTGAACCACAACGGAATTGCACCGCTGCATTTAACCTATAAACACTCACACATGAGCAGTAGGGGACAGCTATTGAAAGTGCCTGGGGAGCAGTGATGGGGATGGTACCTTGCTCAAGGGTAGCTCAGGGCAACCTACTGGGCTGGGATTTGAACCCATGACCTTCTGATCCCGGGTCCAACTCCACTAGGCCACTGCGGCTAAAGCTAGAGGCGACCTGTTTGCATACAGTGCTTACTGGTAACTGTTCATTTTAATTCCCTGCTTGCAACACTGTTTTTCTATTTCAGGAGGACCGCTCCATCCTGCAGAAACCTGACCTGTCCCTGCACTCCCACATTGCCATCAAACTGCGTCTAGCTGAGAAGGATATACTGGAACGGGCTGCGGCCAGTGGACGGGCCAAGCGCCTACACTTCCAGAAGCAGCTGGAGGAGGGCGCTCCACTGCCTCTTTATGAGGAAAATGATATTGCCTTGCTGGAGAATGCAGACGCCAAGCTGCCCATCATCCTGCGCAAGCTAGATGAGGAGGATGATCATGTTGAGCCGGAACTGGACCCGTCCCGGGATGAGGCCCTGCTGGAATCCACTGAGGCACTTGTAAATGGGCAAGGCAAGGAAGTCAATGGCACACATGAAGCCGGCCAGCCAGAAAAAGAGAACGTGGCTGCAAAGGAAAAAGATGAGGCTTGCTCATGCCACCCAGAGCCATGTGCCCAGCGAACTGAAGATGCATCCAAAGATAAAAGAGAATAGCGAAGCCTTGAGCTTAGTGCAATTCTGGTTCATGCTACTTATTTATTTTTAAGTGACTGACAGAAATAGGAAGCAGTCTAAACTAAAAGCAGATTATGGTTTATTTATCCCTTATGGTGTTTTTTTTTTTTTTTTTAAATAAACGTGCTGCAGCCTTTAGTTGTACTGGAGTTACATTTTCTGAAGAGAATGGTTTGCCGTTTTGTGTTTTTGAGGTTTTAACAGTGCCACATTAGTTGGTTTCATTTCTTGTTTGGCTCATCTTGCACTGAAGAGCCCACGTGTAAAGAAGAATGTGGAGAACCAACCATCGTACATGATGTAACTCATCGTGTTCACAGCCATCATTCAGCAAGTTTTGCTTGTGCATCTAACTTTACAGAAGGGAGTAGAGTGCGTGTTCAGGGTTCACTTCATTAAGTCCTTTACATACCTGGCCTAGTTAAGTGTTTCAGTTTCTCTTGTCTAAAACAGCCTCGGTGACTTCACTTTGCTCTGAAGAAAGCCAGCATTTACTTTAATTACTGTAAGCTATGCCAGGAAAATGCTTGATGTGTCCGTGTGTTGCTAGACAATCACTTTTTGTTCACCTCTTTTGGTATTGATCTGTTTGGAGGAGCCTACTGCTTCTGCTGTACTACTTGCTAATATTACCTGTGCACAACCAACGTTTCAAAAAGTATGTTTGCCCATAAATACATGACATTTTTGTTTTATCGCACTTTGGAAACCGTTTCAAAGTGAAGTTTCCCCCACAGTTTCCTGTTTTGATCACTTGACGTACTGCAATTGGACATCAAGAAGGCAAGATATTGGTTACTCTGTGGTTACTGAGAATATAGTTGTAGAAATTCTCACAGTAATTTTTTATACTTGTCTCTTGCTGGGGACAGTGACAGTATGGCATTTTTGACTGCATTTTCCTTCTTCAGTACAGTCTTTTAAAATGTGTTTACATCCTAATCCCATTCCATTGTGGTTGCATCTCTAGACTTTGTGGTAATCTTTAAGCCTTAAACAGTGTGATTTCTAGAAAAAAGCACTGAGAGTGCAGTCACTTGCGGGACTGCATCAAGACGTCACACTTTTTTTTTACTGCTCTCACAGTAATTACAGTTTAATTCAAAGTACTTTTCTTTTTTAGAACCCTAGAGAACTGTAAAATGACAAAATAAGGATATGATTGGAAGTAAAATGGTAAATTAAATAAAACTGATGGATACAAATTGGCAGCGTTATAAATTCCAGGTAAATGTTAAGTAATTTTTTTCTAACAAAAATGTTAATTATCAACCAGTACAAGGTACAAACCCATGAATCAATTAATAAAAAAAAAGCTGCTTCATGTCTTCACCTTGTGCTTATGTTTTGGAGAGTGAGCCATCACTTGTGCTTAGAACGATGGTGTAAAGCATTTGAAGATAGACGTATATAAAAACGCAGAGCCTGAAAAGCTTTAAAATGATAATAAAGCAATTATTACAACTTAAAAGCAGAATTAGTCTCTTTATTTATCATGATCCATGATCATGGTAATTTCTGTTCATGGTTTGTTACATTATATATAAATACATTTTTATGTTGCTGTTAAAAAATGAATGTAACTCTTAGTTGAATGTTCTCTTTAATCCTGAATAAGCGTTTTCACAGGTTTTCCTGGTTTCAGGTTTGTTTAGTAATGCAGTCCAACAGGTTTGAAAGTGTTCTGGTTTTTCATGCTTTTACTCTGGGAGAATGCATTCTCAATGTCCTTGATGCTTTGTGTATAGTATTCAGGAGCCTATAGATTTATCTGAACATCCCCCAAATCCTCTTAACTATTTATCTTGCCACAAATATGTTTTAGGTTGAACCCTCTGTGTTAAGGTTCCATCAGGGACAGTGGATTGTAAGAATGTCAGAAAAATGTCCACAACGAACAGTCCAGGATTAAAATCCCCCATGGTTTTCACCTGAACTGTGTAAGGTGCTGTTCTTTGTTGCTTGGTCTCTTCCTTTTTTCTTCTTTAGACCTGTCCTATCACTTGAAGTTGCCTTTTTTTCCATGAGATGACATAAGGCCAGCCTATTGTCCCTTTTCCTTAGAGAGAGAAAAAAAGTTTTATCTAATGTATTTTTTCTCCCTATTCTTTGCCCCCTTAGCCCCATTACGAATTTATAAAAGAAACATTATCTTGAATCATTTAATTCGGGGCAATTAAATTTTGAAATTCCATATTCATTATTCATGGACTTCAAGATAAAACCCCTTTAATCCTTGAATAGATTATTATAATGGGCAGTGGGGTGGGCAGTGGTAAACGAGGGCAGCGCTGCACTTGTCCGGTGTGGTTAGTATTCGTCGTGTCAGGGCTGAGAGCAGGAGCGTGAGGAGCTTCCTTGGCCTGGGACCACTGCACCAAAGTAATCTCTCCCATGAATAATACACACTGCCTCTATTAATATACAATGGCTCTGAGTGCATTTGAGCGGAAACCCTATTGTCATGCACGTATTTACCAATAAATCTCACGTTCCAGGTCCGAGTATACAAGGCTGCTCCAGAGGTCAAGAGGTCACTGTGATGTTTCTTCATTGACCAGGAGAATGACCTCAGATGTCATTTAAAGCTGATTTCAGCCACTGACAGTTTAGAAGAGTTGACAGCTGAGTTAAATGGCCCTTTCCCTCCATTCTGATAGTTAAAATTTTGAAAAGTATTTGAACTCATGGCACATTTATACTGTGGAATGTTCCTGCATGTGGCCATTGTCAGCTCTGCATGTGCACTGGGTCTTCTGCAGTTCACATCCATCAGTGACAAGCTTATGTCTCAATTCAGGCACTGTGCACTAGAATCGTACACTATACCATGCACTCGTCAGCCACAACTTTAAAACCTCCACCAGGTGAACAGAATTGATTATCCTGTGGCAGTGGAACTTGTCAAGGGTGGGATGAGTTATGCAACAAGTGTCATTCCTTGAAGATCATGGAAGCAGGAGAAGGTGTGACTGATTTTAAATTGAAATTTAAGCCAGTTTCCGAATGTCACGGTAGGCAGTGCTCTGCTCTGACTGGACATGCCTGCCGTCTCATTAAAGAAGACAGGTGTGTCTCATTGGAGAAGTGTTTAAAGGTCCCAATGAGTCAGAGCAGTGCGTCGGTCATTTTTTGATGTTAATCACACATGGCCGGGTGCTTCTATGTTCTCTTTGTTAAATAAAGTCAAGTCAAAGATTCCTGACTCCACGTTCACATCCTACCCACGCCACCCCAGCGTGATACCTAAATACTTGCTGCCCTCTAAACTGAACAGGGTTGGTTGGAGCCTATTCAAAAAGCACAAAGCAAAACACTGGTTTTTCATTCAGTTATAATTTCTAAGGTTTTGATTTTCTTGTCTTATCATTTTACTACAGGTAAAGGTTCTGTTAGATGAGCTCATTTATTTGAGTTAAGTTATTCTACCTAGTAAAACAGCAGAGACCTGTAGAATCAAGATTTTTATAAAAGGAAATATTGAGACATCCTCAGAACTGAAAGTCATATTGAACATAAAAAAGGGTGTTGTTCATTAACAGTACACTGCATTTCATTTCCCCATTTGTGCACCAGTTTGAGACACGTTTGCTTATTTTTCTTAAAACCAAAAGTTATTTGTTGAAGGACACCCAAACACATACACACAACTTTATGTTGATATTCTGCTGGTAAAGGTCCACAATCACTAAAGATCTGATTACATGTTGCATCTTACCCAATCAGCATGGTTGTTAGGGGTGGGAACTGGGTCCAGTGCATATAGGAGTCCCAATGTGACCCGATCATTCAAAGCACCTTCAGCGGCGTTCAGGGGTGCATATAACCACATGTATAAATGTGCCCTGATGCATCTCAGACAGCATTGAAGGACTGTTAAACTGCTTTTTTTTTGTTATGTTTTTTTTTTTAGAACAGAGGTGGCAAAAGCAGCATAGCTTGCTTTTTCTCGACTTAGCTGTCTATGTAGTCTTAACACTTGTAACAATTTGTACATTTACATGAATATGGATATTTTTTTCTGATGACAAATTTAGCACCCTTCACAAAATCCCATCAAAAGAAGCCATTGGAAACACAAGCAAAACAATGCACTGTGGGTGCTGGTGGTGGCGTAGTGGGGACCAAGAGGTTAAAAGTCCTACCTGCAGTATTGCCACCACTGGGTTCCTGAGAAAACGTAAAGTTGTTCCAGGGAGACTGTCCCTGTAACTAGCATTTAGAAGTCAATATGGATAAGAGTGTCTGCTAGATGTCATACATTTAAATGTCTACTGTCTACTTGTGATCAGGTCACTTAGACCAGATCTTAATACCAGTTATGAGCAGGAGCTCTGAATATAGACACAGTTTGAGAACCACAGTTCTATTAGACAACAATCCAGCCTGTTTTTGACCTACACTGTTGAAAGATCCTGAATTATGTATAGAATGAAAGGTTTTTAGGCAACAAAAAGTATTTTTCTGTGTTAACCCTTGTAATTCTAAAGGTATGGAATGATGGAGCAGCATGTTTTATTTTTTTAAACCAAAATGGCTAATATCACTGCAAAAAAAAAAAGAAAAACACTGAGACACTGAGGTGTTCATATCTCCGCACTGGGCCCTCTTCAGCATTGAGGTTATAAGGAAGGATGTAACCATGGCCACATGGTGTGAGAGAGAGGGCTGCTGGCAGTTTGAGCCACTCTTTGAGTCTAAGAACGAGAGAAGGTTGCTAGAGGTTACTACTGTTCTTTAATTGAGTGCTGTAGTGTGCACGACGTATGGCCTGTGGTTTTCTCTGCTCTAGTCTGGTTGTTTACGGCTCAGACATGCTAACGGTTACATATATATAGTGTTCGAACTGTCATGGCTCCTGTTGACTGTTGTCTTTTTGAAGTGGTTGCTGCTGCGTGCTTGTCCTCTTGCTTACCAGAATCTTTTATATAACTGATGTCATGTAAAAACCCTCAATTTCCCATACAGCAACTTTTCAGAAGTTAAAAGCAACATCTGAGCTTTCTTGCTGTTGCTGACCTAATTATCACTAAATAGCAGTGTTTAAAGTTGCTTTCGTCCTTTTAGAAAAGTTGCTTCTCTGTGCAGACAGGACACTTTGAAATGACCCATCTTTATTTTTATGTTGCTAAAGTGTGGCACAACTGTGCTTCAAAATCTATCAAATATTTAGTGAAATTTGGCATATAATACAAATGTAAATGATCCAAACACCCTTTCTGATCTGGTTACATTTAAGTCAAGTTACTGTGTTTTACTGTTTTACCAACACAGATTTTGCCTAACCTACACTGAAAAGCATCACCAAGGCTCAAGTGACAAGGCTCAAGAGATATAAAGGCTCCCAGATCAGCTGCAGACCAGTAAAAATATGATGATGGAGTGGTGGCCCTCCACCCAAGCTCTGAGATGAATTAGGGTAGTTGTTTTGATTCAGTACTGATCCCATTCAGTACCTGACCTCACTATTACCTTTGTGGCTGAATGCAAGCCGATCTTCACAGCAGTGTTCCAGCATTCTCTGTAAAAGCCTTTCAAGAAGTGTCAGAAGTGTGGAAAAACTGTATAATGCCTAGAATCAGGAAGGACACTGGATAAACACATGTCTACAGATGCAGTACTCATGGCTTCAAGCTTTCTAGAAAAGAAACCCCCGAAATCATGTAATACTTATTAAACGCATCACTGTGTCCTCCTCCCTAGCTGCTAATAAAGGGCTCCAACCTTGGAGTGACCTTTAAAAGAAGATTGGCCTGAGTTAGTGACCCTAATTCAAAAAGAGTGAAGTGTGTGTGAGAATGTAACTAAATGGGTGTAAGAGAATGATTCAGAACTAAATATTTGAGCTCTTCCTGTGCATCTTTCCATCTTTCTGTCTATCTTCCTCCACCGTCTACTTTTCTTTAAGTCTGCTGTGGTGCTCATAATGGAAGTGTCCATGTATAATAGATGAGGAGGGATCGTAGGCCTGAGGAGGAGTGTGTGGACCTGGCCTAGCGTGACCAGGCCAAACCTCTACCCACCCCATGCCTCATGGAAGCGACATGTGGAAGAAGTTGAGTGGCAAGCGCAGGATTCTGGGAAAATAGAATCTCTCTCTCTCTCTCTCTCACACACACATTTCTTTGAGTCTGTCGGTCTGCCCCCCCAAATATTCCCTCTCTTTCTTCACTCTTTTTTCATTCTGTCTATCCATTCTCATTTCTCTCTTTTTCTCTGTCTTTCTCTCTGTCTTTCTCTCTGTCTCTCTCTCTCTCTCTCTCTCTCTCTGTCTTTCTCTCTGTCTGTCTCTCTCGCTCTCTCTCTCTCTGTGCATGTTGTGTTTAAGATTTAAAAAGGTGAACTGATACTTTCAACAACATAAGTTTCTCCTCTGCCCGCTAAACATGAGCAGTGCAAAAATGTGTGTGCGCACATGTGTGTGTGTGTGTTCATGTTCAAACAAGTCAAAGTGCCTCACTAACAGCAGTAAAAAGTGAATTATGAACTACAGCCTGGGTCACTTTTCAGTTTTGGCCCTTTTAAGTGCACTTTTTAGCGGCACTTGTTTGTGCACTGCAGACTTAAACTCGGGTAAATATTTGCTGGATATCTGCTCAGAGACCAGCTTTCAAAGGTTTCGTATTTTGGCATCATGTGGCCTAGCATGAGCATCTCGGCCCAAAACAGCCGCTCGTTCTCTCCCGCTGGCCCCAGCAGTCCTGCTTGAAAGTAGCAGGAGTTCAAGCTGATTTCTTATTCCTTTTCAGCAAGCAATATTTAATTTTTAATCCTATTTAAGCCAACTGGAAATAGTATTTTGCAACAGTGAAACCACGGCATGTATAATTGATGCCTTGTCTTAGCTAATGCAGCGGGAGTGTTTAGGAGCAGGAATGATGCATGGCAGACCCCGTGGGCACTGTGAGGCCGAGTGAGCCTCTACCCTGAGAGAGAGAGAGAGAGAGAGAGAGAGAGAGAGAGAATAGGCCTGAGCCGTACAGCTTCACGCACATGCAAATGGCATGCTGATAAGGAGCCATAAATCTATTCTGTGTGACGTCTCATATGCTAGCCCACTCCCAGTGCACCCCTAACCTCCGTCAGCACACACACACACACACACACACACACAATCACACTAGCTGGGGTGAAAATGGAAACGTCTATGCAGGTTTATAAAATAAGCAAATAAGTAAGTACTCTTTATAAAGCACTATGAAAGCTGAGAAAGCTTTTTAAGCCTTAAACAGCATTTCACAGCATAAATGAAATAACATGAATTAGCCAGTCATGTTTGCATAATGAAGAGTTTTCCATGTTAATGATAATGGGTATGGACTTAAAAAAATACCAAGGGACTTAAAGCAAATCAGCCATCAGAGATCAGCCATCAGAGAGAACCTGGTTTTGTGCAGAAGTAAAGGAGCAAATTGTGGAGTGGGAGATTGGATTATAAGCAAAACTCTTTTATTTTTTTTACGTAAGCCAGGTTTATTAATAGGTCACAAATACTATATAATCTAAAACTTTGTTTAAAAGTCACAGTTTCACAAGGTATTGTAGCTGAAAAAGACTGCTAAACGTTGAATTGATATCACATGACTGACAACCAAAGCATTCCACACAAACCAGTGTAATAGCCATAGATAACTACAATATGCTGGAGATGTAGTTTTCATTTTAGTCTTTCTGTCGAGAAAGAGTGACATGGTTTCAGGCCTAATCCCTTTTCGCACTTCCATTTATTCACACAATAGGTTGATCTGGGGTAGGTCATCCCAGTTATTGGGTAGGGTGCAATTTTTCAGAGGGACACTCAAAACTAAGATATGAGGAATTTCCATGAATGCTTTGGCTCTGTGAATTTGTGCCTTTTTTGGGAGAAAAAAGGGAAGCTGAGTTTTCGGTAAGTAACACCTTTTCCTAGGTTAATTTGCCATGCGTTGGGTTTGTGTTGCAACATCACACAATCTCCTCAAGAGGTGCAACCTGACAGTTTTGTTATGACCCTCGTGGTCCTCTGACCTAAATGTGATCAAAAATTTGTGGATTGATCTCAAAAGAGCAGTGCATGCAGGACAGCCCAAGAATCAAGCAGAGTTAGAAGCCTTTTCTAAGAACGAATGGGTAAAAATATCTTAAGTAAGAACAGAATGTTCTGAGCATGTTGGGTGTCCCAACTTTTGCTTCAGGCCCTCCTTTTTTTTTAAATTAGAGCATGTGAATAATGGAAATAATGGAAACCAATGCAACATATCCTTATGATTCAACACCACTTGCAATGTCCACCACATGATTATGTCATAGATTCAAAATCAGCATTATTGTTTGGGGATAGAAAATCTGATCCTAGATCGGTCTTAATGGTATCTTTTACACTTTTATTTTTACACTTTGCTGGGGTTCGCCATTTGCATTAACTCGTATCAGATCAAAATGAAAGTCAGTGATGTCACCGATGCCTAGTGTCAGATCCCCCAGTTTCAGTAAAAGTTTAGCCTGGTCTTTCTCATACCCCACACAATCCTACTCCTCCACTACCTCATCTGTTCTCATTCTTTTGTGGGGTTGGTGAGTTGTGCAGTAATGGGGGAGGGCTGTGGCCCAGAAAGGCGTTTGGGGGAGAGGGGCGAGCCTGCCTGACCGCTGTGCCTCGGCCATCCCTACAGAGTTGTTAATTCTCCTCGCCCTGCTCCGGCGCGAGAGAGGAGGAACATCATTCTCTATTCTCTCAGGTCAGAGTGGGAACAATTAAGTGTGGAGGGCGCCGCGAGCTGGCCGACAGTTGATGAATGTGCGGGCAGGCTGCAAGTGACAATATGCAGACAAGCGAGATCATTTGCAAATGGATGCAGGGAGATGGAGGGAGAGAAAAAGAGAGAGGGAGAGAGAAAGGGAGGCAAAGTCAGGGGCAGGGGACGAGAAGGGGGGGTAACCCTTTATGGGCATCTCTTTCAAGGAGAAAGAAAGGAGGCAATAAAAGAGCAGGCCTGAGAATATTGATGAGTTTTGGTGGCCAATTTATTGGAAATGTGGAAATCCAATACTGACGTGCTTATTTGCAAAAAGCTGTGAATTGGAAAGGGAGTGAAATAAATCGCTCGGGTAAGGATTGGTCAAGTGGTGACCATTTTTTTCATCAGTTTCTTGCCATAGAAGGTTGAGGATCCACTTTGAATCTTAAACACTCAGGTTTTTAGTAGAGGCCTTGGTGATGGATGCTGATAAAGAGCCACAGTGATGCGAAGAGGCTTCAGGCCCGGGTTGTTATTCCTCATTTGTACTCTGTGGCTGTTGTTGCGGAAGGCGCAATGGGAAAACCCTCTTCCTCTTAAGTGGGGATGGTTACGTTGATGGGTAAAGGATGATCTGAATGAAATCAAAGCCCATTAGCCTGCTAGTGACGGAAAAAGGAGCACCGCTTCCCAGTCAAATCTCCCATTAATCACGCTCCCTCTCTCATGATGTTAATCCGACAGCATCTATATTTAATGCTGAGAAGACATTCTCTTCAATCCATCAGTGAAGAGTAGCGGTAAATAGACTGATGGAGGAGAGTCTGTTTATTCATTCTGGTAACTCTGTCCATCTCTCTCCCTCTGCACTAATGAAAAAGACACACATTTTAAAGAACATATTTATGTGAAAAGTGTGTATTTTTAAAGAATGGAGTCCGCTCATGATTCTGCATGATTGCACAATATATGATGCATTACACTATCATATATTTATTATATATAATAATAATTATTTAGTACAATTGGCGTGTTGGTATGAAACATATGTGACAGTGTCTGTGTCACAAACACACTCAGAATAGGTGTGGTGTACACTGTCCTTCAAGGCTAGACCCTCCCCCATGAAAAAATAGTCACAGAGTGAAAGGGGCAGGCAAATGAGGCTGCACATGTGTGTGTTTGTGTGTGTGTGCATATGTGTGAGTAAGAGAGAGAGAAGAGGTGTGTGGTAGGGCTGAAACTAAGCTTTAAGCTGAAGATGAAGGCTCCAGCCCAGTTCCTCCCACTCCAGATCCTAATTGACCTCTGGGTGTAAAATGAGCTGTAGACTGGCGCTTCCACGCCTTCACTTAAGGATGTGACATGTAGATCAATCACTATGTTGATCCTAACACCCTTAACAAGGTACGTCTGGGACTCAAAGGACATCCCAGCCAGCCAGAGCTACTCTCTCTGTCCCAGTCAAACCTTTCATCTCTTCACATTCACTTCAATCTACTTATCTTCAGTCTGTAATATATGTATGAGCAGGAGTTGATCATGAAAAATAATGTACAGCTGATAAAGTCCCATATCCTACTGTGTTCTTATATCATTTTTCCTCTGATAGCCACTGATAAGGTTTTGTCTGTTTTCAGGTATTAAAACTAGCTTTGCATGATAATGATTTGATGATAATGAAAGTAAAAGCAGCTTTTGCTTCTGTGATGTCTTTAAGACTAACATGTATATGGTTGATTTTTGGCCCTGTACGGAACCTGATTAAAAAGAACAACAACACATAAGTAGGTGGAACTGAACTACTTCTCTTTTTCTTTTCTAATAAAGGAAAAAAAAAAGAAATTTTTCCTTTTATGTAATATTCCTTAAACAAATCCTTCTATCAAAAGTTCTGGCCGTTTCCCATCAGACTGGTTAAGGTTAATTTATTTTATTTTATTTTAATTACGCAGCTGGGGTATGGTGTATTAGTGGTTGTGAGTTCAAGTTCCAGAGCAGTAAGTTACCCTGAAGGTACCGTCCCCAACACTCTTGCTCGGACACTGGATGTATGGATGCTCATTGCTTCACTTGGCGAATGTGTTAAGTAGAGAAAACATTTCATTGTGGTGCGCTGCGAGTGTTCAAAATGATATTATAATCATTTTCTCTTCAACGTAAAAGCATGTGTTTCCAACCATGTAACGGTCATTGCCCAGGTACTTGGCACAACAGTGCTGGAGGTCAAAATAATATATTTCTAAAAAATAATATGTAATATCTATTTAGGGGTGAAATCGAAGGCATTGTTGTAGATGCCACTTTGTGGGGCATTTAATAAAATAGCGATGCATGTTTCTAATCTCTCCTCAGAAAAATCCTCCATTTAAAAAAAATTGCTGACACGTTTCACTTGAACTTCAAGCTACACTGCATTCATGATTTCTGCTGGTACTGAGATACTCCATTTCATCAATTTCCACAAGCTTTCAGGAAACAAACACATACAGATTAAATAAATCTACTAAGATACCACTCTAATCTAAACGGACAATTTCATGTTTCTGATGCCATTTCATTTTTTTTTTTTTATTTAACCTTGTTTTTTCAAATCAAAACCTAATTATACTGCAGTTTAAACAAGCAACAACAACAACAACAACAACAATAATAATGATAATAATAATAAGAATAAATATAATGAGGATGATGATGATGCATAGAACCCATAGTAAATAATAATAATAATAATAATAATAATAATAATAATAAATCATAAATCAGATCAGTATTCTTGTTGCTTTGACTGAAACAAATTTTTTTGCTTTTGGATTCCTTCATTCTGTGAAAAAAAAATACATTAAAGAAAATACAAAAATAAAGAAAATAATGAAATAATAATAACAAGGCTTTGATTACCGTATACAAATAGCTCATTATTCCAGAGCATGATGTAAAAGGAACATCACGTTTGTCCTGTTGATCTGTATCTGTGTGGTAAGGGGGAAAAAACTCATCAAAGTGAAATCATATTATATTGTGACAAACTAATATGACATTTCATTTTTATGAATAATTACTGGCTCAGAAGTCCCCGGCGGCCTTGCCTGAAGGAGATCAAACTTGTAATGCTCTTAAAATTGTCTGCCATTTTTTATTTATGGCATTTTATATACTTTGTTGCCTCAAGATCCCTTGAAAATACTTTATTGTATCTGATGCGGGCTTTCTATAATAGGATTCTGGCTTTTGTAGTTTGTGTAGTTATGGTCCTGCTCCATGTGTTTTTTCGTAATAACTGAAGTGTAATCTCTTCACTTGTACAGAGAGAGAGGAGAAAAATGAATTTTGTGTCTATCTTGAGATCAATATATATGAGTGCAGAAAATAGCATGTAGGATCAGTCAGAAACAATATGTGTGCTGTTTGGAAGCTAGCTTTTGAGTTCAGAGTGTCTTGTGAGCTTGGATTTGTATGAGTTGTCTGGGGAGTTTTACACATGTTAAGGTCTGGTCACCTTTCTACTGGAAACTGAGCTCTGAGGGTATCATCTAGATCCAGTCCACATGTGACCTGGACAAGGAGCTCCCAGAGACAGACAGCTTTCAGCCCACAGGGACAGAAAGGAAGTGATGTTTCAAATTTGTTCTTGTAGACAGAAACTGTCAGACTCACTTAGCATCCATTTTAACAAAATATTTAGCTACTGTTTGGGGTTTTCTAGGCCTTCAATGATGATATAATACTTTTTTGGAGCTGCAATGTTTAAAAAGTTTTAAATTGATAGTTTATGTTGTTCATACATTTGTGTAGTAATACTCTTCTTCCTGTGTTTTGGTTGGAAAATCATTAAATTAAATTAAATTAAATTTTAAAATAAATGAAAATTTTGAAATGCTCTGAAGAAATTTGCTCAGGCAGATTTTATTTCCAATGCTATATAGGGAGCAAAAGTTCAAAATTCCTCTGGTAGTTTAGGAATTCAGGAGTAGGACAGAACGTTACACATTAGATTAACTACCAACATAGTTAAGATTCAGAAACAGTGGCAGGGTCTTACTAGGTTTAAATCTCTAGCTTCAGTTTGGAAGGTTAAAAAGTTCAAATGCACCAGAGTAACCACATCGCTACCATTATTATAAACAAATCCAATGAGTGAACCATTTCAAAGTAGATTTGTATCATTTGTTTTATTTATGGACAGAACTAAATATTCTGATAGATAAGTATGGTAACATTGAAATATGTGTAAACTAACAAAAAAATGTGTAACTCCTATGTTTCTGGGCTTCTGTTCCACAATCCTGAACCTTCACCTAAAATCCCAGCAACACTGCTATACCTAAACACTTCAAATTTATTTCTGTTCAGTCCTGTTCATTATCCTGTGGTCAGAAGCTGACTATGGATGAATGGCAGAGGGCAGGTGATAAATTAGACATGATATCAGATGGGGCTGCAGTATGTTATTATACACTTACATAGGAGACCTGGGTAGGTGGACCACTGAGTGGAACTACAAGGTAGAGCTTTTCAGTAAAGCAGATGGGGAGAGTTTAATGCTGTGCTGTATAAGACAATCCTGCATTGCTGTGAGAATGGAAGAACAAAGGAATGAATTCATTGCCTTTCACCCTTCAGAGGTGAGTATGAGCCTTGCTCAGATACTTCAGCCAGTGCAATCATCTGTCCTTTCCCCTCATGTCCTGTCTTTCTTTTCTGAAAATGTATAAGAGACAAAAGGAAGAGAAGAAGAGAGTGTGGGAGAGGGCAGGATCAGTTTGGATCAAGTTTGATTCCTCCCACTGTGCCAGTGAACTGCACTTTTCACAGTTGGCCCACAGTAAAGGGGAGATGCTCCAGTGTCCGACCAAATCTCCATCATACACCCTTCTCCCTTCAGCCTGACCTAGAAACAGGGCACCGTGGTGTGGCGGCTGACCGGTGGAGGAGTGGAGGGACGCTCAGGTGGACGCAGCCCAGTGCGAAGGCAAGTGGAGGGGGAGACGAGATGACTTTTGGCACGCTGGAGCTCTAGCTGGCCCACTAGCCACACTGTCAGAGCTAATGTCTGAGGAACAAAGAAAGGGAAAAGAGAAGGAAAGAGAGAAAGTGGGGGATGAGAGAAATAGGGAGAGAAGAAGGATGAGAGATGATGGAGAGCAAGAGGGGGATAAAAAGTGAAGGTGAATGAGAGGGAGCAAGGCAAGTGAGAAGGAGAAAAAGGAGAGATAAGAGAAAAGTGAAAGAATAACAGAAAAGAGAAAAATAATAAAATAGGAAGGGAGTTGAAGTGAAGAGAGATTTAGGAGAAAGACAGTGATAGAGGGAGAAAGCAGAGAAAGAGGGTCCCTCAGCAAGCAAAGCCCTTGGACAGTAGACCACATGTGTGTGCATGCATGTCTGTGTGTGTGTGTGTGTGTTCCACAGCCCAAATGCTGGATGCCATTTATTAAAGCAAATCTTTATTGAATACCTTGTATGGAACCAATGTTTGCTTTCTGTAATAAGAGTGAAGAACTGAAGTGGGCTCATTTACAGGTTATTAGCATTTAAGGGGCTTAACTCTGAAACACTGAGGTTCTTTTAACAATCCACATAAACCCAGTAAGTTTGATCGCTCCACTTGTTCTCTGGTCTTTGACCACTCAGTAGAAGTGTGGCTAGTGGATATACTGTAGAAAAGTGTAGGTCTGCTGTTTATTGAATTTGTTTCTCCTAGTATTTAAAAAAGAAAAATCAAATGGAATAGTTATTGCTGAAGCATAATTACATTACAGTTGGTCCAGGCCCTCCTCGATGAGGGCCTTCGGTGGAAATTCCCTCTATTCACTGCTGATAAGGCGCTACGCCTGTTGACATAGTAATGTTCATTACAGCTTGATTAAAGACTTGTACTTTTAACAGGAATTAGACTGCTGAACTGTACACCGACACTGTTCATCTATTATTCAGCGACCAATTAATATTTAATTGTGCTTTCATATTGGTGGAATGGCAGCCTTTTAAATGTGACTGCTACCTCTGCTGTTGTTAATTAAATTAAACTATAGGACCAAAAAACACTCCACAGCAGGATTTCAGAAGACAACAAACATCAGACAGTTCCTGTGGATGACACAGTGGGAATTTTCACTCTTAGAAGTCTGCAATGTTTTGCATGTCATACAAAGCCAACTGTTTATGCTTCTGAATTTTAATTTAGCCTGTATTAATGAGAGAACATATTCATTTATGCTAAAGGAGAGTAAAACACACTCTAATTTCTCTAATTTATATTTTTTGCTAAGCAGTGTTGAAATGTATTTAAAAAAAACATATTACGTCAGCAGCATATGAACATAAGTTGCAAATGATTTTTTTTTTTTATCAGTATCATTTCCAGTACCCACTGCTTTTGAATATTTCAGCTGAAAACAGCTGGAGCACAAATGCTACAAATTACCCCACGGGTCACTAAAATGTCTGGTAAGTTCATGCAAACCCAGTTAATGCATTGCTGTTCTCAGCTGTTTGAACCAAATGATTGAAACAAAATTATGACTAAAGATAAATAATGAAATCCTATAGTGTGTCAATCAATTGTGTATTTATTTGATTTACATTTTTAAAAGTGAGACATTAACACTTATCTGCCAAGAAAAGGAGAAGAAAGAGAGGACAGAAATGCTCTTTTACCCTGGAGGATTTGCAAGGTTATAGTCTGGGGAAAAGGGATCATTTACCCCTGTGTTTTGATGAAATGATGAAAACACTATAGATCATAGTGTGTTTTACTGTTATTGGTATACTGAATACGTCTCACAACAAACTGCTGGAGTCGTGGTATGGTTTGGAAAAGGAGCTGCCTATGGCACATACATGTGAACCTATGTCAAGTTCTAACTTACTATACACATATAGACTTAACCAACAAAATATAACCAAGACTGATTACCTCCTTTGCCTTAATGTTGGGACCCGCACTTTGGTCTAGTTCTGAACTTGTTATAATGCAGTAATAGAAATGAATGGTAATCAGACTGTTCAAAAAATGATTTTGATTTTCTGGATGCTGCCAGTCATCACATGTACTGTGCTCACATAGGTATGTGACTACCTTTTTCCATGCCTACTAAAACATGTGTAATTGGCATGTTGGAACTCAGTGGTCTGGTGATATAAAGGCCGGCATTGTGCTTTAACCTCCTGCTCCAAAAGTTGGTTAAAGTGCCTTGACATTTAAAGTCTGCTTATTATTAATCTGTGCATAAAATGAAAGGGTTTTAGGGTAAATATGTTGGGAGGGTTAGCTGTTGCTCTGCATTTGCAACTGATGCCACTATGTAGAAGCTGTGTTTTGTCCTGGCTAGTTCTCCGTGTGAGGTATTAACATGACTGCAAATGATTTAACATTACAGCTACCAAGACGGCCAATAAAATAATATAGTTGTGAATTCAGAGAGTTTTATACAAAATCAAAATACATATTTGGATCATCAGCTTTGGAGTTGCTATGGGAATATGGGAGGATGATCAAAAGCATGTACTTGAACTTGTGAAACATCTGTGTTACATTTCACCCCACATTAGGCTGTGTAGTGCTTGCCTATACACTTACTCTCAACTTTAATAGAAACACATTTTTTATCTTACTGACCACTCTGTAAGCTCTGCTTATTGTATGTTTCCACCACATATATGTAGCTCATTGGTTGCTATATAGTATAGCAGCACCCCTATACCCTATTTCTCTTTGGTCAGTTTCTGACCACAGGTCTGCTGTTGCTCAGAAATTATCTGGAAAGTGGTCTGTTCTCAGCACAGAAAGGACTTTGAAATAGCAGTGGCATGGTACTGTTTCTGGCACAGGTATGAGTATATCATGTACAGTGGTTTTGCTGGGGTTCTTACACACATTGTTGTCACTGTTGGGTTAAATGTGAAAGAGCATCTTTGTGGTCAAGACACAACTGATCTACATTTATTAACAGCATGCAAGCAAAAGCTACAGGGCAGCACACACACACACACACACACACACACACACACACACACACACACACACACACACACACACACACACACACACACTCACACAGACACACACACACACACACCCCTACACACACACACACACACATACACATTCAGCCAGAAGAGGGCAGTGATGGGCAGTTAATGAGTTTAAAGCATAATTAATGATCGGTTGTGAGTGACCTGTAATCCGCAGCAGCATGGACAAAAAAAAAATCCTGGAACATGGTCATTGCACACAATGTCAATCTCTGATTCCAGCAGCGCTGATATTTTGAAGCTGTGGAGCTTCTCTGAACCTGTACTGCTGCACTGAAATTATTTGATCCAAATGTCTTTATATTAAGGGTCCATAATAAACTATGCCATTAAAAAAAAGGGATGTTATGTAATTAGTATAATGGATAGGTTGTAATAGTGCAGTTTATGTAATTACAAATGTTTATAATTTATTTATAAGTATGTACCAACAATTAAATACAATAAGATTTGTAATAAACTAAAGCTGCGAAACCTGTGATTTCATAAAATGTACTACTGTAATCCAGCTGTTAAAGTAAAAATATCACCAGTCATTACATTGCTGTAAATGTAATATAGAAGTGGGACCAAATGATGACATAGTTCATTCATTAAAAAATTACATTACATTACCATAGCTTTGTTTTTAGTGTAATTTCTTATGATATATATGCTATACTCATGTAGAATAATGCACACTTTTGAGTCATAACTGACTGCAATTGCAGCACTTTATTTCAGTGATGCTACTCCTAAAAACAGTGTTTAAATGAATCTAATCACAATTAAAAAAAATCTTAATTGTAAATGTGTGCGTATGAGAGTGGGAGGAGATATGATTATGGTTACTGTGAGCTTTGCACGCTGAATTGTGCATTCCCACTGTTTCAGACTTGTGTGGCATGTAGTCTCCTGATGAGCCATTGATTGTAATTCTAGATAACAAAGGTTTGAAGCGATAATCACAATTCTGCCTAGACTAATTTATCAGTCACCGCTGTATAATTAAAAGCAGGCATGGTATTGATCATGGATTAACACTTATTCAGATACAAGGCACTACATTTCCTCTGATGAATGTATTAGACAGGCTGCATGCTCCATGGCTACGGTAAACATTATCAGACCAAAAAAGGTCAACTGATGGTAAACTTGATAGATTTTCTGTGCAATGCAGCTTCAAGCACATATTATCCATTCTTTGTCCCTCATTGTTCTCTCTCTCTCTCTCTCTCTCTCTCTCTCTCTCTCTCTCTCTCTCTCTCTCTCTCTCTCTCTCTCTCTCTCTCTCTCTCTTCTCTCTGTTCTCTTTCTTTCATAATTCCTCATAACTTCATTAACCATTTCCTTCAATCTTCCTTTCATTTGTTTCTCTTTTTTTCTTACTTTCTTTCTTTGATATTTCTTTATATCTCTTTTCTCTCTCTTCCTCTTACACCATGCACGTCCTTTATTCTTTCTCTCTCTGCTTTTACTGGGTAGTGTGGTTGAATTAGGAGTGGTAGAGAATGACATTGAGATGGTAGGTATAATGCTCAGTGACAGAGAGGCCTTGCACCGATCCTGCTTTGATGAATCCTTGCAGCCAGTGTGAAATGGCGAGGAGGAGAGAGAAATATGAAACAAGCAGATAACGCTGGAAAGGGCGAATTAAGGCCTGTCGAGCGACAGGGTGTGAGACACGGCCAGGCCTGCGAGGGGCCGGCGAGCAGCCAGGAGCTCAGAGCCGTCGCTGCCAGTGATAAGAGAAAAGGTAGAACTTAATCTTCTAAAGTGCTGATGGAGCTGGATGGCAAGGAATAGGGCCAGAAGTGCCGCTTTCCAAAGAGGACACCATTATTCAACATCAGTGAGTGCGCCAAGTTGAAAATTGTATGTGTGCGTGCATGTGTGTGTGTGTGTGTGTGTGTATGTGTGTGTGTGTGTGTGTGTTGTGTATGGAACATGTGTTTGTATATGTATTATCTTTCTATTACACACTAATCTCCAGATAGTAAATCACTCTACAAGCAAAAACATGCTGAGGTCACATTGGGGCCACTGCATGTGTCGCTGCTGGGCTGTTTTTTTTACAGGATAGTGGGATATTAATAAGGCCAAGAGACTCTGAGACTCTCACTGTGCCTCTACTGCACTATTGATGTCCTGTACAGCAAAAATTATATCTTGGCAAGTAAAATGATCAGACAACTATTAAATAAGCTCCAGTCAAAGAAAAAAGCCATGATGAGTTTCTTATTATTTTTATTATAACAAAATTCTATACAATACATCTTATATTTATCTTGGTCAGGTTTTTCTGCTTTTCTGTCTAGTATACTGATGTTGTGTCTTTGGCAGATATTTGATCTCTTTTTATGGATTGTTTCACTGAGAATAGTTTTGAGAAGAGCCAACTTTGATGCCAGTCATTTGATACTTAACTATATTTCTGTTTCAGTAACAGTACGATATAAAATAACTGTAGGTTACTGCAGGTAAACATGGTGCAAAGTTCAACAAATAGATCCAATATATTCAATGTCCAGTATCACATTAAATCACGGCGTTTATAACCTGCTTACGTGCCAAATGTTTTAATAGTAGTGGCACAAATGGGAAAAGTGTTTGGAGTAAATCTAAAATTTTACAGTAGAGGCGGGGCAGTGGGTTGCCATGTTTGCGACAATCTTGCATACTGATACATTTTAAAATGGCAGTATGAGCATTGCTGATAATTGCATCACAACATCTCACCCAGAAGAAAAGCCCCAAACAGGCTCTGAAGGGGCTAATTTGAGTAATAATTAACATGTGCATACAGTATTAGGGGTTGGTTCCCTGTTGGAAAGCATCGACAAGTCTTTTGATATGATATACAGTAGGTAGCCTTGAACCACCCTGCAAGCAGGATGAAGGAAGGCCACCCCCACCCCACCCCCACATCAGATTTTACGTTTGCCATCAGCTCGTAAACCAGGCTCATGTTTGGCTCATGAGGCACTATCAGTATGAACTGGGGTGGCTTTGTGTAAGGTCAGCAGGATTGTATTCATCGTGTATTCTCCACACGATCCTCTTTTTCTCTACCATTTACATCCAGCTCCTTACAGATGTGGAAAAATACACTGACCACCAGATTGATATGAACTTAACAAATGAAACATTACAAATCCTCACCTTCATCACACTGAACCCTAAGCTTATTATAAAAATAAGATTTGTTAAAGAATAAACTAAAATGGTTGTGAGGATGTCAAAAAATCTCACTTTTTTGATGGGGTGTTCTGGATCATGACCAGCATTTATGGGGGGAAGGCCAAGAAACACCCTGGACAGGTCATCAGTCCATTGCTGGGCGGACATTCTTAAGAAAAAAGATTTCTAGAAAGGTACATGCAGGACAATAAACATTTAGATACTCTACCATTTGTTTTCTAGCTGCTATGACGCTGAAAATTGTGAGAGTGAGGGTCGTTGTGTAAAGTTGGATGTAAAGTTAAAATGGGCAGTTAAAGTCAACCTGATTTAACTGTTTTTACCTGCAGATAGTTGCATCTGGCCATATTAACCATGATTCATCATCTCAACATTTAAAAATTAACATTAAATTGTAAAAATAGAACTGTAAGCCTGTTTGGATTTTCATCTCAGGTGTGGAAAAATGATTTTGTATGTAATAACCTGCTACACTCAGCTAGCTCAGGTGTTCTCTGATATGTTGTTCATTATTACATACTGTATACTATGGTAAGGTGCCGTCCCCGTCGCTCCTCCCTCGATGGGCTGTGACCTGTCAGGTCGCGTCCCCATCCTGCGCCCTGTGTCTGCTGGAGTTGGACACGGCACTCCCCCACTGACCCGTTTGGGACAAGCGGCAGAGAAAATGGATGGATGGATGGATGGATGCTGTGTTGTAGATACAATGTGTTATAATGCACATCGGATTTTGAACACAATTAGAAAGTGCCCTTGGAGGAAAGTGGCCTCGTGGGATACAGCTTGATCCAGACAGTAGAAAACAGCAGCTTATAGTGTTGTCAGGCTATATAGTGTGTTTGATTGAATCTAATGTATATAAATGAAAGCTGGACACATTGCTAAATATTCTCTACACTTCAAGTAGATCGAATTTAACTGTAGACTGCAGGCATTCAGTATTACTCATTCTATCCACGGCTAACTATTTTTCGGCGGCTACTATTAAACCCAATGTACACAGTAAATCATTGTAAGAGTGAAAGCTGAACCATGATGTATGTAGACAGATTAAGAGTCTATAGCTGATTTCATGCAGTGATGTTCTTTGTTTATCTAGTTGATTTGCCGTGTCCTGGTTTGAGGTTCCGTCTGATTTGGTTCTAATTTTGGAGAGATAATGCAGTGCTTTATGAAGACTAAAAGAGTGTTCCTTATTCTTTGGTGGCATAATCCGATTCAGACAACCCCCACTGTCCCTGATGCGCGCACCCTTACACACACACACACACACACACACACACACACACACACACACACACACACTCTGTATAGAAGGTTCAGCTAACAGGAACTAGATATTGCTTACAGAACCACACAGAAACTCCAGCTTTTTTCTGCTGGATCTACTCATCTCTCCGTCGTTCTTTTAATGCAAGGTTGCTAAATCACCAGCACTGCACTCTCCTCACCCGGCAGTTTTCAGCTATAGTCCGTTTCTAGCAGTACATCAAGCCGAGTTGTTGCACGAGTAGACTCTGCTGATTGTGTTTACATGTTCGATGTGGGAAGAAGTTGCTACTTGTGTGCAGTGCTGGAGCATTAAAGGCTTACAAAGTTGCATGGAAGGGTTGAGTGTATTTCTGCTTATCTGCTTTACTCTCACAGTGGGACACACAGCTCTTTCTCTCACTCTCTTTTCTCTTACTCTCTCATTCTTTTCTCACTCCATTTTATCTTTCTCTTTCTAGCCTGTTTCTCTCTCTCTTCTCTCTCACTCCTTCTGTCTCTCTGCCTTCCTCTTACACACTCCTTCATTTTCTGTCTGTTTCTTGACTTACTCTTTTTAATGTTGCACTCGCTCTCTTTTCTTGTCTTTTCCGTATTTTTTGTGTCTTCTTCTCATTATTTTTCTCTTATTTGTCTCTCTCCTTCTTTTTCTCTCTCTTACTCCCTTTTTTTTGGTCACACTTTCACTTCTCTCTGTTTTCACACTATTCTCTCTCTCTCTCTCTCTCTCTCTCTCTCTCTCTCTCTCTCTCTCTCTCTCTCTCTGTCCATCTCTCTCTCCTCTCCCTCTCACCCCAGTTTGATGAGTCTTTCCTTGATCTGGAGTGTGAATCAGCGTTCAGGTGAAGAGCATTCCTCTAAACAAAGCATCCAAGTTGTTTAATATTACCTGAGAAGGGACGGATAAGCGAGGCACAAGAGACTGAGGTAGCCATTGTGGTGAATGCCAGTGCCGCACAGCGACGTGCAACTTTTCAATCTGATGCCAGGATTTTGCGCGGCCTCACGCTCTCTCTCGCGGGACGAGTGGAATCAAGCCTATATTACATTCCAAACAAGCCGTTTGATCACACTCCATTGTATTTCTTCTCAAACAATTTGCATTTCCTCTGTATCCATGACACATCAAGAGCAGCCACTGCAGTGAGGAGATCAGTAGGAAGGGCTTCTAGAAACTGCAGGCCTTTAAGGCATCTCTCAATGCTCTTTTGCACATGCACATCTAGTAGCTCCATGATGAAAAGAAACAAGACAAGAAGGTGCTGAGTCTTAAGGCGTCTAGAACAGAGGTGCCCAAACTTTTTGTCTCAGGGAGCCAAAGTGTGATGTTCGTCGTTGGCCAATGGCCAAAAAGATGAAACAGCTAAGTTGCAACTTGTTAGTGTTGTTTTTTTTGCACCATGCCAGTAAACATGGAAATATAGGAAGCATTCTTTAAAATACTTTAGTGCTTTCCTTACACAGAAAATTACAGTGACCTATTGCACTGTATGTTTCATTAATACAAGTTCTTAAAATTCACTTTACTATAAAAAAAAAAAAAAATATATATATATATATATATATATATATATATATATATATATATATATATATATATATGTGTGTTCTTTCAGTGGCTGAAGAGTGGAGGGTTGGACAACTTTCTGCAGCACCCACAGACATCAAGCATGTCCTATCTTTGGACAGCCTTGTTATTTTTTTATGTATTTTTTTTGTCATAGACTTACATGTGTAGTTCTCTAAATCAATGGATATTTCTTTAACGTTTTTTTAGATAAGATATATAACCTTGACTTATTTTTTAAAAGACTAACAGAGGAACTGAAGTATGGTCTTATATGACGACCCATTGGATTGAGTTTAAGATCTATTCTAGATCATTCTATTTCAGGTTTGTGTCTCTAAAACTACTGAAATAAAAGCAAATATTAAAAAAATGTCTTGGGAATAAAAACACTTGTTATTTTAAACAATTAACATACAGTCTCGCAGATATAAGACAAACATCGCATTAATTACAGGCTGAGGTACATTTTATTACAACAAAAAAACATAACAAGAGGAAGTAAGGTTTATAACGAGGTGTGCTTAAAAATGACAAAGTAGGTGTAAATGAATTCGTTTCTTGCAAAAAAGTCAAAAGATTTAAAGGACTAAGGCTGAATTATACTAACATTTCAATGTTGCACAAAGAAGCTCATTCTTCTACTGCTTGACAAAGCTATGCTTTCTAAGTTGATCGCTTTCTAAGTTGATCGCTTATATAAGTGTGGAATCCTTCAGATTCTTTAGATTAATGCCTCTCTTGCGAATGGGATGCAGAGTGGACAGAGGAGACATACAGCTTCATGCATTCAGACTGCCTGATCTCGTTTCATCACAGAGTCTATAGTCTACACATGTTCATTATGTTTCATTCCAGTGTCTTTTTTCAGTGTGAACAAGCATGTATGCATATGCCTGAGTGTGTGGGTGTGCGTATATAGGCAATCATGTTAGGAGAAAAGTGACTTTGTGATGATCGTGTTCACATTTTGTATTGAAAAAGAAGTTTAATTTCGAGCAGAACATTCATTGTCATGTTTGAGGGACATACTGTTATAATTTTATGCATAACTGGTAATTTTATGTGTAAATTTCAGCAACAGCTAAGGGGAGAGAACATTTTAAAACTCTTTAAATGAATCTAACAGAATTTAAAAATTAAGAGTCAGACTGGACTATTTACCTAAAGAAGTGATTCACTGTGACTATGATTATAATAATGATGATGATGATGATGATGATGATGATGATAATGATTATAACCTCTGCTAATGAATAATACAAGTTTTACTTTAATTGGGGAAATATAGAAAGAGTCACAATATTCATCATTTTAGAGAAGATTTTAGAGCACTCAAGTGCAGTTGGTTAAGAATCTGTCCAGAACGATCAGTTTATTCAGGGAATGTTCCTACGGCTGAAAGTGCGAGTCTTAGTGTAGCTGGCCCTGTGGTTTACATCTGACACACTGCTAGCCAACAGAGGGTACTGTTGCATTACAAGTCAAGTACATGTGGAAGGGTCCAACAAAGCAGCAGATTGCCTAACCTGCTCCGGCAATGTAGAGGCCAATCAGTTTGAGTCTTTCACAGCAGACTTACTCCTAAATCTTTCCGATTTTAAAGCTTGGATAAGTAAATCACTAGATATCTGTATTATTTACTTATATTTCTTTCTTTATTTAATTAAGAATGGCAATGCATGCTTTTAAAGGTTTGGTAGCTTCTGTTGTATTGTTTTACAGTCTGAATTAAGTGGAGGAATATACACATAACTAAATATCAGATAAACTGAATTTCAGAGAAAATGTCCCATTGATTCATATATTCTGTTCTTTTCAGTGATTAAGACAGCAACGCACTGGCAAGCATTGTGTTAGTATGAAGTTATTGGTGATTTTATTCCATGTTTTTAGGGATATAATCATATTTACATTACATCTGAAATGCCCCAATGAAATGTACTATGATTCCCCTCCATTGGGAATGCAATACTTGTCATAGCATACGTCCCTTTTTTTTTTTTCACATGGAAACAATGCACCACAGCTCCAGAAGACATCAAAGCAAATGCTATACGAAGGGGTGAATGAGATAATATTTAAATGAAGAATGTTCGGCTCCCATCAGGTCAGACAGAATGTCACTTAGGTCTGTAATGAAGATAGGCCATCATGTTTCTGAATCTCCTATAAAACATGTCCAGTGTCCCTACTCTGTATAATGTCTATGCTTAACAGACACACCCAGAAGCTTCACTGATATTGCACAAATGTTCAACATCATCCGCACACTGTAATGCTCATACTTTATGTCCACTATAACTCACCATGCTTCAGTCTAGCAGTTGGAGAGGCTGCTGGTGTGAAAGTTTAGGGTTGCTGGAGCTTGTGCGCAGTATGAGGACTCCATAAGCAGATGGAGAGACGCAGGTTGGCTTCATCTGACCTATCTGGCCTCTTTCTGCCAGTTAAAGTATCCAGAAATAGTGTCAGAGATCTGCTTGGCTGGCACTGCCTATCCACCACACACCTCCTGCATCAATCTGTGATAAACTAAAAGAGTGAAAAGGGGGGAAATGTACTCCAGTCCACTGAACATTCTTTAATTAGGAGAATCAGCTGTTTTCGTTATTTTAAGGCTTCCTGGGTTATGAAATGCCCCCAGTTTGTCATTTAATTAGTACTCTAATAATAATAATAATATGTATTGTTTTTATTATCATTATTGTTAGCTTTTAATAGCATATATGGTCTTAGATATTTATACAGTATTTTTGGTCATTTTTCTAAAACTACACCCTCCAAAATGCCATGTCATGTCATCAATGCTGAAATGGAATGGATTTAGTGAATATGTGAAAAAAGAACATTTTCTACATTTATCCAGAGTGACTATGACTCGAGATGTCCCTTCACCTACACTCTGTAATCCAAACACACTCCAGTAGTAATTCCTCTAACCTCCCTCTTCTGCAGCCTTCATTACTCTCGGTTACGAGGGAGCTGGGCTCATTCCAGGACCTGGGCCAGGGCTCCTCTAACCCGGGCTACTGTCCATCCTGCCTCTGACACGCCACGGTGTTGAGGTGGTGTGTGTGTGTGTGTGTGTGTGTGTGTGTGTGTGTGTGTGTGTGTGTGCAGGAGCTCGTGCGGAGAAGCTGCACCGGAGCGCAAAAGCGCGCAAAAGGCAGCCTCGCTGTCCGCTCCGTCCCACAGCTGCACTGAGCCGCCACTAGTCGCCCCCAGACACACACACACACAGACACACACACACACACAGACACACACACACACACGCACATGCACGCGCGCTGCTCTCTCTCTCTCTCTCTCTCTCTCTCTCTCTCTCTCTCTCTCTATCTCTCTCTTTCCCACCGTTGGACTCAAACGTCACGTCCGCACTTGAACTTGAACGGAGGCAGCCCTCACACACACACACGCACACACACACACACATGCACACAGAGGAGGAGGAGGAGGGGGGCGAAACTAGCAGGACCGAGGGACTGAGCCGTCTTCACCGAGAGAGAGAGAGAGAGAGAGAGAGAGAGAGAGAGAGAGAGAGAGAGCAGGTCTGCTTTAGCCAGTCTCGTGCGCCACGCGCTTTGGAGAGGCTGCAGAGGCGAAACTCGGGGCCATAAGAAGACTCGCCCTCAGCTCTCCTCATCCCTCACACACACACACACACACACACAAACACACACACTCACACACAGCCCGATCGCTCAGCCTGGCACCTCTCTCTACAGCACCTCCACACAGGCTCGGCTGGCACTCGAGGGCAAGACACGTCGAGGATATTTTTGATTTTTTTTTCTCTTTTTGTGTGTGTTGTTGTCGATTTTTTTTTGTTTGTTTCGTCTTTTTTTTTCTTCTTCTTCTTCTTCTCCCTCTCCTAAGATTTCATCGATGTCCACGGGGCAAAGAGTTACTTCGCTCGTGCCACTCACACCGAGCTGAGCGGGGCACTGGGCAAAAAGAGCCTCTCTCTCTCTCTCTCTCTCTCTCTCTCTCTCTCTCGCTCTCTCTCTCGCGCACTCTCTCTCTCTCTCTCGCTCTCTCTCTCGCGCACTCTGTTACTCTGAGGTGCTGCTGCGCGTGCCAGGGCTTTATTTTTGTTTGTTTTTGAGAAGCACGAGGAAAAAGTGAGTGAAGAGGAGAAGAGAGAGAGGAAAGAGGGAGGAGGAGGAGGAGGAGGAGGAGGAGGAGGAGAGGCCACCTCGCCGTCCGTTGCGCACCGTCTCCGGGCGATGCCAGTGTAAATGCCAGGGCAATGTCCCGTCGCAAGCAGGGAAACCCTCAGCATCTGTCGCAGAGAGAGAGCAGGACGCGTGAGTAGCTCCAGTGCCTTTTAAATCTCCCTCCTGTGAGCAGTGGGATTTTCTCTGCTCCCATTAATATGGTGTTTATTATTATTATTATTATTATTATTACTTGGTTTCTAGCAAAATAACTCTAATTTGTGTTTTTCTTTATTCAAGTAAAGCACAACTTAGAGTTCCGTTCAAGACACCGTGTTGAAGACGTTTAACACGCTTTCTTAAAGAAAGTTACAGAGAGAGAGAGAGAGAGAGAAGGAGAGAAAGAAAGAGAGAGGAAATGCGAGAAAAGTGACCCTCGCACACAATATAAAGTCGTTTTTATTTGATTTACTTTTTTCAGTAGTATTTATTTGAGTTATTTTTTTTATTTTATTCTGAAACTGGGGTTCACGGCGGGATCCCGGAGCCAGAAGTTACTGCCACTTTTAAACCTGCCATCTGAGGAGCAGTGTCCATTTTTAAAACATTAATTTTTTTTAAAGAACAGTCCTTCATACTTTAATTTTGAAGCTCAGCCCCCTTGTTAAACTTTAATTTTGAAGGGCATTGTCTTTTCCATCTTAATTGGAAGCAGTGTGTTTTTAATTGTATCAGCTGCTTTCGTGGACTTGAGGAGAAGGCTTTAGTTTCTGTGTGTGTATGAGAGCGAGAGAGAGAGCGAAAGAGAGAGAGAGAGAGAGAGAGAGAGAGAGTGAATTTATTAGGAAGGTATTAACCTGAATTTGAGCTGAAATAAGAGGTTTTTAAAGATGAACAGCGCCTGAGACTAGTTATAACCTACAGGCTGCGTTCAAGTCTTCAGTGTTTGGCGTGAGGCTTGACTTTATCTCCGCTCGTTTCCAGTCGTTCTTAGTCCTTCCTGTCAGGTTTAGGAGATTTTTCTGAAGTTTCCTCCTTTTTACCTGCATGAGGGTGTCAGTTCAGGTGGGAGAACCCCCCCAACCCCCCCCTTTTTTAGGATTTACTCTCTGAATGGACTGAATGTAATGGAGCTGAAGCTCCTGAAGTCCTGAAGTTGTTTCTCAGATTGCATGTTTGTAAGGGAAGAAAGACTCCCAAGTAACATTTTGCTCATTATTTGTTTGCACCTTTTTTTTTTTCTTTTTTTTTTTACACACAACAGTACTTTTATTCAGCCCTACACAACCACCTATATTTGCTAGAACTGAGGCTGCAGGCCTGCTTTTACATTACTGCACACTTCATCCTGTGCAATGAATTCACCTTTAAAATGTGCAACTTTGCAGGCGTAGGTGAATAAAACCATGGGTCAGTGGTGAGCAAAGGAGAACGTGGTGTATCTCTCTATTTCACAAAAATCTAAGTTTTTGCATCACTTTTTCATGTGCACTACATGACCCCATAGAGTAGTAAACTGCTTTATGCAATTATTCAGATTTGATCAGATGATAATGATTGTAGTGGACCAAATGGCTCCCTGCAGTAGGCTTATGCAAAAAACAAAAATCAAACAAATCTATTTTAGCAGACCACCTAGTAATGTGAAATCATTGTTTTTCTTGGGGGGTAGAAATAACAAGCACTTCAAAGATTAATCTTTTTTTTTTTTTTTTTTTTTTTTCCCCCCCCCTCCCTTTCCTAATATATTCCAGTATATAAGTATAGTTTTCAAGCCTAATCCAGCTAATTCATAGCAGAAACAGTGATGTAATGCCACCCAAATCTGCTTTGGGTTGTGCGGATTTAGGACTGTACGCTTCTCTCACACACCGTTCTCTCACTAACGGCCTAATAATTTTCATTAAGCGAATGCATAGTTTCATTAGGGAGCTGTTTTTTTTCCCTCTTGCCTCTTCTTTCTGTCAACTTTAAACCACCTCCTATTTCTGATTTCACATTTGTGATGTAAATTCAGACATTTGGCATAAATGTACTGGTTTATGTGATTCTCGCTCAACATTTTCAGCTTTTTCTTTATTTTTTTTGGGATGTAGGGGATAGTCTGTCAACAAGCTCATGTCATTTACACAATAACTGTTCAGATTTAGAGAAAAAAGATTTGCTTATATCTCATGTACATATGTAAGGAATCACCATGTTCCCTCACATGAAAATATCCATATATATATATATATATATATATATATATCTGTGCATTTGTGTGTTATTAATAACAGGCTCATCTGGTAGATTTACTGTTGTAGTAACATTTTAGGTTCATCAACTCCATCAGTCATGGCACTGTAGTTTATACATTTGCTTCTGTGACTAATTTTAGCTTCGGATATCAGAACACTTCGATCACACTGAGGAACCTGCCTCTGTCTTTTCTCTCACACTCTTACACACATGCAGACACCACAGTAGTCACCAAAACAGACATCAAGAGGTTTTTTTTGGGGGGGGGTGGTAGAGAGAGAGCGAGAGAAAGAGAAAAGTCACATCACATAATCTTTTTTTTTTTTTTTGGCTATTCGAAGCGTTGAAGCCAGAGTTGAGGGCCTTCCCATTGAAATGAATGAAAATACGATCAGCACGGTGTGTGTTTTATTTCTTGCAGGGGTTAGGCTGGCCAGGTGTTGGCTGCTACTCATCTGGGCTCAGGAGTGTGTTCTTCCTGAGAGTTCATTGTTCTCCTCAAAGACTTCATGTGTAAGAGAGAGAGAGCGAGAGAGAGAGAGAGAGAGAGAGAAAGAGAAAGGAACAGTTGGGACAGTTCACTGATTGTCTTTGTTGTATGCAAGGCTCACAAATGTTGTTCATAATTACATTTTCTCAATATAATTACACTCAATTAGAATTAGAGACACTACTACATTACACATAATGCTGTGTGTATATATATATATATAATATATATATATAAAATGTGTGTGTGTGTGTGTGTATATTTAGCTATGTGTGTGTAGAGTATCTTATATATGCTGTGTATGTTAAATATATTATAAACAGAATTGCCTATTAGAGAGGTTTTTCTGTGTGTGTGAGACTGAACCGGTTTCAACTAGGATTTGCCTCGACAGGGCAGGTGGAGGATTAATAAGGAAGTGTATGTGAAAGGTGGCTCGTGTGTCTTGAAATGTATGTTTGTCTCTCCTGCCACAGTTTGGTTCAAGAGGATGGTGTTGAATTGGTGTGGGCTCTTTTTGGGGACACCTTAAGAGTACCCTGAGCGTATTTGTGCTTGTGTTCGAGAGACAGGCTGTGTGTGTGTGTGTGTGTGTGTGTGTGTGTGTGTGTGTGTGTGTGTGGTGTCTGCTAGTCAGCATGTATTCTGCGGTATTTAGATTCTGTAAACCGCGTGTCTTTGCTGCTAGATTACCCCATGTCAGTAAAAGGCAATTTCTGTGTGAGAGAAAGAGGTTCAGTAGCAACTTAATTCACATTTGCTCTCAGCACGAGTGACAGGAGAGTTTGCACTGCTGCACTTCAGTAGGTTTACTAGCTTTGCATGGAGGTTATGGATGTATGTGTGTGTCTGTATGTGTACATGTACACATAGATTTTCTTTTTTTAAAGGCTGTTTGCTTTTGGATGTGGTGTGAAATATGATCGTTGGTTGAGTGAATATATTTCACATGGTTGTCAGTATTGGAAACTTTAGAAGGCATTTTAGACAGTGGAAAAAAATACTGGAATCCATGTATTTAAATTTTTTTTCCTTTTTTGCTTTGTAAGTGTTTGCTTGAAAGGCGTATCACCAATAAGGTCATTATCCATGGAGAGAATACGACATTAAAAAGACCTGTGCCAGTTCTTTTAATTAAGAAATTATTGCATTATCAGTTTTATAATCAGTTTCTCTTGAGGCAGGTTGGTGTAAAGTTTGTGCTCAAAATATACCAGATTTGGACTTTTACGCTGAATTGTATAAGTGGACAGTTGTCAGTACTGTGACATAGAAATAGGACCAAAATTCAGTTAATCTCATTTCTCATTTCAATTAAGTGAAAATCTTTAAGCATACAGAATTCTGAGGTTAGTCTTTCAGAATTTCAATTTCTCGCTTTGGATTCACCGATAGGTCGCTCGAGACGGAAACTGTTTGCTATTAAGTAGGATCTAAGAATGCTTTAAAGAAATGATAAAATTGCCACTTGATTGAGATTTTATGACTTGTGGTGTTAAAGTGTTTACTTGAGTCCTTTAAAAACAAATTGGACGGTGTTTCTTACCTTTAAATGTCTTCTGCTCTAATTCCTGTAAAAAGGAGTAATGATTCAGTGGGGGTTTGTATTAACACTGACAGACATGCAGTGTCTCAGCCAGTAAAATATACTGAAACGATTGTGTGTGAGGGAGTGGAGGGTGTACCATTTACACTTTGCACCCTTTGCATTGCTGTTGTGTAGGTGAGAGACACATGGAGCACCTTGAAAGACTTTTTGAATAATTTAGCATGGACCAGTGGCTTCAGAAAGCATGTCTTAATGTGCCTCAACTTGTCTTTGTTAGGGATGTTTTGTTGCGTGCTGTAAGGATGAGTCTGATTCTTTTTTTTTTTAATCATTATTTCATAATTTTTTTTTTCTCCCGGCAGAGTCTGGCCATGGGAGTGCTGGATCAGACCTGCTAGGGGGAGCTCTAAGTCTGTCACAGGGGGTGGCAGGGAGCTGTGAAAAAACTGTACAAACATATTTCCTAAATGATCTATCGAAGGGGGGGCTGAGGGGGTATTTGACTGAACTTCTGGGCGGTGGCTTTTGACGACTCTGCATAGATGTTTCAGATGATATCACCATTAACAGCCATAAGTTTACATCAAACTGTCAACGTCTTAAAGCGGCAGCTGGTCTTACAGCATTCAAAAACTCTCTCCCTCGTTTTCTCCCTCACTCTCCCTTTATAGTTTTTTTTTTTTTTTTTTTTTTTTTTTTTTACAACTACAACTTTCCAAATTTGTGCAATAAAAATAAGCAACATAGAATTAACTGCTCAAAAGGATGCAATAAATAGATTCACTGCTTTTAACTGATAATTAAACTGTTTTAAGTCCATTCTGTGCATTAACATGTTTATATTTGCGAGTATAGATCATAGCTCTCCCTTGTTTGGCTGAAAATGGAGGAATAAAATGATAAAGTGGGTTTGAAAACTTGAGGGCATTTTGGAGTGAGGGGCCCATTGTTCTTGCTATCTAAATAAATAAATGTGGCTCTACGATGTAAAAAATAGGTGACTCAGTGAAGAACATACTCTCCCCTCTAACAATGGACAAAATGTCTGCCTGGCGATTTTGATTAATACGCTCGCAAATTCACTCCTCTAGCTTTCAGGTGCCTTTTGTTTTGCATGGAGAGAAAAAGAGAGAGAGAGAGTGTGTGTGTGTGTGTGTGTGAGAGAGAGTTTTCTGTGATGTTATGTGAAAGAGTGTATGCTTGTCTGTCAGTGTAAATACAAGCCAGCAAAATCCTCTCGAATGGCTTCAGGAGTGTGTTGATATCCATACGTGTTTTTTTTTTTTTTCTTCCGTGGTTTGATTTACGACACTCCAAGGCTTTTAATAGCGGCTGGGCCGTTTGACGTCCCACAGCTGGCTTAAGGCTGAGAGAAAGAGCGTGTGTGCTTATTTTCATACGTTTTCCGGACAAAATTTCCTGACTATGTAAAATGCAAACCAGCAGGACCAACAACATGGTTCTGACTTTGAAATGTTCTTCTTTACACAAATCTGTTTGTTTTTTTTCTTTTTAGTTACAGAGGTTAGGGTGAGGGTTAGGATTAGGCCTAGAAAATTCTAATTCTTAACAAAAAAGTACTTAAATATTCTTGTGAATATAAGACACATGATGAATATTTAATAGAACAAGTACTTAATCTGTCCATGTAAAAGTAGATATGCATGATACATATTTTAATGATACATATGCAACATATTATAGATAGAAACATATCTGAAACACCTTAGCTACTTACATTCATACACACAAATAAATTGAGAAAACGGTCTGTGTGTGTGTGTGTGTGTGTGTGTGTGTGTGTGCGCGCTGGGGGTATGCATATCTATATTAAACTGCAGAAATTGCTGCACCATCATTTGTCATTTGTCAGCATTGTATCATTTTTATACCCGGATTGCTCCTGGCTCTTTTACAAAAAAAAAAAAAAAGTGGCTTCCTTGGCATGCTTTTACACTTTTGGTAGCGTTCGGTGCTGCTCACCGGCTGCAAGTGAAAGCGATACAGTGGTAATACCCCTTCTTTCTCTTTCTCTCCATATGAAAATATTAGGTAATGCCTCCCTGATGAGATTTCCTGATAGAGGGTTAGCAATGCTTAGACTGGCTCCCAGTGGACGCCTTCGTGTTAATCTCATTTTACCTGCAAGAAGACTAATTTCCCTCTTCTTCTCCTTTTCTTTTTTCCTTTTTTTTTTTTTTTTAATTACACCGTCACTTCCGTGGCTGTGTAGCCTACTGTTTAAAATTCCACATCTGCTTTCTCCTCCATTCTCTTAACAGCTTCATTTGCACATGCAACGTTTGCGTCTTGTGCAGCAAAAGGACTACCGCAAGGTTTCCTCCATAACGAGCGCTCGGATGTCGTGCACAAGAGTCGGCCTTTGTCACTCCCGTGTTTCCTTCACCTGCTTTGCACGAGGCCTTCGAAGTTTGCACGCTGGAGAAGCAGCACAGTGAAAAGACGACTGTGCTTGCCCTTTTTTAGCAATGTGTGCTCTGTGTATTAAATATTTACTCAGCAGCAGGCAATGCAAATACATACAGAGATATGATCATCTTCACTTGCTCCTTAAGCAGAAAAAAGGAGAAGAGGAAAAAGCAGAGGGCTTTCCAGCGTGTCAGCTGCGCCACGGCCGCTCTGCCGCTTTTGCTCCGAGTGCCGGCGTGCTTTAATGTAGGTTACAGATTAATGACAGCCTAATTAATTCCTGATAGATTCCTGCGAGCACCATGGCCGTGTTTGATGAGCGTGTGCGTGTGCCAAGGCCTGTGCGGTGGTTTTGCACACATGACGGACATGTGGGGGAAGAGAGAGAGAGAGAGAGGAAGGGGGGGGGAGAGTGAGAGAGAGAGAGAGAGAGAGAGAGAGAGAGAGAGTGAGAGAGGGGCTCGCTGCTGCTGCTGCTGCACGGGCCTTGTTACCTCTGTTTGTTTGTTTGTTTGTTTATCTGTTTGTGGGGAAGATTCTATCCAAACTTGACATTCCCCCTGCATTTCTTCAGTGTTCATTGTTAGTGCTGGATTTGGGAAGCTACAGCTATGGTTTCGCCCTGGAGCGGGAGGAGGATTGGCTGGTTTAGGCCGAGGAGACGAAGAGGAAAATAGCGCACAAACAGTAAAACGGCAGCCTTTTATTGTTTGATTAAAGTTTTTCTACAGCTTTCCTTCTCCACAGACTCTTCCCTCAGCACACACTGCTCTGAATGGCTTTAATTGGCATGGGGGTAAATCTTTCTATCTGGACAGCATTATAAAGGCTTTCAAGATTTAAATGGGGAAATTTATGGATCCAGTAAAAAACAATGTGAAATGCATTAAACAAATGGTGTGTATTGTCTAATTAGCCCCTAAGAGTCTCAATGGTGAAAAAAGCAAAAACTCTGAAGTTTAAATGTTATCAGATTTGGTCTTAAAGGGTTGCTGCACTTTTTTGCTTTTCAGCACGGAAAACGGAAAGTCTCTATAGTTTGGCTGCATTACAGTCAGATAGTGGAAAGTGTTAATGATGGGTTTGCGAGGTGATAGTCTCTCCACATGAGTGGAGCGAAACTTTGCTAAGCCATTGCTCGGGCGGCGAAAGTGGTGTTATGTCACGCAGAAATCTGTAGGTTTTTGGACGGCAAGCCAGACTGTAGCCCGATCAGCCAAATACCTGTCAACAGCAATTTCATTCCCCTTTCAAACCTCACAAAGCCTTATGCAGGTCTGAGGAATTAGAGCGGCCCCATGACAATGACTCTCCCGTCTAAAATGGAAATGTTAAGAGGTGCATTGTAAGTTGTTCGTTTTTAGATGCTCAATTTGCCTTGGTTTTGTTCTTTGCACCAGCAAAACGGAAATCCTATTAGAGTGCACTCTGACTCATCTAGCCTTATTAGGTAAATTAGGACATTGTCAGGAACTGCTCGCATCTATCATTTACGATGTGCCATGAGCGAGAGCAGCCTTGTGCTACAAACGCCACACCGTTTAGCTAATTATGTGGGAGAAGCGAGCATGCGGAAGCTTTCTGAGACTGTTCTATGTCTTTAAAGAAAATGAAGTCGAAAAAAAATCAGTGAAGCCGCAGTTTATGTATTTCATATGTCTGTGATGGTGGGAGCTATAAAAGCATGGCTATTTTTCTTAAAGTCTAGCTTTCCTTCCAGAGCCACCTTCTGCCTGCCTGGCTGCTGGAGAGTGCTCGATAAAGACAAATAACATTTGACATTTCCGTGGCCCTGATAGAATTATATGGAGTATTTGTTGAGGGATCAGAGAAAATGATGAGCCGTAATGTTACCTTGGTGACAGCATTGTTATCGCTGGTGGATAAGAGAGAAAGAGAGGGAGAGAGAGAGAGAGAGAGAGAATGTGTGTGTGTGTGTGTGTGTGTGTGTGTGTGTGTGTGAGAGAGAGAGAGAGAGAAAGAGAGAGAGTGAGTGAGAGATGGCACACTCCCAACTGCTTGGGTAGATCACTGAAAAGGAACACACAGACAGACAGACTGGTTGATCTTCCCTGATTCCTTGGAAAAGAATACATATGTGTATATACAATATACAAATGTATATTCATGTATATGTTTATAATTTTTTGTAACATATTTAACTCTCATATTTAACATATTTAACAGATTATTTTTTGTGTGTCGGGGGTTTATATGGGGTTTGGGGAGGGCGGAGTTAAATCTTTCCCTTTAAAGTGCATAGTGACAGCAATGCATTCTAGCAGTGTGCTTCCTGTGGTAGAGAGAGAGAGAGAGAGAGAGAGAGAGAGAGAGAGAGAGAGAGTTTGAGCTGCATACATTTTTAATTTTTTTTTTAAACCAGCCTGGGCTTTAGCTCCTGCTGTCAGTGTGATCTGGGCCTGTGCTGGACCTGTGACACATTAAACTAATACTTTCCACCATATCCTCACACACATTCTTCTAGAGCTTCGTATTCCATCTGCCTGTGCGCATACACCTCCTGCTTGCTTATTATCAGTGTAAGAGTGGATCATATCCTGAAAGAAGTGTTGCATTGACTTTATTTCTACATGAATAAAATTGTCACTTCAGTTAATGCCAAAAGCATTCAAAGCTAGCAACAGAAGAGTTGTTCTCTTTTATGTGTATATTTACATAATGTATTAATTGAAAGGGAATTCATTCCACTGTCGCTGTCAATCACAATATTTGTTTTTTTTAAATCATTTTTTGTATTCTTTGATAAAATTCCAAAAAAGACTCAGAATAAAATCCCTTCACATGTATGTAACAGAAATGTTTAGAAAGTTTAGTTTCTTCAGTACAGATACCATTTCAGAGATGTAAGGTCTCATTACAACTGTGACAGTTTATAAAAACATGCTTTGAATTTCATGGTGAAAACCACTCTCTTTTTAGTTTTATCTTCAGCCGAATGATGACACACACACACACACACACACACACACACAGACACACACAGACACACTCTCTCCCTTATCTTGCTTTTGCTTTGCTGCTGCTGTTAGTTCCCAGGATGTACATACACACATTGCACATGCAAGTGCAGTGTATTGCACATGTAAATGTTCACAGGCACACTCCAAGATACACACACACACACACACACACACACAAAAACATATACATGCATGCATGAGATCACAGGTGCACACTTAGTGAATATGCGGCTGGAATCCTGTGTGTTGTGTATGCAGACAGTGTGTCTAAAACATCGGTAATCCAGTCCTGAATGATATTTTTCCTATCACGATGACAAAACGCCTCATTTGCGAGCAAAAGAACCCGTATAATAGTAAACGACATATTAGACTGTGGTCTACACTTGATAAGAATATGCATGTGTGTATTTCAATAGATGAACTGCTAATTTAATGCACAGATGGGCTGATTTTGCCTGAAGGGGTTCTGTGCTCTACCCTATATTTCTGAGTGGGAGCTGGATTAGTAGAAGATCTCTGAAAATGAGCTCTGTTGCTCATCATAGTAGGCACTCAATACCTGCACCTGAGGCAAAAATAACAAGCATGCTGACATTATTATTATTATTATTATTATTATTATTTGGCCTAATAAGCTAGGCCCTTAAAGTTCAATACCAGTCCAATTTTTCATTATATCAACTAAAATAGTGGTTAAGGAATAAATGTGTTACAGTTAATGAAGTTAAATTGAAGCATAAAATGAAAATACTCACTACTACTAATAATACTAAAATACTTTTAATACATTATAAAAATCCCATAAGTCTATGTTTTACCTGTACCAAACAGTTAACTGAAACTGTGGCTCTTCCTAACAGAGGGTGGGGACATCACTTTTTCAGAGCAGTCTGCACAATCTGACATTACAAATCTGTCTGCATTTATAATTTGGACCACAGACAAATTGCAGATGGATGCGCAGGCTGCTTGTAATTTATCATCCAAAATTAGTGGTGAGGCGAGTCCTTTGGGAGATGTAAACATGGCTACCTGTGTTACGTGCAAGGAGTTGTCCCTTGCTCTGTCTGTCTGTGTCTCTGTAGCTGTAGTGTTAGCCGTGTTGGAGGACATGTCTCTGGGCTATGACTGATTGCCTCATATCACAGCGCCATTGCCTCATACTAGAACACCTGTGCTGTGTCCACTTTCAGAAGCTAAAAGTACACTCTAGACTGCATTTTACACAAGAAACATGGGGCTCTTACACATTGAAGTACATGTTTGCACTGTGATTTTGTCGCTCTAGGACTGTGTTACTCCACAGCAGGGTTGTTTTTGAAGAAAAACATCTCTGCAGTTTCTGACAATTTGCTAATTTCTCCACTTCCCCTCTCTTTTCTTAGATTTACGTGAGCTTCAAAGGTCCCCACCTGCTCGTTGCCTTCATAGCTTGCATCGTCGCTGTGGTATTTTTTTTTTCACTTTCTTTCTTTTTTTGGTTTAGCTCAAATCATGCAGTGCAGAATGAGCTTGAAAGCCATGACAGGAAGCCGAAGAGTGTAAAGTGGCAGCCAGAGAGGTGTTTGTCTAGATCGTGTGATTAGTGTGGCACAAGGATAAGCTGTCACATGTAACATCAACATGCCCTGTCTGTGTGAGGGTCTCTCGAGGGGCTTCGTCAGGGGCCTCCACTGTCTTTGATTAAAAAAGTAAAAGACAGAGGGCCCAAAACTACAAAGGCCTGGCTGCGGCCGTGCATCAAAAGGTGTGGGCTGATGTTCCAAAATGGATGCTGTGAGGTTGTCCGGTGTGCTTGTGGTTTCAGACTCCGCTCAATTTCATTGCTTATCTACAAGTGACGGTGGCCTCCCTGAAACCTGCACAACCTTGTGCTCTGCATGGCTGCCCTGTTATACTTTGTCAGGGGAGAAGTGGTGGGGATATCACAGATACATATTCAGATACTGTATTTCGTCCAATATTTAGAACAAAAAGAATATGCGTGTAGCGCCATTTTTCAAAAGCTATTTTTATTTTTCTCTGCACTGTGCTGCAATTCTAAACAGCCTCCATGTTTGATTTCCTTAACATATCAACATATCAGCTACCTCAAAAAACCCCCCCAAAAAACACCTCTTTAGGTTCCCAACAAAACCAAAACAAAAGCATAAAATAGATGAATGCATGTGCTAAAACTTTTTTAAGTTTTATGGACCTGACATTAAAGTTGGGTGATGCTGCACATTTTCACAATAAACTACACAACATACATTGCACACTCGATACAAAGTTTTTGGAAGGTTCATGCAACACATAGCCTAAGATTTCTTTTTACTGGGGTAGTAGCAGTCTAGTGGTTAGGGGCTAAACCCAATGATCAGAAGGTTTGTGGCTTTGAGAGCCGACCAGTTGGTTATTCTGTGGTCCTCTTGAGCAAGGTGCGGTCCCCAGCTCTGCATTGCAGCCCATTGCTCAGTACTGTGTGTGTCTGGATGCCATTATATTAATATTTTTAGGAAATATTTTTAATACATATCTGCAATTGCTCTAGTGAATCAAACAATAGCTTATACATGTTCAAGACTTTAGGTCAACTGCTGCTTGAAACTACAAATTAAAACCTTTTACTTTCAGTTTTTTCAGAGCTGATATATGCTAACTTTTAATTATCCATCATTGCCATTGCCATCAAGATGTAGCAGCAGACAGTCATTACTAAAGCTGCTGCAACAAAAAGCTCACATGATCTGAATCTATCCTTTTATGATTCATGCAGGTGTTCAGTGCTCTTGAAGTACTGATGATACCCATTAAATACACACCAAGTGTATTCTTATGCAATTTATCATGTTAATGATAATGCACCTATTTATTGCCTGCCTTTCTTATGTACAGATTTTATTCTAGAACCATGCATATGAGCCAAGAACCTTTTAGGAACCTTTACTTTTAACATTGGCAACTGACCAAATATTTTTAAACCTATTCAAGCCCCTCCCCCACTGACTCGTCTTTTCTTCTCTCTCTTCTGTCTCTCTTCATGCACTCACACTTCTCATTCTCTATCACAAACCATCTCTTTTTTCCCCTCCACTCTTGGCCTCACAGGCACTGTATTGTGTATTAATAACAGTGCAGTTGGGTCCTGGCCCCACATATGGATGTTTATCAGGCGTTGGCCCAGAGCAGGACAGAACATGCCGGAGAGCGAGCAGCGCCATGTGTGTGGCCGGCAGGATGATTAAGTGGGGAGTCCCTTTTTATTCTCCGCTCTCCGAGTTTAGAGGGACTGTCATGGGACGGAGGTGAATTGTAAAAGCAGCCCGGGCATTCGTTTCCTTCATTTTAACAAGCTGCCGAATAACTAAATGCTATGAAACTGGTCCTGAACCCAGGGAAAATATGTGATTTCGTCTCAGGTTCCACATAATTTATGTTTTATTTCAATTTTTCACAAACTGCTTTTACCCCTTAAACTCGAAAGGTTATTTATTTATTTATTTTTATGTTAGCCCACGTTTCAGTTCCGTACCTTCATAACTAAAGTATTGATTAGCTGACTAAAAGATCTTTAAGGATTTATTGATAATTTAGGAAATTGTGTGGTTCCACCATAACAGACTGGATATGGTCATGATTACAATCATACTGAAATATGTGAAAAATAATATTTATTCTGTATTTTTGTCTGCTGTGTTCCATATCCATTGTCTGAAAGTCATCTGCCTGTTCATTGCATTGTCAAAATTATCCTGAACTGTAACAAAATATTCAACTTATGGTTAAGTTTGAAATATAGATGTTTAGACTGCTAGATGATACAGACTAGATGCTGAACAATAACTGTAGTTTTAAATGTTTATGAAAGAGGGGAAAAGGGAGAAAAGTGTACTTTCATTTAGTAGCTTTGTAGCTCTGTTGCTTTACTTAAGGGTCAGTATGTCATGAAATCTCTGCCCTGAGTCATAATATAAGGATTTATATCTAAGCCCTGCTTTGGGCTGGTAGGTCAAGACTGCTGCTGAGTTAGATGTTAAGTTGGAAGACAGTCCCCACTGACACTACTTTATATGGTTTTGCCCCTTTAGCGGACGCTGAGCATGTGGATGCGGGAATGCCCGTGGCCGAGCTGCCCCCCCACCCTCACACGCTGCTGGAGCCCAGCATGGCTGGCTCACTTCCCCCTGGCCTGGGGGACCATGACCTGCTGACCTGTGGTCAATGTCAGGAGACTTTCCCCCTGGGGGACATCCTGCTCTTCATCGAACACAAAAAGAAGCAGTGCCAGGGTCTGATGGGCAGCCATGGTTGCTATGAAAAAACGGTGGACCGCAGCAGCCCCTCGCCACCACGGGCTGAGCTGAGGAAGGTGGTGGAACCGGTCGAAATTGGAATCCAGGTGACACCTGAGGAGGAAGATGAGAGACTGTTGACGCCCCCAAAAGGAATTTGCCCCAAGCAAGAGAGCGGCCTGCCAGGTAAGTCCCATATTTCAAGCAGCCCGACTGTCTTAAAGCAGACTTTAACTTAGGGACATAAAGTAGCTAAAATAAGCATGTGAAACATGTAGCTTGTAAGAAACTGCTTAACCAAATCTACTTGAGGTTAATTAATTAACTCAGCACAGTTGGAGGAAATGTTAGGCTTGTATGAAGCTAAGTAACTGTATTAACTTCCTTAATTTGATAGTCCAGGTCATTTTGTAGCTCCATTGTAGACAAGCAAAAGAAGCATAACGCTGGTAAATGGATGCATAGGAGGAGTAAATATATTAAAGGTGAATTGATTTTACATGAAACAACCCCTTTAAACCTCCACATTTTACACCTGTACTAAGGCGCTGCATCAGCACACATGCGCACACAGTGCCTAAGTATCAGCTTTAGACAAAAGGAGACACACTCATTTCCCTCTGCCGGACTGCGAGCATCCTGTAGCGATAGTGATACAGCTCATCTGCGAGCCTCAAGAGAGACTGTTTTTTCTTCACTTGATTTCATTAGGGGAGCCTGTGCCGTGTAGAGTGAAACATCACATTACCCAGTCAAAGCTTCCAAAAACCCCCTGAAGGACTGTGATAGTTGAAACAAATTGTGCAAAAACGTGACAGAAAGAACTCACCCTACTTTTCATGGAGAAATCCAGCCTGAGCCATCTGCTTAAAAGGTGAAAAGCTCATTAAAATTCAAATACTCAAAACGACAGAGAGAGAGTGAGAGTGAGAGAGAGAGAGAGAAAGAAAGAGAGAGGGAGGGAGAGAGAAAGACAGAGAGAGAGAAAGAGAGAATAGAGTAGGATTAAAAGAGCCAGTTTACCATTGAATAGGGGTAAAGAGGCAGTTTAGCTGGGTCCAGCTGCAGGGGGAGAACTCTCTCTCTCTCTCTCTCTCTCTCTCTCTCTGTTAGTTATCTTGCAAAAAACAGCACTGTCAAGTCCCTCACAAAGCAGCCTAAGGGATCTTGGGAAATTGGCCTCATAAAATAATATTTCGGGTTGGACAAAGTTAGCATGGGGAAAGGCTTATGACCCTTACTGTGGTTTTAATAACCAAGAAAAAAAGCTCCACATTCCTTGTTTGTGGATGTTTCTTGCGGCATCAAAGACAATTTATTCGGTGGCGCACATTTAAATGGCCTTAATAATCAGGAAGTAGCTAAATTAGTAAAAACCCCACACAGTGCGGATCAGTCCGAACACCCGGCCCACTGGCAGCATGCATGGAGAGCCAGCGACATCATTAATGACAAAATATGATGAAAAGGTTCATCTCACATTTCAAAGTGTCCCGCTGCATACCATCGAAGTGTTATCATTCAAGAGTTCAGACAGATTTGCTTAGTAAGGACCAAAACATGTCTCACCAGTTCCTTCACTGTGAATATGAGCAGCTTTTGAGTTGTGGTGTAGTTGAAATGATTTTTGCAGAACAGAAAAATAAATATTTCTACCTAAAATGTGCATATATATAGGTACATGTGCATATATAAGCTGAATTTTGACTGTTTCATTTCTTGTTTAATGATAATTCACTGATACTCTCTTTTGTCTTTTACTTTATTTCATGCTACATTTTTTTCCTTGGAAATTTGAAAATCTATATTTTTATTCTCACATATCACAAATCTATTTTTGCAGACATGCAAAGTCATTCAATCTGTAAGTTTTTATATTACTTTCATAATAAGCCAAATTCTATTTTAAACTGCTTTCTTAATAAGCTCAGGTTTGAAGGGGGATAATTTTAATCTTATTTAATCTTCAGCATTTGAAAAATGGCTTATTGAAATGAAAGATGAACATTTGCCCTCCCTAAATCAAATTGCAGTTAGTGTGAGTAAATTTTACTTCTTTCATTAGTTCAGGTTTGGAGAGGGAGAGAATTCGCAGGCTGAGAGAATAAAGGCGCAGATGAAATGTCCTCCGAAAATGATTAAGAAGCTTGAATGTCAGCTTGGGCATGCAGCTAAACATGTGCAGGCCGCCTTGTATTCATAATTGCCTCCCAGCAGGTTAAAGTATTCTTTTATGCTAAACCTTTCCGCACCCATTTGTTCTCCACGTGAAATAGAAAATGACACGCTGAAAAACACTCAGCCCCCCCCCCCCCCAAACCCTGAATATAGCAGAGCTGTTCATACTCTCAAAGCACAGATCATTTTTCATAAATTTATTTTTTTCTTTTTAATATATCCATCTGTCTGCTTCAGATGGAGAAATGAGAGAGAGAGAGAGAGAGAGTGTGTGTGAGAGAGAGACTGAGAAAGAGAGTGTGTATTTGTGTATATTTGTTGTATATGAGAGAGTAGTGATGTAGTGTGTAAGTGTCTTAGGTATTGCATAGAAATCTTAAAGCTAATTCTGAGCAGGACAGTGTTATCACCTTACCATTTGGTGTGTGTGTGTGTGTGTGTGTGTGTGTGTGTGTGTGTGTGTGTGTGTGTGTGTGTGTGTGTGAGAGAGAGAGCACGAGTTTTTCTCTCTCTGTCTGGCCCTGACACACGAGCAGTGTTTTGACAGGCGTTAAACTCCACTGCTTCATTCACAAACGTCAACCTGCATCACATCATAACCTACACACAAACATATACACACACCAGTCTTCATGTGTAAGAGGAAGAGGAGGGGCTACATTCTGACATCATTTTTTGCATATCAGATTCTCTAACATCTAGGGCTGTTTTCAGATGTAGCTGATGTAGAGGAAAGTAACCAATTGAATCAGTTTGCACCCTTTATTGTAGCAGGTTAATTAGTGTATGACATGTAGTGGCTAGATGGCTTCTTATGTGTGTAACTGTAAAATGTTTTTCACAATGCTGGAAAACCTTTTTATATAAGACAATTGTGAAAAACAATTGTTATTCTGAAGAAACTGCTCATTAATAAATGTTATTATGGCATACATGGACATGTAGACGGACCAGCTACTTTTGATGAGTTAAACGAGTTAAAAAGCTTTGACTTTTTTTCTGTACTCAGAGGGAGCACATAACGATAACAAAACAAAATATTTGAATCCCATAACCGGGGAAAAATACCCTCTAATGAAGAAAGATATACAGCAATTACTCCAACCCTCTCTTAGATAATTTCCCTAGTACATTTATTAGTGTGTGTGGGAAAAGTCAATGTTATCTGTGAGAATAAGGGCCAGCCAGTGAAGAGGAACCACTTGAGGGTTGAATCCAATATTTCTCACCTAAATATCAGCAGGACACAGGCTTTCTCAGCACTGCATTGTATTGCCACTTAGCCGTCTTAAGTTCCAGCAAAATTTAATTATATTTAATAGCCCTAATTAAATAAAATATGACATTGCACATAGCCGTGAGCTAGAGGTGTTGCTGCCGGTGACAAAAGGGGAAGTTCTGGACTATGTGTGTGTGTGTGTGTGTGTGTGTGTGTGGGTGTGTGTGGGTGTGTGTCTGTCTGTCTGTTTGTCTGTCTGTCTGTCTCATGTAGCTCAGCCAGGTTAAAGCTGTGATGATTAGTCTCAGTCACACAAAAAGGATGGCTTGGAAATACCACTATATCACTATGTCTTAACTAAGTAACCTAGAATAAGGGGCATTTAGAGACACCTCTTGAGGTGAGCCACTTTTTAAATTCGTTTAAAAAACAACAACAAAAAATAAGGATCACTTTAAAGGGGGGAGGTTAATGTAATGGATAATGGATATATAATGATAGCTTTGAGAGAAGGCAAAAAATAAGTAGCTCTAATAATAATCATCATAATAATCAAAATAGTAGAGAAATCTTTTTCACATTCAGACTGTGGTCATTTGTGTGTGCTGTAATGATGTGACTTTTCTAAAACATAAAAAAGCTACCTTTTCTTCCATTTCGGTGAAGTCATAGTTACTGGTTTTTGTACTCCTTCAGGAGCATGCATGCTAGAAAGAGGGCTTTTCCTTTGTAGTGTGCTCTGAGAATCTGGAAAGATGCATCCAGATGAATCAATTTATTGCATGGATAGCTGCATGTGCATGCCCTTTAATAAAAATGTATATTTAATTTTTAGTATGTCTGGAAGTGTTATTGGTTTTGATTGGTTTAGGTGAATGAACTTTAACTGTTGGAGTCTCACTGAAACAAGAACTTCTGAGTGTAGATGTTATTTACTCTGTATTTAAAGAATTTGTTGCCTGGTTCAATTTGATTATACTTCGCAGAGCGGCCCATGCTTTGTCCAGAATACCTCTTATGTGAATGAAAAGAGAGGGAGTGAAGAACCTTTTTAAAGTTTAAAGAACTTCCACATAATGCAAAGGTTCTTGGAAGGTACAAAACCATTGCATTCTCTGGTTCTTTTTTTTTTTTCTTTTCCTTTTCCTTTTGGTCACTTAGTTTCACCCTTGTGTACTTCTACTGACAATCCTAAATTATGTATAACCTTTAAAAGGTTGTTCACACTCTGAAATTCTGTTTTCAAACGTTCTAGAGAATCAAGCATGATGCTTCACTGTCTAAAGAAGGTAATGAAATATAATAAATGTCTCATGGGTCATAGTGCAGTGTGTCTGTGGTAAGTAAATGGGGGTTGTATATACAGGATTCAGCATAAAACTACTGATCGAATGATTAATGAACAAGTGCTGTAGGTAGACTTTTTCTTTGGGTTCACCAATGAGTATTTCGCCTAAAGGGAAAGCATAAGGGAATTACCACTTACCATCTTTAACACTCATTCAGCATCTGACTTAACTTGACATGTTAGTGAGGGACTGTTAAAAAATTTGTCTTCCATTGCTAGATTCTTGGTTTAGAAGATTGTGAATGTTGGGAAAAGCCAACCTTGCTTAACAACAGAGAAAGCCATGTCAGATAATGCATTGTAATTATTTTGGAGTCAGTCCTTAATTACAACTTGGTGTTTTTGATTGCGATTTAATGCTTATGGTTCATTTTGAACATTAACTTTGGATTAGTTCGGCCCATGCCTACAAGCTGTTCGTATGGAGTCTTGAGCTAAGTTGATGAGAAAGCATCCATGCACTTGAGAAGAAGCCATTTTTTGTTTTAGGTTAAACAGTAGGACGTGATGAGCCGTTAGCTTCCAGGCAGCTTTTCGAAATTGATGCTTACTGATTTGTGAGACAGGTAGAGAGTAATAGAAAGAAGTGTCCCTTGATTTCAAATGGTGGAAATAAAATCATCAGGGCCGAACGAAAAAGCTTTACCAGTAAGGCAAAACTCTCCCAGTGTTTTATACTTCTTTACACACACACACACACACACACACACACACACACACACACACACACACACACACACACCACTTACTCTCTATCACCAGGAACAGCAATGGACCACGGGTGACATCGGCAAAGCTAGTTTGGGTGAGATCAGTTTTGCGGTGTTTCTCTCTCTCTCTCTCTCTCTCTCTCTCTCTCTCTCTCTCTCTCTCTCTCACTCTCACTCTCTCAGCCCCTCTCTCTCTCACCCTCTTTCTGTCTCCCCCAGTGCTTGCCTCACAGAGCTTTACACGTCTAACAAGTGCAGTGACAGGGGGAGTTATTTCTGACCCTTGGCTCACCAGATCGCTGTGGTGAATATTTCATGAGACATGCTATATTTATAAAGATATTTACCTCAAACACGCTCTGCTCTCCCCTAGCAGCTTCGTTCCTAACTCCCAGCTGCTCTAGCTCGCTCAGGCCGGAGCAGAACCTTCAGCACTGAGTGGCCCTTAATAGTATTAGTTAGCTTCAATAAACCCAATGGAGCTAATAAGCTGAGTGAATTATGTCAGCGTACAACGCTGCCCCCCGACATTTTTTTCTCGCTCTTCATAACCCCTTGAACTCAAGGCTTATTATACTTTTATTAAGACATATTATTCAGTGACTACTATATTGTTACTGTCTATTCAAAGCCATTTCTCAGACTATTTGAAATCCCCAGCTGCCCTTTATGTTGTGTGAATATATCATGATAGACCAATAGCAATGGTCCAAATCAATTACTGCCAGCAACTAGCTTTCTGAAATCCACATTCAGAGTTAGGGTTGTTTTTTTTCTTTCTTGGAAACAGGTCTGGGTTACCTCAACCTCTGAAGGAAAGAATTATCTTCACTAAAATAGAGATTGATCTCACAATTGAATGTGTTTTAGCTCCCTGTTTTTGAGCTCTTGTCCAGAGAGATTTGTTTTGATCATGGTGGATCAGTCTGGTGTTGTTGTGGAGGTGAGTGCTGTTCCTTCAGTTGATGAGGGAATCCATACAAAACTAGCCTGGAGAACATGTCAACCTGGATGTCATGTTAATGTACTATATCAACATGTTATACACATCAATATTGAGCTTTTTTTTGCAGAATTTTGTCTTTTGTTTACTTTTCGCCCTTTTTTAAATTTAATGCCATATTTTGTTTCAGACAGCATTAAAAGACTTCGATATAGATAGTAGAACTTAAAATTCTACAAACTGTATTTGTATGTGTAAGAACGTTATGTTAAAGTTTTAAAAGTGTTGTTTTCAGAGGTCACTCTCAGAATTACTAGTGGTGCATCCGTCATAAAATCTGGACACAATTTAAGGGCATCCAGTATTTTCAAATGAAGTAAAGAAAGAAAAAATGGAGAAAGTGTATTCTGACAGCGATGATATGTAAATATCTACATGCAGTGTATTATGCAGTGCATTATGTGACATTCACGTGAATGTTTTCTGTGTCTATTGGAGTATCTTAAATACAATTTTCTAGGCCTTATTCTAAACCTTGGGACAATTAATTATTTAGCTTTTATAGTTTTAAGCAATCGAACACTGAGCTTTTAAAATGACTCATTTTTTATGAGTTGTGCACGTAGTTGCACACACGCATGCGCACGAACACCCACACACGCACATACTCTGAAGCAAGTTCATAAACATGATCACAAATATTTTAACCCCCTCTTGGTGCAGAGGACATGTCAGTTGAGTGTGCATGTCTGTGTCTGTAGCCGTTCTGCAGCACGTTCACTCAGGGCGCTCTTCAATAAATAATGATGCAGCGTGGGCACGAGCACAGCGATATTGAAAACATGTTTCCATAATATGACACACATGCCTTTTTCCAATTAAAATTCACAAAGGCCTGGTGGGGGGATGGCCTGGTGCTGGGGCCATGCCAGAATCGATGCGAGGAGATTACGTGGTGAGGTGAATGTGCGTTTGATTTAATGTGCTCCTTTAGAGCCATTATTCCTGCTGGTCTTCTTGTTTTTTTGTTGTTTCAATAAAGCCAGGAGAACCTCGACCAAGCAGCCGTTTTTGAAGTGGTAATTGCCCACTTTTGTCTAGTTATCCGTTCTCTCTCTCTCCCTCCCTCTCCCCTTGTCCTTTTTCTCTCATTTCTTTTTTCCTCTTTCTCTCTCACTCTCCTACATATCTCTCCTATATTTTGTCATATCTCTCTATAATCTCTCATATCTCACACACATCTCTATCTTTATCTCCTTTATCTTATTAACAAACTCTGTCTAAACACAAAAACATACAAGAAATTGTTTATCTGTTTATTTTATACAAAAAGCATACAAGAAACAGAAGAAATTGTGTATTTTATATATATATATATATATATAATAAACAAACAGTTTCTTCTGTTTCTTGTATGCTTTATGTATTTCATTCATGTGTGTTCTGGGTAAATGAGTTAGTAATTGAGATGCATTTGGGCCACAAAGCATGTGAAATCGGTCTATTGTTGAACCCAGAGAGAATCCAGGCTTATCATAGATTTAGTTCTACATTCAGTCTACTAGTGATTGGAGAGCCCGTGTTTTGTGAGTGCATTGCCCGGTGCTGCGTTTAAGCCTGCAAAAACATGTAAACATTCTAGAGCGTCTGTTTTAAGTGACATGTCTGCTAATCGGCATTTGATTGCACAGCCTTGGCTCTCCTGCTTGTGCTAAGACATCCTCCTGCGGAGATTAGATGGCCTTACACTTTGCTACACAAGTTCCCTTTGGTGAAACATACTTTAATTTCTCCCTCCTGTGTGCTTAATCCACAACTACTCTGAAATTCAACAAAGTGCTACCTTTACTCCAGGCTTCAAATGCTTTCCAAAGCCTCGCTCTTGGGCTGTGTCCAGCAGCAGAAGGAAGAGCAAGGAAAGAGAGAGAGAGATGGAGAGAGACAGGGAGAGAGAGATGGAGAGAGAGTGAGAGAGTGCAAAACAGTTTTTGCCATTAATAGAGCGTAAAAAGCGAAAGCTGCATCTATGTACTTCTTAGCATCCTCAAATCCTTTTCAGATTTTTGCCTCGTTGCTTTTTTCAGTTAATCACTTTGCATGCACTCATTTAAATATTAAAATTTTCTTTAATCATCAAAGGCAGGGAGCCTCATGCATATTCATATCTGCAACCCCCTCCCTCCCCCCACACTTTCCCCAGAATTACAGGTTCATTACCTCGCTCCAAAGCCAAACAGTCATTACCAAGAGCCAGCTTTTTAATTGCTGATGCCTGGCCATCATCGCCTTACTGCTCAGATTTAAAGTTCCATAAGAAAATGAGAAAATACCAAGTTTAAAATAACTTAACATTCTTTTATACATTCTCTGTGCTGTGGTAGAGAGAGAAAGAGAGAGAGAGAGAGAGAGAGAGAGAGAGAGAGCGAGAGAAAAACCTGTTCTCTGGCTGGAGCTCTGAATATTTGTCAAGAGGCTTGACGAAAGTTGCATTTGCATAATGACTTTGTAGTTCTGCATTAATAAAATTTGCATATGAAGCCGTGTTAATTACTCCTGATCAGGCTTTTTTGCATTCATGCATGGTAATTTTCTGAGACTTGCGAGAATTGATGTCCTGGCGTCAGGGCTGTGATTGGTGGCGGTTGTTGAGGTGGGGGTGTGTGTGTGTGTGTGTTGGGGAGGGGGTCATAAGGAGAGAGAGGAGGGGAGGCAGAGATAGCGCAGGATGGAGCTGGGGAAAGAGAAGATTGCACATTTTGTCTGTTTGTGCGAATCCTTTCTGCCGCATTGCTTTATTACCATTTTCTCAGGCCAGTTCTGTGATTGGTGTAAGATAAAGGAGAGATATGAGAGAAGAATATATACATAAAACACAGCTGAGGATAAAGAATAAATACCCTCTCAATCGGGCACAAATCCATTCTTTACCATATGCATCCAAGACAACACAGGAGCCATTATTTAACACATACTATCTACTCTTTTCTTCTTCTTCTGCTTCTTAGTTGTTTGTTTTCTCCATTTTAATTTTGCTCATCTTTTGTCTCGTTTCTCATGTTGATTATAGGTGTTGCATCATTAGCATCATCTTTTGTCTTTTTTTTATCCTCTTCTTCCTCTGAACACTTTCATGTGTGTACCTTTTTAAAAATACTCTAAGGCTGAATAAATTAGATGGTCTTTAGGGTATTACAGTGATTCTACATTCTCACAGGTTAATTTGTCCACTTTTATCTGACATTGCCTTTTGTACTGATAGTTTCCCCCCCTTTGTTAAGATCCTGCTGAGTTCAATCGTTTGCCTATGGAATTTTGGCCCCTTACTTATGGTTTGGCAAAGGCATCACACACTACTCTATGGATGTGTGAGTGTGTGCCTGCCTGATTGTGTGCCTGCACTAGCAAAAATGATGTGTTTGTCCACGTGGGTGTGTGTGTGTGTGTGTGCGTGTGATGTGTGCAGGTCCGGCTCTCTTTTTTTTCCTAAGCCGGGCGGTTTCCTGGTCATTTTAGTATAATGACAGAATTAAACACAGAACTTTTACCAGCATGAAGATTCTGGGGCCGCTTCCAAAACAAAGAGATCGTTTCAAGCACACAGACGCTTAGCACATGAGTGTTGGAGTGTAAGCGCATGACAGCTTTTGGCATGGCTTTAGCCTGGCTGCTTTTAAATGCCGACGTGTGTCATCAGTGTTGTGATAATTGTGAAGAAAAACGCACAGCACCTTTAAACCTTTAAAGATGATCTAATTATGTGTAATCTATAAGCCAATTCACATCACATCCTTCAAAGGAGATGAGAGAAGGCCAAGTGTGCACATCTACTGTTTTATTTGGACTGCAATGGAATTGATCTCAGCAGTGTCCTTTGGATTAATACAGTACGGCTTGTTCAATCTTTAATTTGTCAAAAGGAGATGACAGCAAATAGTATGTGGCAGACAGAGCTGTTGCTATATCTATGGATCTCTGAGAATGAGTGAATAGAGCTCATTTTGGTTTTTTATGAAAAACTGGATTGTCATTCTGTCTTGTAATTTTAATTTGTTCTGCGTAAATTTGTGTCTATGCATTTGTTTAAATAAATGGTGGTCGGAACAGAGCATAAGCACTAAAAATATACATTGTTGATGTCAAAAAAGTTTAATAAGTCTTTATAAGATAACTTTATAGGAAATGTTTGAAATTTAAAGTAAGTTAATGTAACAATGCTTGAATGTAACAGGGTCTGTTTATGTTTAAGTTGTGTTGAAAAATGAAAATACAAATCGAATATTATTGATATATAAACATATCATCACTGTACAAAAGAAAACCTCTAAAAATGTAACTTTTGTGAGAAAATGCCTTGAGTGAACTCCATGGTCCTTTCATCATAAAATAATTCACGCAATATAAAGGTCAGGCGACACTTGCAAATGGGATAAAACTACAAGCAAAAAAAATAGATTTTGTCATGATAATCATTGAATCATCTACTTATTAAATAGCATGGTATATTCCCTAAGCAAATATTTCATGAAAATATCACTGTTTTGTAATAAAAATACATTACATTCAATAAACCATCAGATTTATTATGTGCTAGTGAATATGTTAAAAGTGAAAAACGTCTCTTTGCTGTTAAGTTGCTAAGCTGACTTTTGAAGCAGGGAGAGTTTAACGCATCCCACATGAAGACATCAAACGCTCCCAATGCCACTCTGTGGTAGTGGCCTGACGGCATTTCACTCTCCCTCTACCACAAGCAGGGAATAAAGTTGTCGCCGATTTGGATCATGAACGCTGGCGAAACGCTCCCCACCCGCTCGTGGCTTTTGCCCTCGCAGTGATCGTGCCCCCCCCCCCCCATTTGCATTGTCAGTGGAGATGTACTGCGAGACAGACACTCGCTGAGTATGCCACTGTGCTTTTGCAGTATTATCTAAGGTAACTTGCCGCTTGTAAATCCTCTTAAGGTTCAAGAATTGAAACCACTTCTCCAGAAATGACACAGTCATTTTTTATATAAAGACTGGCTTTTCTTTTTGTGACCCTGCCAAAAGCTCGCCTTTTACTTTAGCTGGTTTGAAGGCAGGCCTTCTATTCAGAGCCGGAGCACCTTCACTGTTCGGCTTTTGCATGTCGTTACAGTAGCTCCATCAGCCTGACACTGTTTGTTTTCTGCCCGCTAGTGTAGCAAGCATGAAAGATTTGAATTTGTAAAGCGGGGGAGAGGCTGGAGAAGGAAAGCACATTGTAAGCCCCCTCCGGCAGGGCCCTAAGCAGGCCTAGACATCGGGGCCTCTATACCTTGCGCTAAAGCGGCTTTGGTGAGAGTGGATCGGAGCTGCAGACAATGGTGCTCGTGTAGAAAGCAGTGGACAGGATGGGATTACCAGGTTAGTGCAGGTTCCTCGTCACCGCTCACACACTCTCTTGGGTTGCCCGGGCTTTTTTGAGCTTTTTGACACAGTGCGGCTGAAGGAATTAGTCCATCTCAGCCCGCTTTAAACCCTAACTGTCTAAATGGAGCCTCTCAAGCCTGGAGTATTCCCGCAAAGAAGAAGGGGGGAGTCGCTATTTAGCAGGAGAAATCACCACTTAGCTCAAGCTAATTTTTCACTCTGTTAGCCCAGAAGGATTAAAGGGCAATGCAAAGTTTGGGATGGTGCTATGGAGAGGCAGGAGGACACGGTTAACTGAGGAATTAAAGCCCAATTACAGGCGACGGAGGGTTTGTTTGTTAGCGATGAAGGTGGGAAGTGTGTCTAAGATTGTGCGTGCGCTGGTGTGTGCTGGAGGGTGCTGCAGCCTGACGAATGCATGTTGATCCTCTTGTTTAGGGGGTTTTAAGGCTGCCCAATTTCACATGCTGACGGCTGCTGCACAGGCCTCAGATGCTCTGCCTGGACCCAGCCACAACTCAAGAGAATTAAAGACAGGACACACGTTGCAGTATTGATATTTGTCCTCTGTGGTCATTGTCTGTCTCACCTCTGTTTTTTTCTCCCTTAGGAGGTACCATTAGGGCAAGGGGCTGGAGGAACATGGGGTAATGTTGAATCATGGGAATCATTTTTCAACTTGCAGCTCATTGATAGTTCAGTGAGAAGTACATATTTAGCAAAAACAAAAGAAAGTTAAAAAGTCTAGGAGAGATGTTTTATTGATTTACAGAAAAGATAATAAAACAATACTTTGTTTTTTGTTACTAAATTAAGACTTTTCAAGCCAGTCAATACAGAATGTAAACTTAGTGTAAATGTTATTTCCTAACTCACTATATAATAGCATATGAAACGCAGCACAGCACAACACAACTGCTTTTTACCCATACACACACATGCAGCAGGGTGCAGCTATTGAAAGCACCCAGGGAGCAGTGACAGGGATGGTACCTTGCTCCAGGTTAACTTAGGGCAACCTACTGGTGAGGGAATCGAACCCACAACCTTCTGATCCGGGGCAACTCCCTAACCACTAGGCCACCACTGCCCCGTGCAGTTACCTTTGAATAGTGTAGTTATAATTCTTGACTGTTAAGGGTTAATACATCCTCTGTGTGTAAAGCAAGAGAATTCCAGGCTGGTGTGAGTCTTGGACTCCTGTAATCATGCTACTGCTGTAGTAATTGTTCATGTCTGTGGAGTTTGGTGAAAGTGCTCTATCAAAGCACAGGCTGGAGAGAGGGATCACTAACTGGCACTGTTCAATCTTCCTTTGGTTAAATTCCCTAAACTATTGTATTTAAGGCTTATTATCTGGTAACTACTGTGAATTATTGTGTCATTACTATGTAACTAAAGTGTAGGCTTTGTTGTTCCGAAGGTGAATCAGAATGTGGGACCACATATGGACCCTAATCGGGGTATAAAGTATTGTTGTAATTGTAGTTCCTTAAATTCCTTAGTTTTTGTCTTGATAAAATACATTTTAGTTGAATTGTAGTTAAGGGAGAATTCTAAGGTTAATAATGATAACCTTGAATGTAAGGGTTAACCCATTTCTGTCTTTCTCCCTGTGTTATTTTAGTCTGTTTTCTATCAGAGATTGAGATCATTTTCAATTCCTTTTCCACATCTCACCATTCTCCCAGGCCCTGTTTCTGCCTTTCCACATGCAGTGTTTAATGTTCTTCCCATCATGGGACAATATGCCAGTGAATGTGGTGTTATTTTTCTGTTTACTGTGTACGCAGAGTGGTCTGGTTGGAGTAAATCGCGAATGAGCGTCTGCTTTCACTAAGAAGTAGATCGAGCTTCTCATCAGGTTTAGGCCTGAGCGTTTACTCAAAACGCCACTTTATCAAAACACACTGCACTCACCAAACACATCAAATTATTCACCCCGAACAAACGTAATCATTGTAGTGCGCTGCTCCTATTGATCTAAGCAACAAGGCCCTGTAGAAAAGCATGACTTAAGGAGGGCTTGCTGCCCAAAAATCAATCACATTTTTTGTGATAACGTTTTAGCTATTACATAAGAAATCAGTAAGTGAAAGCTGTGTGTGTTTGATAATTTTATTTCAGCGACAGAAACAATGCATGCTACAACCTGCTTGAGCACCAGTAAAAGCCCACTGGCACGCTAATTTGTTTGATAGCTAAAAGACCTTTTCGCTGTAAACAGTTTGGGATCTCAAGCAAAAGGGAGCCTGTCGGATCAAAAACAAGAAACATAACTAACTGTTTGGCCTTCACAAAGCCAGAGGTGGTCTGTTCCTGCAGAATTACTAATAGTTCCTGAGCAGGGAGTTGGAGCAAGTTGTTATTATAAGATGGCACCCCTCTTGTCTGTATGGAAAGGTGTTAATATATCTGGCATTGGTTGAAGGCAAAACAGGAGATGAAAGGTATGTTTTTGAGAAAATTGCAGGTTTGATCATTTTTGTTCAGTTTTTACCCCCCAACCTTTAATTAAGCAGAGCTTTCATTCCAGTTAGGACATTAGGGCAGCTAGAACGAGATTAGGCCACCCATGCTCTTAATCCTGCTTCTGCTTCTCTTGCTGTATATTTCTTTACCACCTACACCCTTTCTGAATATTCTTGGTCATGTGGTTTTAGTATAAAATAACACTTTTTAGCACCTTTATTTTATAAGAGTTGTGAACCTCTCTGCATCTTGACTTGGGAGGAAACAGCTGGAGGTTTCACTCCATCCATAGTCTGTGGACCCCTTGTTGTTGAAAGGGATGGCATTCAGGCTTTTGCCGCTGGCAGAATTTTGGCCATCTGCCTAATACGAAAGTGAGAGGTAGCATGAGAAATTAAATTAAATGGAGGCCAGTGCACCGGCCCAGTCTAATTGGTGGCTCTCTTCTCTCTCTCTCTCTCTCTCTCTCTTTCTCTCACTGTCTAAATCCTGCCAGACTGCTGTTCTCAGAGGCTTAGAAACAGGCTAGATGCGGTACCTTTTCTCACCATTCACATGAGCCCTGAAATCAGATAAGAAACACTGGGCCAAATGAGCGTCATTAAAGCTAATAAGCATCACTGAAACAGAAGAAAAATGGGAGTAGGTTGGATGATAGTGACACCAATCAAACATGTTGGATCCATGGGTGTGAAACTAATATGGCCTCTGTCAGTGAAATGAAGAGGTAGCAGTCGAGAAGAATGTTACATTCTGTATCTATTTTTTTCTTAATATAATAATGCAAACAGACTATATTATACTGGAAGCATGACGTGGCATAGTATATTCTTTGTTAACTGCCATCAAAATATTGACTTCTGTGAGTGACATATTCTAAAATATTCGCAATGCGTTCTCACAGAATTCCTTCATTTCTGTAGGTGTTTGAAGTATTAAAAAATTCTTATCTAGCACATTCAACATGGTTAGGCCCATATCTTATATTTTTCTTGTACTTTATTTTTTTATCCTGAGCTCCTCATGTAACTTGTATGGATTTCTACAACAATAACGGCCACATTTCATGTTTATACGTCCATTATCTTTCTCATTATATATTACAATAAAATTTAATTTTAATTAAAAGTATAGAGTTTTTGCTAATTTGCTTTAAGACATAGGTCCTCTAACCTCCATCCTTCCATTTAACTACACAAGGAACAGTTTAAGGATTTATATAATTCTTTGATCTATCAAAGTCAAATAATGTGTAACTTTTAAAGAACCACCTTTTGAAAGTGTATCAAAGGCTTCTTTCTAGGAGCTCTTTGGCTGAGAAACAAATTGGGATTGTATACAGGTTGTCTGTTGCAACCCTACTGCTCATGGTGCTTTCACTTCAAAAGCAGTTGACCAGTCTGCTGACCCTAACAAGTAGTCGTCATTCTGCACAATGCATCCTGTGCCAGCCTGAGAGAAAGTTTCCCTTGCCCTCTAGGCTGGCTCATCTCCTGTGCCCATGTTTCTCCACCACACATCACAGGGACCTTTTATAGTGCCCACTTCTCTTTGTGGAGGGGATAGTGAATGCCCAGCTTTTTACAGTTACATTTAAAGGGGAGTTGGATGCCTGGCCCAGCTGGGGCTCATTATGGTATACTCCATCCAAAAATGCACGTGTAATTAATTCACTCACACAGACCCTCATCCCTCCCTCCTTCCCTCCTTCCCTCCATCCCTCCATCCCTCCATCCCTCCATTCCTCCTTCCCTCCACTCCCAGGACCCTCTTGGCCTCTCCTCCTGTGTGAAAACCATGAAGGAACTCAGCTAAAGCCTGCACAGGGAGCAGTGTGAGATCAATAACCCGCCTCAGGGAGAACAGACAGCGCGTATGCAAGTGAACCCTTAAAACGGCCTTGCTCGCTGTCGCCCCGTTTAATTTCCGGTTTATGCGGGTTAAAATGGAATGAATCATTGTCCTTTCATTCTAAACAATGTCCTTTGTCTGTCATTTTCTGCCGTGTTTTGTCTTTGCAATCCTCCGCCACTTGGCGTCCTTTGCCAAGGCTCTCTTGACTGCGTTAGCTTAGCGGCAGGGCAATCAGAGTGAGAGAAGGAGAGAGAGAAGCCCTTTTAAACTCCCGCTGCCACCACTCTGCACCCAACCACTGATGTAAATCCACTCAGATGAAATGAATAGCTTTGCTTATGCAATTTTCTGAAGTCCGTTCTCTAGTGAGGCAATGCCAGGAAACACTGCTCGTTCTTTGTTGGTAGTGAATTTTTTTTCCCGTTCTTTTGCATTCTCTCTCTCTCTCTCTCTCTCTCTCACTCTGTTGTTCTCTCTTTCATGCTCTTTCTTTCTATCTTCTTTCTGCCTGCTGGCATGCCAACCAAGTTTAAACCTTTTAGTGGCTTTACCTTCTCATTTGCAAGTGCTTCTTAGTATTTTACACTCCTTAATTTGACCTGTGTAAATTACAAAAAAAAAGAAGCACAGCTTAAAGCAGCAGACCATGTTCCATGCCGACAAATTTCCATCCTGTTGTTCTAGATACTAGTGATCTCATTAATTTAACATGGTCACATTAATTAAATGTAATAAAATGAACTAAAGGGCCTCGGGTCACCCAGGTCACCTTTAGGCATTTTATTCTGACACCAAGTAGAAAGTTATTGCTATGGAATCTGTACAGCAGACAAAGCAGTGCCATGGTGGAGTTTTTAAGTCTTCCCTCAGTTGACTATGGGGTCTAGCAGAGGGCTGGCGGTGGAACAGCTCTGTTTCTTGCAAATGAAAACAGATTGGACTGGTTATATGAGAGGGCCTGCTTTCAGTTAAACTGGAGACAGGCGTACTGTGTGAATGCCATACCCCCCACTACTACCACCCTCTCCTCCGTTTACAGCGTCTGACATGCTTTTTCCAGCACTGCTTTCTTGCTATGCTTTTTTTTTTTTTTCTTTCAAGCTTCCCTTTCTTTTCTTTTTTTTTCTGGCCCATTTTATTTTTGGCCTGGGAATTAAACAGAAGGAGATTGTTGTGCTCTCATGATCTCATTTATTGCTTTAAAATCATTTATTTTGATGGTCAGAGAGAAAATGGTAATGGAATACAGGTTGGATGGTGGTAGGATCTTGAGACACATGTGATCATCATGTTTGTCACTTTGACATAAGTGTTTTTTGCATTTATCTTTAAGAAGAGTCTTGACTAATAGAGGACAATGATTATTACTACTTAATGCTCGTTATCCTAACCTTTTATCCCAGAAATGTGAAGTAAAAAGGTGTAGCAAATCAGAACCTCATGTTTTCCTCCATTTGCTTATTAATTCATTAATTGATTTCATTTTCTGCAGAGCCTTAAGTTAAGGTTTTTTTGGTTGTTTTGCTCAAAAATATAATCCTGGAGTACACACAAATGTGAAGGAAATCAAGTGATTGTGTAATTAGTGTTATATTTCCGGCAGTTCCTGGCCAGGCTGAGCAAGCGAATGAGCTGGGACACAATGGCTGGCACCGTTATAGGGGTGCATTTGGTATGCCTGATTACATTTTACAGGTGCTTGTTAAAAGGACCCTTTCACACTTGTGAGTGCTTGATGATAGGAAGCACCTTGTGTACAAGTTGTGTGGGTCTGAGTGTGTGATTTTATGTGGAGTGTGTGTATGTATGTGTGTCCAGGACCCTCAGCTGTCCCTTGTCTTTGTGTAGTCCATCATTTGCAGTTTGTGTGTAATCAGAGCCTTATAAGGGCCGCTTGGGATGGCGTGGCCCCTGTACTACCCCCCACCACCCCCCCCCCCCCCCCATTCTGGTCTGGATCTGTTCATCCAGGCCACAGCCTTGCTCTGCCACTGCAGTATAAACACACAAACCTGGGCCAGAATGCATGACTGCAAGCCACTGGTTCCCTGTCCTGGTCCCGCATTACCCTTTTACTGCTCAGACACTTTTTCTGAATCTTCATACCTGTTTTTTCATACCTTATGTAGCAATTAAAAATAAAGGATAAAAATAATATCAATACATTTTTGCCACAGTTGCTCAGAAAGTGCCATTTAAGTCTTGTAGAGATTGTCCATTTGAGCAACAGTTTGTTTTAGAAGAGTGTTTATAGGCTGAGCATTGGTAGATCAGTCAGCCTATTAGTTGGATCAAGTTTGTTGAAAGAAAGAATACGAAATATGTGGGGCAGGGTTACTTTAAAACTACACTCTTAAAGAAGTGCTTTTGGTTTTCAGTGGGTGGGTTTTTGAACTGACAGAGCCAAGAACCTCATTGAAGTACCTTTATTATTAAGAGTGTAGGATAGGAAAGCTGTGATCTAGGCTCTCACACGTACAAAGCAAACAAACCCCAAACCCCCACACAGCCTCACATACACACTCTTTCTCCTCCCTTGTTGTAAGCTGTCCTCAGGATCAATTCAGAGGCACAAATGCCAATATGCTGACACACACATCAAGGCTGGTGGTGTATCCTGCTCTTGTTCTGTGGCTGTTTTCCCCAAACCCTCCTGCCCACTGCTCTGCTCTCCGTTTGATAGTAATGAAGAGTGCTTCAAAGGTAATAATACCACCAGGAGACTGAATGAGAAGGCTGCATATTTATAGGATGCTGACATCACTGGACTCTCTCACTCTGTCTGTCTGTCTGTCTGTCTGTCTGTCTGTCTGTCTGTCCATCTCTCTCTCTCTCTCTCTCTCTCTCTCTCTCTCTCTCTCTGAGTATAACTGACTCAGATATACTTTCTGTGTTTTTATCTTTTCTCTAGCTCTCTTAGCTATCTTTCCCTCCCCCCAATATTTGTTCTGTTCTGGCATCCGTTACTCTTACAGCTGACTGCTGGGTAAATAAGGTTCCCGAGCCACGACCGAAAACCTCATTTTTACTCCTCGGCGGGAGCCATTCTCACGTTGCCTCATGGACATACGAAGGAGTCCACAAAAGCAATCAGCCAGGCTGTGACCGCCGAGGGAGGAAACCAGCTGATTTCAGGGGTCAGCTCATTGCAGCACCGCCCAGACAAATTCCCACTGTCAGCCAACGACTCACAGCTCAGCCAGCACATATATGACAATTTCAGAGCCTGGTTAGGACCTTAAAAGAGAAATTCTATATTATTTTTAAAAATCTGCTGCTTTATAGTGCTTGGTGCTACAGGTTATACTGTAAGACCTCATGTTGCCAGTTCTGTTTGGCTAACAGAGCGCTGTGCTGTTACATCAGAGATAGAGAGGAGAGCCAGAGAAGGGAGGAGGCTCCAGGCGTGTCATGTGGGGATGCACCCACTTGGCCCATTGCGCTTTGGACTCTCTCACTAAAGGATGAGTTGGGGGGAGGTGTTGTTGTGGAGGGGAGGGGGGGGCTGGTGGTGGTGGACTGGAGAAGCTGTCCAAAAATCTGTTGGTTTGCCATGCCGCTCAAATCAGGCTTATGGCACTTTCACAGTGGATTCACCAACGGTGGCACACAAGCACCAGTTTATGGAGCTCTCTTATTTAGACAGCAACATGACATCATATGGCAGTAAAACAAGCAAACCCCACCACCCAATTAGACATTCGGCTTATAACAGATGACAGTGTTTGCAAAGATGATGAGGCAGTCCGTGTTTGCCGAGAGACCCTGACCAATCGTGGGTGTGTTTTCGTTCCAGCTAAAAGCCTCTTTGTTCCAGCCAGAAAACGTAATAAATCTCACCTTATGCTGATTTTCAGTTTGAGCTATGAGTTGTACCAAAAAAGCGATGTATTAGATTTACTACATTTAACTGTGTAAAATTCTGTTTCTATTGTTGGAGTAGTTCACATTTTCATGTTTAAATAATTTACAGGTCCGTATCATGTCATTTCTTTGTATCTTTTATTTCCAGTGTATCAATTTCATTACGTTTTTTAATGTATTAACTTTTCACTAATGAATCCATTTTGATTTGGCTTTTTCCTTTGAAACCCCTTTCAAACATCATTCAAAGTCTCACCAGTGTAACGAGTGACATGTCCTATGTGCAGTGAGACATCAGAAGCTTTATTAGCCTTTATGCTTCCAATAATGCATTACAGATTGTTGGAATAACCACATGTATCGTATTAATATTAAATTGTACTTTATATTTAAACAATATATCAACTTTTTCCTACTGGTATCACCAAGGACTAAATTGCCTTAATCTTTAATTCTTTATCTTATATGCTTGTTTGCTTTGGGGCATGCAGAGGCCTGCAGGTGGGACAGTATTTCTCTGGGCTCTGCACACTGTATAGCAGGATTAGTGTGTTTTTTTGGAAGGGGCTTGGATTACCCACCTTCCTGCCCACACACACAACCCCCCCCAAACCCCCCAATGCTGACCAGGCCCAGCCTAGCGCCACAGCTAAGCCACATCTGGCACTTTCACTTCTAATCCTTTTAATTTGTTAACATGACACAGGCCTTTTTAACGCAGAGCTGCTGACATAGGCCTTCTGTATGAACCAGTGGCCCTCATCCATAAACTCTGGCTGAAAGCTTCCACCTTTTACACACACACACACACACATGCAAGCATGCACGCACATACTTATGATAATTTTAAACCTTATTTGAAAGCTCAGTTCACTGATGTTCAGTGGTTGGAATAAATCCAGCAAACTGGTGATGACAGTTAGACATTTACCTTCGCACAGCTGTGCAGAGGATGAAGGCCCGAAATCTTCTCTTCTCTGTGACCCACTGGGCCATGGCTTTCTGACGTGATCTTCAAACATTAACTGTCTGAATCTTTTCCTCCCCCTATAACCTCTCTTTCTGTCTCACATGCACATTTGCACATAACACACACACACACACACACATACACACACAGACACACTCCTTCATCTCCCTAGGCTGGTTTTGGAGTGACATGCCCTTATTGGACAGAATTGGTTAATTCTTCTCTCAGCCCTGACACTTTCCTGCCACCAGGCAAGGGGTAATGAATTTAATTCATACTGATTTCACTAAGCTGCTCAGTGTTAGTTTAAATTCACCACAAAAAAATAAAATAAATAAATAAATAACCCCTCAACCTGCTACTTTTTACCCCCTCCCAACCTGCTTAATCCATTCCTCTTTTAATCTCACGTGAGGAGACAGGCCACTACTGCTAAAGTCACACAGAGAGAGACAGAGAGAGAGACAGAGAGAGAGACAGACAGAGAGAGAGAGAGAAAGAGACAGAGAGTAGGAGAGAGACAGATAGTCTTTGTCAGTCAGAAGGAAAGCTTTAACATGGACACTCATATAAATGTCAGTTCTCATGGTCACACACTTCTCTGTCAGAGATTAAAATAAAGAAGGTTCCTGTGAGAGAAAATAGGAAAAGGCATCAGGATTGCATGGAAACCAGAGAAGAGGTTTGTCTACTTTGCAGAATAAGAGCTTCTGCATCAAAGAAAACTCAATACACCACATTCTTAAAAAGAAGGGTGTCTTTTAGTGACTGGCTCTTCTGGGAATTTTTGAATTTTAAATGAATTACTGCGATGGGCTGGCGACCTGTCCAGGGTGTGTCCCCCGTCCTTCGCCCTGTGTGAGCTGGGATGGACTCCAGCACTCCACCGCGACCCCGCTTGGGACAAGCGGCAGAAAGTTACCGACTGACTGACTAAATGAATAAATGAGTAAATGGAATTTGGGAGTGTGAATCTTCCTCATAATGTAAAGGTTCTTTTTCTTATATGTTGGTTTTTAAAGTTTTGCTTCACTCTCATTTAAAGAACCTTCATAAGCTCTACAGGTTCTCCATTTATTCTGAGGATTCTTGGAAAAAATATTTTTAATTGTTATAGAAACTTGAGGCTACACGGTTCTTCACACATAAACATGACCTTCTTTTACCCACTTCCTCTACACTGATCGTTCTAAAACAGGTATTGTTCATTTGGAAAATGAAAGTGGTACTTCCTTGGCAAAGCATCCTTTAACAACCAGTATGTTTAACAGTATATTACAATGAACTGTAAAGGACTACATTATTATGTTATGGTGCAAAATCATACAGTGTTCTAAATATAAACGTCTAATCTTAGATAACGAGGTCACAAAAACATATTAGTCAAGTCTTGTGGTGGCTAAACACACTTGTCAGCATAGGCTGAGTCTGGGTGTTTGCATGTGTGGTTAAGGTGGCTAGCACGTTGTCCAAGCTGCAAAAGTGTATTTCATCCTCTTGAAGTGATCGTGTCCAGTGGAGGATTTGGCCAGTTGGAGGAGGAGAATGTAAAGCAGATGTTGCATGTGGGAAATAGCTGTGCGCTGTCCACTCCGGCTCTGCGCTAGTATGTCAAACGGGCTGTAAAAAAACAGCTGCTTCCAGATTCCATCGCCTCATTTACACTTAGTAAATCACCCATGATTCCCTGCTACCTCAGATTCACCCACTGTTTTGTGGCAGACAGTGGTGTCACTACTGAGCATGCTCAGTACCTAGGCTTCTGCTGAAGTATTGGAGGTCAAATTCTGTGTCTGAGAATATACCTCAAATGAGTAAATGTCAGGGCGGCATGAGAAATGCAAAAATAAAATAAAATCCAAATTTACATTGACTTTCATTTCATTGCACACAGTATGCACCCAAGATATTGCATATTTTGTCTGGTCAACTTTATTTAATTCGTTTATGTACGTCCACTCCTCATTTCAGGCCTGCAACACATTCAAAGAAAAAACAAAAGAGAAGCAAAGCAATGGCCACTTTGTCATGTTGTCCTGTTCCTTTTCACAACAATTTAAAGAGGATTTGGCTCTGCTGATATGAAGAGAGAAGTGTTTCAGGTGCTGTTTTGTCCCTTCCCATCCTGCAAACACGTCTAAAGGTGTGCACAAATACAGAGACATCATTCTTTAATTTTTTATTTCAGACTTCTCCACATATTCTCTTTTGAGGACAGGTCAGGACAACAAGCAGGCCATTCCTCTACCCTCTTATTCTGCTGCCATGCCTTTGAAATGTGTGCAGAATGTGGTTTTGCATTCTTTTGTTGAAAAATGCATTGCTTGAGGGTCCATCTCACACTCCTGAGCTCCGAGAAGTCCCTGCCAGCTTTGGACATAGTTAAGATAAGGCTTTGCACAGTTAAATTTTAAGTGGCATTTGTGAATGTAACTCCGTATTATAGTGCTGGACAAAGGGTTGCCAAAGTACACACTTGCTCATGTGGTTCTTTCAGCTATTGATGAATGGCAGCTCTTAATACAGTGTTGTCTGAGGGATAAGAGATCACAGGGGTTCAGCTTAGGCGTGTGCCCTTGCCCTTTACACACTGAAATTCCACCATTTTTCTTAAACCATTTAATGATATTATGCACTGTAAGAGGAGAAAAATGCGAATTCTTCCAAATAGTTCTTTGCTGAACATCGCTTATAATAATTTTCTTATGCAGTTGTTGACAAACTCTAGATTCACACAATTAAGATTAACATATTTCATTTGAAAAATGAGTTTTTGTATATTTGATTTCAACAGCAACCAGCATTTCTGCTAATGGGAGCTCACTGACCGACATCAAGTCCATGAAGCACTGTTACGACTGCTTAAAGACAGAGTCCAGAAAGATAACAGCAGTGTTATACTATATTATGTTCTTGTGTGTCCAGAAATTAAGTATTTCTGTATATAAAAATATTTAACCAGCAAAGTGCAGTTTTGAAAAAAAATTATAGAAACCCAGCAAGCCATTTTGTATTTTGCATCATGTATGAAGGCCTCCATGAGCCTCAGTAAGCTATGATTAAACCGCTTCTCTGCATGTATAGCAGAGAAGAGGGAAACTGCATGTTCCACCACAGCCATGCCGTCACTCCTTGTCTAAATCGACCTTTCAGATCTTTATCTGCAAAACGAACGGGATAAATGTAGAACATATTAAAAGCAAGCAGTTTTCTCTCTGCGTGTGTATGTGAATCAGCTGCAAAAAGCCGGACTCCTTGCTGCTTTTGTTCGCTGTGGCACAATGCGGCAGGAACTGATTTGCATGTAATTGTTGCCTCCGATTTGCTATGATAGTCATAAACAAGACATTAGCGATTCAAGGTGAGGAATTAGAGGCCTGGGAGACTTCCAGATCACACACATGGTAATGAAGCCCCTGGCTTAATAATGCAAGAAATGTCAGGAAACTTTCCACAAGCCAGGCGGATGGAGGGAGAGAGCGAGGGAGGGGAGGCTCCGTGTGCCTAGGGCTCGTGTCATCTTTGTTCTAAATGCAAATCAGTTTGTCGTGACATTGACTCCATCAAATATGGAGTGGCGGTGGCACCCCAGGCCAGGGCAGCCAGCGGCCAGGCCTCTTCTCATGCAGGCCGTCTCATTCTCACACACGAGTTATCCCCATGCACAATGGCTTTTTTTAGATTATCGATCCGAGATGCTCTTTGCATCAGTTCTTCCCTGCTTTTTTAGTTCAGCAGAGATCTCGCACGTGCAGGTGAAAAGCAGCTTCCTTAGCCTTTCCTGGGCTGTGGAAAGTAGCTATGAAATATAATGAATACAATCTTGACCTTAATAATTTAAGAACCTTAGCGCTGGAAGTGCAGGCGGTTCAAAGCACACGGCTGTGGCTTAAAGAAGGGAGCTTCTAACGCTCGGGAAATTCCAAGGTTATCTGAATAAGTCTTGGTTAACAGGATGTCCAGTTTTGAAGTGGGATTTGCCTGTCCCATGTGACCATTTTTTTTGCCCTCTTTTTCTCTCATATACTGGTCTCTGGCATGAAAAGCTTGAGCCCCCCAAAAATAACTCAGAAGGTTAAGATATTAATTAAGCTGCGAAGGCTGAGGAGGAGGATAATGAGAGATGCTCTCCATAAACAGCCCGGCCTGCTCACCACTCTGAAAGCCCGGGATGAATGAACAAACCAAATCAGTCCTCTCCTCCACTGCTAGTCTCTGCAGTCATTACAGGAATTACCTTCCAGCCCCTACTAGCAGCCAGCACCTCTTACAGCTGTCATAAGTAGCCCTGGTCATTAGAGCACGCTGCCTAATCAGACGGAACAAAATTCATCCCTGGCAATTAAAAAACACCTCCAGACCCAGTACAAGCTAATTGAACGTGTCTCCAAGTATGTGGACTTTCATATCTAAGCTGTGAGTTAACAAATTTTACTATATATATATAAAATATATACTTGTTTTCTGTTATTGTGAACTCTTATTATTATGAACGCTTTTAGTGTTGAGCCTAGTGGGTGATGAATAACATTCTGATTTAGATGCAGCAAGGCCCCCCTGAATACATTTCTCTTATTTTTGTTGTCTGGTGCATGCTCAGGGGAATAAATGTTATAATTTGATGACCATGACACCCATGACATTAATCGTAAACTGTCTGGCGATTGGCACTTCCCCAGTAATTGTACGTAGAGTGGTAAGTCTGTTTCCCTCGCCGAGCCGTGCAGTCTACCATAATAGCCATGATTTAATTTAGCTATTTAACCTGTAATTCCAGCAATATTTATTGAAGAGCGAGGGGAGAAAATTGGGCCATTAGGCGGTGAGGATGAATACATTGAGATGAAAATGAACACGCCTAACTGGTAGTTGACCTTCACATTTTGTAGCAGTTTTTTTATTAGCATGGGCCACGGTAATTACTGCAAATTGAATCATAGAGAAAACTGAAATCATTCGGTAATGAGCATTTTTATTCGTTATTGCACTTTGCAACTAGGCTGTGAGGTGTGACGTTCCCGCATGAGGCCTGAGCAAAACCCAGAGAGGATTGGAGTTCGTGGGCACTCTAATGAACATGGCTCAATATCCGGATGTGTATGCCGAATGATGTTAAACAGCTTCTTATGAAGGCGTTCGTTATTGCCATCTCAGTTTAATCCCGCTCTACTGAATCTACCTGAGGTGTTTTTTTTTTTGTTTGTTTTTATTTGTTTGGTCTGCTTCTGAATTTGTTTTCCTTCCATTTTAACCAGCTTTGTCTTCTTTCTTCAGTTGTTGTCTTTTTTTTTCAGGCTAAGGATGGAAGGGGGGATGGGTAGGCTGCCAATTTATTTGTGAGCATTGTCTTTTTTGGACGACATATGGCACGTCCTGTAAGATGTTGTGAGATGCAAATTCAGGGAAGTCTGACTTTAAATGAGGCAGCGACAGTGACATGAGGCCTTTTGAAGAGCACACATCACAGTCCTCCAGGGAGGAACAGCAGGGGATCACCCACAATGCTGTGCGTCTCTCTCTCTCTCTCTCTCTGTCTCTCTCTCTCTGTCTCTCTCTCTCTCTCTCTCTCTCTCTCTCTCTCTCTCTCTCTCTCTGTCTCTCTCTCTGTCTCTCTCTGTATCTCTCTCTCTCTCGCTCTCTTTCTGTCTATCCTCTCTGTCTCTCTTTGCACCACCCACCTTTTCGCTTACAGTACAATAGCATTCATCATGGGCAGGCCGCCACTACTGTATGCATGAGGCCCCCCTTTAGCGCCTTGTTCAAAGAGGGAGTGTGTGGAAATCCGGCAGTCATAACACCAACTTAGACTATACCTGTGTTTATACTGCATGGAAGAATACCAATTAAATCCACTTTCTGTTTTTTTTTTTTTTTTTCTCTGCACCACTGTCTCGACTTTCTTACGTACACTCTTGCTACACTAGTGGTTCTTAGCAGTGATGCAAGAACTCCTTTTGGTTCCCTGAAGAACATTTCATTGGTTGCAATTTCTGAGTATGAATCCTCTATAAATTTTTAAAGGACATCCCCTAATGGTTCCTCCCTGGGACCTTTAGATTACAGGGTGGTTCTTTTAAAAAAAGGAATGAAAAGTTCTTTCATTGAGAATTGAAGTATCTTTTTTTAGCACTTTAAGAATATTTTCGGCTTTTGACTACTCACTCTGCTGCCTGGTCTATCAGTTTGAAGCAGCCGAGCATGAGAGAGGCCCTTTTTTCTTGAGCCACCAGATTCAGATAGACAAGCATTTTGCCTGACAATTGCGTCTCTGTTTGATGCGCTCGTCTGGTTGAATAGAGACGCGTGGCGATTCTTCACAGTCAAATGCCCGGTCCTTTACTTCCAGACACCGGGGCTGATTGAGGCTGCCGCTGTGTGCTTCACAGGGCTTTTCTCTTGCCGCAAAACAGCAGCTTGAGCCCTAATTAATGGGACATACGTCTTTCTGCATATCTGTCTGAGGAGAATCTAACTTAATTTTCGAGCGGCGTGTCCACACTAATAATCATTCTGTGGAATAGTCATCCAGAGGCCCGTGGTGTGTGTAGTCCATGTAAATTATCATTAAGGGCCAGACTGCACTTAATCAATATAAAGAAGCCTGGGAGAGATGGGAAGAGAAGGGGGGCCATGAAGAGAGAGAGAGAGAGAGAGAGAGAGAGAGAGAAAGAGAAAGCTGAGTGAGTTTGTGGCCTGGGCTTAATAAAGCAACTCAGATGGCAGTCTGCACTCACACATTCTAGTCTTTCTCAAACCCTTACGCATGCATTTCAGCACGTATTGCACCTTACACTGCAGTACACACTTGCACAAGCCATGAGACAGCTTTATTCACAGCTAATTTGATCTGATAAAGACCAGCTGGGATCAGAAAAGGGTTTTAAATTTGCAAGATGTAGCAGCATAAACAACAGGCATAATTTTATTTAATACCGCCTCCAGCATTAGCTATACCCCAGAGCCTGGGAATCCTGATTTAGAGACAAATGAATAAAAAAAGGTAAGCTTATGTAAAGTAGCCTCTGCTAATAATAGGGCTGCACAGAGTAATCAGAATAATATCAGTGATGCGAAAAAATCCACGTTTAGGCCAATAGCTTCATCTTATATTTTTGGTATTCTAAATATTTATCGTTTATTAATGAAAAGATGTATTGTTGGGCTACAGCTCCACTGTCTTCATTTTATGCATCAGAATATGCAGACATTTACACAAAAAAAAATATCAGATAGGATCTCCAAATTCCATATCTGCGAATCTCTCCAAGTAATCACTCTGAAAAGTTTGTGAATATACAAACATTCAGTTGATGTTTGTAAAACAGCTTTTTATTTATTTATTTTTATAAAATGGCATTCATGTACCTCATTCAGAAGCAAAATGTGTTTCTTTAGATCTATTAAAAAAACTCTTTAGCACACTTGTAATCACAAATTATTTGAATTCACACTTTTCAGATTTTTTTTTGTTTTTTTTTTTTTCATTTTTTTAAAGCCTTAAAAATGTTTCCAGACAGAAGAAACATGATGAAGCACTTGTGTTTTGGAGACTGTTCGGTTGGAGGCATTATCCTTGCCTCGTCTGGATCTGTTTTTACTGTACTATGACAGGAGTTTCTGTTGGAAATTTGGATGCCATAACTGTAAATGCCAAAAGCAGGAAACTAGGCTCTCTTATAGGTCCAGTGAGCTACCGTGCATGAGTGAGACTCTCTCTCACTCTCTCTCTCTCTCTCTCTCTCTCTCTCTCTCTCTTGTGCGCACTTTCCCCTCTTTCCTCTGTAAGCCATCCAACAAGCCTCCTGCCAAAGCTGTGTGTGAACCACAGCCAAACAAAACACAGGCAGCAGTCCAGGCCAGCGCGGCACGCTTCCACTAATAGAGAGAGAAAAGGCTTCCAGACCCAACACGCTACTTACAGCACGGCAAAATTCTTTACGCTAGATAATAGCTTAATGACAGCCTAAATGAAGTCCCCATAGTAAAAACCAATGTCAGCCAATGAGCACCTCATTAAAGGATGCTATATCCCTCCCCCTCCCTACCCCTTCAATCTCTAACCAGCCTTGATTGTGCGAAAAAATCCAAAAATTCCAGATTTTTTTTTTTCTTTTTTGTTTTGGTCCTTTGTCCTCATGATTACGATTCAGTTCCTGCTTTTCTCTTTTGTCTGTCACATCCTTAAATTTCTAAGCAGCAACACAACAAACTAAGGGCTTACAATAACAATATATAACAATGTGCCAAATGAATGAAAATGAGAACGTCTTCTCTCTCTCTCCATCTCTCTCTCTCTCTCTCTCTCTCTCTCTCCATCTCTCTCTCTCTCTCTCCCTCCATCTCTCTCCATCTCTCTCTCTCTCTCTCCATCTCTCTCCATCTCTCTCTCTCTCTCTCTCTCTCTTTTAGTGTCTCTCTCTTTTCTGGGATTGAATTAGGGAGGGAATAATGACTTCAAGGCTTTGTTTTTTAATCTTGTTAATAGTGTGAATGACAGTCAGCCTCCTAGCTGCAAAGCCAGGTGTAAATTTTGATCCAGTCTCTGCTTGCTTGACAGCAGGCAAAAACAGTCATAAAAATAACAGTTGTAATTGTAATTTCATGGTACTGATAATTAGCCTCAAGTAGAACAATAGAATTATGAGAAAGGTATGCAGTTTTTTATTTTTTATTTTTGTTTTGTGTATTCGGATGATATGCAGACAACTTGATGCACTTGTCAATCAAAAATTCATACTGAGTCGGATTGGTGTCTTTTATCTACTTTTATATTTGGTGTGTGTGTTCGCACGCATGCACTATATATGGCTAGATTTGCTGCGTATTACGCTGGAACTGTAATTACTCTCTAATGGACTGGATGCAGAATGGTGCTGCCAGCTTATGCAGTAACACTCACATTTTTTGACTCATCCAGCAGCTGCTTGTAACCTTGGTTTCTGTAAAGCCCATATCAAAAAGCTGTATCTAAATCATCACTTTATCACAATAGTAAAGATTTTTAGTTTTAGTGATATTTAGTCACATGAACTCATCAAAAGAGAATATGCAATTTAACCTAGGAAGAAAATGCATTGCTGAGGCAAATGGTGCAAAATATTTGTCATTAAAAGGGTCGTATAATCTGAAATGAATTAAAAATAGTTACATTTTCCTACAATGGCAACCACCTTGCTTCACTGATTAGAGTCCATTGACAAGACTCCTAATGCTACATGTACTCAACCCTGTCACATAATAAAAATGCAAGTCACTCTTATTAGAGCCGTCAGCCATATGAATAAATGTACATCACTTCTCTCCTCCTTTCTGCTGAAATTGTTTATTAATTATGTTTGCTGCACATCTGGCTCAAGCCTTTATGCCTTTCTAAAGGTATATGTGAATATAAGCCAGTCATGTGCCTGCATATGCTTGTTCATGTGTTTGTCGCTGCATGCATTTGCATGTTTATGGCTGTGCATGCCACTGATATTTATGTGTTCATATGCGCATTGTGTATGTCTGCAGCCACTTTGACATATGTGTTTGGCACTTTAGCATATATATATAAGTTGTTATATTCCTATTACATTTAGTATGACCTGTGTATGGGTTCGGGTCTGTGTCTCGGTACACAGCCTCACTAGTAAAAAGCCACAGCGCCCCATGCTGACACAAATAATGGGACATGGATCCAGCAGCTACTGAACAACTGCAGGTTTTTCCTCTGTCTCTCTTCCTCTTTCTCTCCTTTCTTTTTTTTCATATGGAAATGTGAAATAATGGGGTGATTAAATAGAGCTGTATATTAAAGTACAGCTGACATTAGAATTAGCATAATGTGCTCTCGCCTCGAGCTGCATACTTTGTTTGCCATCTGCGTCGGACTCCAATCCCCGGGGAGGGCAGACGCTGAACACTTCTCAATAAACTCACGCCTCAGCCCTTCTGTAGCATGGCCACAACACTATCGTGCAGGCAGCGGCCATTGATTTGTCTTAATTGTGGGGCAGAAATGAACATTCGGCTCCACAATGACTTCTATTGGTCGGCGGGAAGTTGGTATAGTACAGTTGTCCATGAGTTTACACCCCGAGCAGTCAGTAAAGACATTCACTCACTCGAACACACACACACACACACACACACACACACACACACACACACGCTCAGTTAGTCAGGCTGTGAGAGGGTAAAGAGAGGAACATGCCTGTTTTTAGACTTTGGACCCTCCTTACTTGCAGTATTAGCTTTGAAAGAATATAAAACAACAAGTAAGGGGAGGAAAGTGTGTATGTGTGAGAGAGAGAGAGAGAGAGAGAGAGAGAGAGAGAAAGAAAGAGAGACTGCATGTATGTTTGTGTAGGCCTCAGAAGGCTGAGGATAAAGATGCTTACGCGTAAGCGTATGCTCAGTCCACTGTAATTAAGTCAAAGGCTGTACAGGACAGGGCAGCCCACAGAGGAGAACAGCTGTGTTCCCTGCACTCGTTAACACATGCCACTCTACATACAAGCATCAGTGGGAAACCTTTCGAATTTGTGTTAAGTGCTTCTTCCTTATCATCTTTTTCTTTCCTTCTTCGACACATTTTTTAAAATGTTATTTTTGTTAATAATTAATAAAGAATGAGAAATAAGAAACTGAAACTAAAAGAAGGGGGTTTAAGTGTTAGTTTACTATTAACTGCAGGGTTATTATTTGGACAAAAAATAACATTTCAAGTTCAACGATCTGAGTTTCAGCCTAAATGATGCACACTCATAAAATTCATAAACAGCCATAATGCCATGCACATTGCTGTCTATACATCTGTGTAACACTGCATCTACATTTCTTCCACTCTTTACATAGTTATAGTTTAGACTTCTTTTTAAGGCATTTTGTCTAGGCTTAGTGTGCATTTAAAATGTGTTTACCTGCATGAATGTCTCTGCATAAAAAAAGTGACCTTCCTTTTGCATTACACATCAGCAGTGTTTGGAGGAATGTAGGGGCAGACCAGAGCCATTCAGTGAATCTGTTGCTTTTTGATCCCACACAATGGCCGCGTGTGAACCAGCTGAGAGTGTGTGTGTGTGTGGGTGTGTGTGTGTGTGTGTGTGTGTGGTGCGTGTGTGCATGTCTGCAGTCTTATTGTTCCCGCTGTGCACACACAAACACACACTTGCACACTCACACGCTTGAAACAAGCCCTCATAAACACATGCGTGCACGCGCAACCCTGAGTATCAAATACTCCCAACAATTACAGCAGCATATGTTTTCCCGCGTATCTTAAAATTGCTGCATTAGGTCAGAACACTGAGCTTTCACTTAATAAATAAATGAAACTCGTTTCCGAGTACACAATTACCATTTCCACTCTGTCGTTTTTTTTCCCTCAACGGTCCCCCAGGACTGTGCCCAACTGTTTAGCATCCCCCTTTTTCACTGTACACTCACTATAGCATGCTTGTTTGCACTGCCGTGGTAACGAGTCCCCTTTGCATTGCTGAACCTGTGCAACAGTCCTGCAGCTGCAACAATTAGTCAAGTGTAGTTAAAGGTACAGAGTGATGCCACAGAGGTCATCCAAACCAGCTTTATAGCCACAATTTTACAGTTAGACACACAAAGCAAAGGTTCTGCCATGTTTTATTCTTTTCTGCCGAAATCCTATCTCTTTGCTAAGGACATCATAAGAGTTTTTATTATTAAAGCTAAAAAAATACTTAAGGATGAAAAGAATACCAGGTCAAATCAGCACTGAGTTTTACATCACACAGAAATTGTACTTTCCTAGTCAAAGTTTAAACCTGCTCTCCATGTGTTTGGTTAAAAGTGCCACCTCTGTGATGCTCTGTAAAAGGAATGTTTTTTTTTATTATTTTTTATACGAGAGCAATAATAGAACAGAGGAAAAAAAGCAGAGAAATTCTTAATGGAAGAGCAAATAATACCCCTAAGCTGTTTTAAATGCCACAGACTTTAACACTGAATAACAAACTCAGACCAGTTTCTTTTTTTTTTTCCTACAGCTTCTTAAATCACAGGCAGTATTTTTACTCTTTATTACAAACCATTTATCTTGATGTGCCTGATTTTTTCGCCCCTCTTTTTTATTTGTTTCCTGAGGGGAGGGGGGAGTTTATTTGTTTGATAGTGATAAGAGTCCCTTAAATCACAGCAGTTTGAGTTGTAGTTTTCCAATTTAGTGGCATATTACTTTGGCATCCTAGGACGGCCTCTGTGCTTGGAGGGTTTCCGAGTTTAGAGCGCTTTCGCCTGGCATTGTGCAGCCATAATGATTCAACCATTTGTAAGAAGGAAGATTAAAGATCAGTTGAAATTGGAGATGCCATGTTCCCAATTGCCATTCCATCAGAGCTGAGTATGGAAATGATCTTGTCATGTTTGTTATATAAAGCAAAATTCTTCTCACGGGACGGCGTGATGAGTGAGGCCACTGCTTAGAGTGCGAGGCAAATTTCGAGGCATGTCAAATGCCCCAGAGCAAAGTTTGTTCTGTGAAACATGTAATCGCTCTGTGACCTCATGTCACATTTTGGAGTCACAGTGCATTTAGGCCGGTAACATTATACTTCATTCAGCTCATTTTTCCACAGTTGTTTGCAATATAGTTTGGTGGAACCGTCTGGAGCTAGATGAACTAGAGATGAACTTTAAGCTGCATGAAAATAATTATTCATTGATTGTACAAGGAGAAGACAATTTCTTAATTCTTAAAGAATTAATCATGCAAACATTTTATTTAAGTAATTTTAGAGCATGTAATTTTTGTATTGCTATGTGTATCATAAAATTTTCATGCAATGTAAAGAGCAGCTGCTTTATTCAAGTGATTTAGAAATGCATTTTAAAAATGGAGCTACATGGTTTTTTATGTTATTTTTTCTGTTATTTTTTATTATTTAATTTTAACTCATTGAGATTATTGGTTTAATATTTAATATAGTACATTATTTCCTAGGATAATGTAAAAAAACCAGTAGTGTAAAGTTAAATATATAAATATATATATATATATATATATATATATATATATATATATATATATATATATATATATATATAACACTTCTCAAAATACTGTAATTTACATCTCAAGTAAAAAGACCATTGTTGTACCTTTGCTTGCTTGCAGGAAGAGATGAACCTTCAAGCTACATATGCACAACATGCAAGCAGCCATTTGCCAGCGCATGGTTCCTCCTGCAGCATGCCCAGAACACTCACGGGATCCGCATCTATCTGGAGCCCAATCCATCTAACACCTCGCTCATGCCGCGGATCGCCATCCCTCCTCCAGTTGGTGCTGAATCTATACCCCAGTCTCCTCTCACCAACTTCCTAGGAGACAGTAACCCCTTCCACTTACTTCGGATGACTGGGCCTTTACTCCGGGAACTTCCAGATTTGTGGAAAACCACCTCCAAATACTCCTCCTCTCACAGTCCACCACCCCGGCACCACCTAGATCCCCATCGCCTTAGCGCAGAGGAAATGGGTTTAATTTCCCAGCATCCCAGTGCCTTTGAGAGAGTGATGCGCCTGACACCCATGGCCATGGAGTCCCAGTCCATGGATTTCTCCAGGCGCTTGCGAGAATTGGCGGGAAACACAAATTCCACCCCTCCGCTCTCTCCCAGCCGAGCCAACCCTATGCACCGTCTGCTCAACCCCAACCCTTTCCAGGCCAACCGCAAGTCTCCCTTCCTTAGCACTCCTCCTCTGCCACCCATGCCTCCAAACAGCACCACCCCACCTCAGACGCAAGACAAGAGCAAGTCCTGCGAGTTCTGCGGCAAAACCTTCAAATTCCAGAGCAACCTTATTGTGCACAGACGGAGCCACACTGAGAGAAGCCTTATAAGTGCCAGCTCTGTGACCATGCCTGCTCACAGGCTAGCAAACTCAAACGCCACATGAAGACCCACATGCACAAGTCAGGATCTGTCACAGGGCGCTCGGATGATGGTCTTTCTGCCACCAGCTCGCCGGAGCCAGGTACCAGCGATGTTGCTGGAGAGTCTATGAAGGGTCGAGATGGGGACTTCCGGGGTGAGGGGCTGGGTCCTGACAATGAGGAGGAGGAGGAAGAAGAGGAAGAAGAGGAGCTGGAAAATGAGAGCAGGCCTGAATCTAACTTTAGCATGGATTCTGAGATAAGCCGCAATCGGGAGAATGGTTCCAAACCCCCTGGGGATGAGAAAGGACTGTCTCTGGGTAAGATGGTTGAAAACGTGGGGTTGAACTCCATCCAACAGTACAATAACTTGATCGTTGACAATCGGAAAAGACTTCCCTTTGCAAAGAGGGGTTCTGATGGACAGAGGGATACTGGAGACGAGGATTCAGTGGTCGGGGAGATGGACCGGGTGGAACGGCCACGTCAATGGCAGAACTGTGGCTCGGGTGACTCTTTCTCAGGCCTGTTCCCCCGCAAGCCCACGCCCATCACCAGTCCCAGCCTGTCCAGTGCGTCCAACAAAAGGATCAAAATCGAGAAGGACTTGGACATGCCCCCAGCCTACTAATACCTCCTTCTCTGAAAACGCTCTACTCCAATGGCTTGCGCCACATGAGTCATGGGGCATTTCCCCACAAGACCTACTGGGCTTCACCGACTCCAGACAATCTCCTTTTGCCACATCCTCTGAGCATTCCTCAGAGAATGGTAGTCTCCGTTTCTCCACACCTCCTGGGGACCTGCTGGATGGGGGACTCTCCGGCCGAAGTGGCACAGCCAGTGGGGGCAGCACCCCACATTTAGGTGGGGGTGCAGGCCCAGGTCGGCCCAGCTCCAAAGAGAGCCGGCGTAGCGACACCTGCGAATATTGTGGCAAAGTGTTCAAAAACTGCAGCAACCTGACGGTGCACCGACGCAGTCACACTGGCGAGAGGCCCTACAAGTGTGAGCTGTGTAACTACGCCTGCGCCCAGAGCAGCAAGCTCACGCGCCACATGAAGATGCCACACGGGCAGTCACAAGGAAGTGTACCGCAGACATCAAGAAACGCCCTTAGCGTCTACAGCACGCTAGAGAAAAACACATGAAAAAGTGGGTATGGGAACATTTGATACTAAATGCGTCAAAATCGAATAAGCGGAGAGAAGTTAAGCCAGAATTTTCCTATTTTGCCTCACACTTCCTTGAAAATTAAGAAGGGGTAGCTGGATACTTTGCTTTTCCTTTTCAATAATAATAATTTGAGTTAGATTTTGTGTTTAGCCTAAGAAACTGCCATCTGAGAAAAAAAAAAAAACAGCAGCAAAGGGAAGTTGTAATTGGAGCGGGTCTAAACTGCCTAATTTGGCATTTTATTTCAGTCTATCAGTCTATCAGTGAATGAATTAGATGATGTTTAAATGGAGCCTTTAACTGTGCAATAATTTCTGTATTTATTGGATTTCGTAATGTTTTGGCATGTGCAGGTGCATTTTATTTCCTTTTATTTTACTTATGATTTCAAATGCTCGGAATTTTATTTTTTTTCTACCTAGAGAAAAAAAACCTGAGATTGTTTTGTTTTTGTTTTTAAAATAGGGTACGATTTGAGAAATCTATAGGCCGCTGCTTATGAAATTGTATATTTAAGCTACATGTAATTTCTTGAAGAGAAGCCGAATTCAATCTTCAATTAAAAAAAGATTTTTTTTTCCTTTTTCTTTCCTTTTTCCTTTTTTTTTTGCTAGTCATGATAGGATGTACGCGGACAACAATCCTTAGACCTTGTAGTGTGAACAGATTTCAAACATGTCAATCTAATTGGGTATGTAGCACTGAATGTCAGATGACAGTAAACCTGGAGGATCCTGCTTTCTCTCCTGACCGTAAAACAGGCGAGGGAGATGTTGATGATGATGATCACAAAAGGCAGCTGCTCTTGGGTACCTAGTACCAACTCAGACAAAGCCAGTTCAACAATCTTTTGCTTTTGGACGGCTCTTGGCTACATCCTTTAGATCATGCTCAGACTGTTGATCCTAGAAAGCGCTCACTCTCATCAGCCGCCACGTGTACAGGCTTAATCACAGCGTGCTCTTCTCTTATTCCGTTTCCTTTTTCTAATTCTTCTGAGCAGCATGGTGCTGAACAGCTGATGGCACGTGGCTTCACAGCTTCTTTAGGACTGTTTAATACAACTCCCTCCTGCCACTCTCTTTTATCAAAGTTGTGTCTTTGCCCAATATTCAGTCCAGTCAATCTCAAGTGTGTTGTTTCTTAGCCTGATTTAGGCCAGATTATTGAGAAACCTAAGCCCAAAATCGATTCACACCAAATTACCTGTCATCACGTAGAAATGTGGCAATGCCACACTGCTGTTACTCTCTTTAAAGGGTGAACAAATAACCTAAATTTCTATAATGGTATATACACTATATACAGCCAACCATACAGTCCTATATGGGTTGCTAGAGAGATGATATTTAGGAGGTCTGTTTTTTTATTTATTTAGCTGGCCTATTTAAACGGTGTATGTACCCCTCTGCTATGTTTTTTTTTTTCATTGTAACAGCTTGGTAGAGTTTGCATCTGTAGTGGGTGTCACCAATTTAACCAGATCAGATATCAGATGTGTATAAGAGACAGATATATATATATATATATAATATCTCCAGTGCTGTGTACTGTAGATGCCATATGTCAAACTATCTAAATGGTCACTGTTCATATTTTCATTCATATCAATCAATTGAAGAATTGAATTTAAACACATTCTGCGCCAAACTGATATCAGCTCATCTGGTTAACTTGGTCACATCCCATGTGTACCAGTCATAGGCAGGTATGCAGACTATTGCACACTAAGAGTGTCTGTCCAATTCTGATGGCATAAAACAGTAAGACTTTCTTTTTTCTTTCTTTCTTCTCATTCAGGACTTCCTGTGATGTGTAGTTGAACGCATTCTAAGAAGTAGCAACACGCATAAAGAATGCACAGCTGAATTTTTGAGCTCCTTGTTTCTTTTTCTTTCCTTTAATCTTCACCAAGCACTCCTTTTGCCTAAATCACGACATGATTTGTATTTTATACACCCTACCCCACCACACACACACACACCCACACACACACACACACACACACACACACACACACACACAGACGTACCGCATCAGGGCCAAGCCACCACAATGTAGAGAATTGAGGAAATATCATGAAGAAGAAGAAGCAGAACAAACTAAAAGACAGAAAAACAGTCTCAGCTCTTTGCAGTTGACCCGCACTTTATGATTTGTTTTACGCATTTGTGAACATTGGAGAGAACGGCTTCTGAGCAAGAAATTATGCTGAAAGGATTTAGTGGGTGAAGGGAGCATCTGAGATTCAAGTGCCAGTGTTGCTAGGCTTGGCTTTCACAATGCTGGCACTATAAAAGTGAAATTAATTTATTTGGACAGTTTTTGTACTGCCATTCAATTTGACAAGAGTGTGCCTTGAATACTGATCTTCCTATTTATCGTCTTGCAAGACAAATGCAACATTTTTGTGAAGCAAAGAATTGAACAAAAAAGGCAAAACTATGTTGATTTAGTTTTAATTTGCTTCTCAAATTGAAGAAGGAAAAAAAACAACAAATCAGAGATCATTTCGTTTATTAAGTTGAGTAAAGGTAAAGTAAAGTAGCCAGCACAATACTGATGTGTCTGTGTGTGTATATATATGTATGCATATGTACATATAATGGCAGAAACACACACACATTATAGACGTATGTATGTATAATTCTTCACTTCAGGATAAGACTGCGTCCCTTGGTAAAATTGTAGATTCTTTTTTCCAGAAGATTCTTTTGCTACAAATAGATAAAGGGAGAGACTGGACGAAAATCAGGAAACTACAGAAAAAAAAAAGACTTTAGTGCACTCTGTCTTAAAATACGTTTACAGTATTGAAACAAGTACAAGGGTAAAATGATATTTCTGTGTATGTGTGTTTTAAACAAAGTATTTTTTGTTTCCTTTTTTTTCCCAAGGTTGCTTATAAAATTTCTCTGAATGCCATAGTGGCTATGTGTATACTGTTATTTTTCTTTTTTTTTTTTCTTTTTTTTTGGTGACGGGGTTTTAGTATATATAAATATATAAATAATATATATATTACATTTTTCTTGTTTACTGTAAAAGTATACCAGTATTTGTAATATTGGAGAATGCCTGGGCATTTTACAAAAAAAGGAAAAAAAAGACTTTTTTTAATTATCTTTTTTTTTTTTTGCAGTCCAATTTAAATTGTGGGTCTCTAAAATGTTTTTGTCACTGTAACTGTAAAAGTCTTGAGTTTTAGTAGCTTTTTTTCTGCCTTGGGTGTGAGAAAATAAAGACAAATTGATAAAAAGTGAACTGCAAACAGGGCTTGTTGAGGCTAAGGGGCCACCCTGTATGGAAGATTCCCCACAGAGTCTAGCAAATGTTTTTACACTTTTTTTTTCAGGAAAAAAATGCCTATTTCTTGTCATCTGTATCTGTTTTTGTTTCATCTGGAATGGATTCTCTTAATGGCAGGATTGAAATACACGTGTAGACACTTGATGTCTTCTTGTACTGGAGCTTGTATTTTGGAACTTGTATCTGCATCTCTTGTTAGAGGCAGACGATGAGTACTATTGTGTCATTCTTCCTGATCTAAAGGGTGCAGATTACTGAATATGACCACGAGCTGCCACGGTAGATCCATTTCAATTTGGCAGGAAAATAGTTCCCAAAAAAAGGGGAACAATTTGTATTTGTTAAAATGAAACTTGTATAGGAGGGATTGAAAGGTTGTTTTACAGCCTTTTACTGTAGCTACATATATGAAAGTAAATGTTTTGTTCATTATTATATTGGTTGTAAATAATTTTTTAATGCTTACCCAGACCTTGTTTCATTTTTGTTTCATTTTATCTGTGTGTGTTCTGACTGGCACTGGCAGCAAAACTGTCTTTTTACCTGTCTGCCCCTTCACTCCCCCACCCCCTGACCCCCAGCCCTGTCTGTTCGATTCTGAGTGTAAAACCCGGTTCTTTATGGGGCCTGCGAAGTGCAGCTCTCTTAGCATGAGAAGAATAGAGCACAAATACAAACTGTTTTACTTGTCTAACTCATTATTGCTCATTTGTGTCATCATTTTGTTTCCAACAAGTAAAAAAAAACTCCAACCTTGCTCCGATGTGCAGTTGTCCATGTCTAGACAGCTCAAATTTCTGAAATACAGCAATCATTTCTCTCTCTCTCTCTCTCTCTCTCTCTCTCTCTCTCCTTCTGTTCCTCTTTCTTTTCCTTTCTTTTTTCCTCACACCCACACTATAAGGAGTGTCACTGTTGGTTATATTAGTGATTGTACTGATGAGTTTTTTTAAAAAGGCCAAAAAATAAAAACAGAATTAACTGAAGAATTTATGCACAGCCTTTCACAATAATTTAGAATCATTTATTGAAAACAGGGACCCTTGAGACAGAATTGTTCTAGATATAATTATAAAAATGATGATGATATGTATGTATTTCTATAATAGAACAAATATAAAGTGATTATAATTTCAATAATAAGAGTTGGAAATACACGCCTTTAGACAGCAATGGTATAACAACAGCAACAACAGCAACAACAACAACAATAATAATAATAATAATAATAATAAGACTGTCATCTGGGAAGATACCAACCAGTACTTGTTTTACAGTATTTTATGTATTTGCATTTATTTTATTGTTAGGTAGTGCTTTACAATTAACAGCTTACCTAGTGCTGAGAGAAAAAAAAAGCATTTTAAGCAGTTTGCTCAGCTCATACTGTATATAAACACTGATAATACTGGAATACACTATTTCAAATGGATGCATTACTTTTCATTGCTATCCAATGATGTGTGGAAAAGAGTTACAGGGAAAGACAAAAATGTTCTCCACCTAAAATATAATTTAAGGTAAACACATTTTGTTCTATATAATTCTGGGGCATTTCTATTGGTCTGTTCCGTTGGGTTCAAACGATGCCTAAAGACTGACATTTGGAAAAAATATATTGCTTATTTGGATGATTAAAAATGTAGGAGATTATCAGAAGAGTAAACTGCAAGCAACCAATTGCAAATTTATGAAGAAGGTGAATTTTGAATAGAGTTTAACTGAGTAATCATGGAAGCCCTATGAGCACAATGCACAGCATTATCAGCTAAAGTTAAGGGAAACCTTTGGGATTAAAGAAATGTAAAGAAACATCTTTAGTCTATATGCGTTTCCCTCCCATATGGGTATCTAACATCAAAGCATTCGCCTCCAACCAAAGGCTACAATTAGAGTCACTTAGTGCCACTCAGAGTGACCACACTCATACAGAAACATATCAATCAGCCTGTCACGCTATGTGTATTTTCAAACTGCTCCCAAAATGTATCAAACCCTGATATCTAAAAATGACTCCCAGAGAAGAGCTGCTTTGAAGAACGCATGGCCTTCATGGTTGATCTGATTTGAGCTTCTGCATTCCCATTTCCAAGGCCATTCTTAAATGTGCCTACAGTCCCCTGCAAAAATATTGGAACAGTAAGGCAGTGAATTTGTTTTTGACTTGCACTGAAGAAAAGCAAATGATGAATATGAGAGATCACGTTTTCAACTTTTACTTCCTGTTGTTTGCATCTTAAAGTTTTATTACATATAATAGGTCCTTTTGCATCTGAATTTCCAGTTTTTTCCAAGTGACCAAAAGTATTGGAACAGAACATTTGAAATAAAGTAACTGATGCTTACACATCCCTATTTACACATCCCTCACTTGTAGTGACTGCATCATGCCTGTAATCCTCTGACTTCATTAGATTGTTAGTTTCTCTTCGGATGAAGTTTTCCAGACTTTTACTACGTCATCTTTCAGTTATTTGTCCTGGTGGATTCTCTCTTCAGTCTCATCCTCGGAGGGTTAAAATGCATGTTCACGCTGGGTTAAGACCTGGTGATTGACTCGTCAAATTTAAAACTTTCCACTTTTTCCCCTTGAAGTTTAGTAAACTTGGCGGTTTTGGATCTTACTGCATCTGCATGATACAGTTTATCTAGATATGTTTGGACACATTTCTCTGTAAATTGGCTGACAATTTGTTTCTGCTGCTACCATTGGGAGTCGCATCATCAACTTCTTCCAGAAGCAGGCATGCAAACCTAAGCCGTAACACTACCTACACTGTGCTACACAGAGTAGCTCTGATGTTTGAGATCATGAGCATATCCTAACTTTATCCACACTTTGGTCTTTCGATCCTTTTGGTAGAAATAAATCTTTGGCCCATACTTTTTAAAACCTTGATCCAGAAATGTCTGCAGTTACATCTCTGCAGTGTTTTTCAGAGATCCTGAGTGATCTCAAAGTCTTTAGTGGATTTTTATAACTCCACCACTGTCCTTTGGGAGGTTGCTAATGATGGCAGTGACTGTTGCTTTAGCAAATTTCTTTACCGCTCCCACAATTTCTAATCATTGTTTTGCTTGTTTGAGTGGTTGGATGTCTGTTGATTAGTGGTTTCCTTCTTTTTTAGACTTTCCAGATGTTTGTGAAATGCGACTAATGGATTTTTTTTTTTTCTGAACGTCAAAATGGCATTTTTTCCCTATAGACAGTGCTCTGGTCTTCATGTTGGTTTTTCCATCGTTAACAACAGTTGCAGTTCTAACAGGTGAAATCCACAGCTTCATCTCTGAATAAATTTCAGTAGCAATTTCTACTTTATACAATCAGTCTAACAGGACACCTGTGTAACAATGAACACCTGTCAGCCTCTCATGTTCCATTGCTTTTGCTCACAATTTGTGTGGTCAGGCACAAAAGGTGCTTTGTTATATTTATTTTAACATATCTATCTAACATATCCCAGGAAATAACAGCTGAAAATCTGATGATCTTTTCTCAAAACTAATGTCTTCAGTGAACAGCAAAAACGAATAAAATTGGCCTTCCTGTTCCAATCTCAAATACTTTTTTTCCTGTTCTGAGCAACAGCAGACGATTTTGGAGGTCAGGACTCAATGCGTTTGCTGTTCATACTTTATTTCACACTTCATGACCAGGCTATTCCTTTCTCTTGACCCTTTTAAGCAGTCAGTAAGTGGGTTCACACTTAAATTCAACTCTATATCTGGGTCCATGCTTAAATTTGTCGCTCTCAGGACTACAAAACTCAGTTTCACAGTAGTTACTGAAAAGAAAAGAATAATGAGCCTTGGGTTAAAGCTGAACAATAAGCCTGTAGTCCAAAGGGGCTATTTTTTATATGAGGATGTAGAGTGGGGACTCATTCACCGTACTGCATGTAAGTTTATCCCATTTCTTTCAGGAGCTCTAGAAATGGCCAGATGTGTGTGACAACATGTTTATTTAACCCTTGAAATTAATCCATATATCCATCCTCAAGCTCTTCACTATCGTAACTACACTGTAAGTTAAGATGCCAATAAGGGTTTTTCTAGTAGTGTGGGAAGAACCAATACTTCTGTTTTCCTAAAGAATCTTTCTATGGGCTTTTACTATGAAAAAGAGTTTAAAACTCTCAAACAGCCAAGGCCTGCTTGGAGGTTCAGACATTTTTAACACAAGTAATGTTTAGTTAAAGTAATTATTGAACTATGAGCCATAAGAAGTAAATATGCTCAGAAGAGTTCATGCTTAAGAGATCATAGAGTTCTTCATATAAGGAGTGGTCCTAGATCATTGAAAGTTTCTGAATATTTTATAGCAGTTTCTAAAAAGACGGAAAGGCCTTAAAGGCACTGATTTCATAGGTCACTTGTGTTCAATATGGTGTTGTTTTAAAGCTCAGACAAAATGGACAGAAGAGTTGCCAGGAAGGAGCAAAACATAGTCATGGTTTTAACATTTCATGCAGCCTAAACATCTAAACATGGCCCAATCCCCCTGCTGAAAGATGCATTTGAAATGCTTCGCTCAGACACACAGTGAAGCGGTGCGGTTGGTGTGTGAGTGGCTTTGACGTGTGTGTCAGTGTTCATCGGCGGGTGAGCTGGAGTCGGAGCTGGAGGGATGCAGATCCCCCTCTCTTTTGGGACCTGTCGAGGGTGGCTAAGCCGAGGCTGAGTGACGACCAGCTCCGCAGGTGCCTGACAGGCCTCTGGGCGCTGAATTAGCACCACCGTCATTAAGCCCCTGCTCATGCTCAACTCTCCGCGGTGTTAAATACTGCCATTCCCCCAGCCAGCCATCAAACAGGCCTCCAGCTCAGCCCACGGGGCTTTCACACTTCACTCAGCAGCACAAAAAAAAAAGAAAATACGGCTGAGGTTACAAGTCCTCATCTAACATCTGAAAGAAAAAGGAGGGGAAGAGGAAGGCAAAGAAAGAGAAGAATCTCCATGTACACTGTGAAAAAATACTGGCTGCTTTAAGCTCATTGAACCTTAACAAGTAAGTTACTAAAGCAATAATCATTTCAAACTTTTGTGCAGCCCAAAGAAATCTAGAGTTTCACATTATTAACCAAACAGATCTGGTACATGCTTTTCAACAGTTAGGCTTACCGTTAGGTTTAGGGTTAAGGTTAAAATTAGGGTCATAGTAAGCAAAAGACGAATCTAACAAATGTTATGTCAAATACAGGATAATGATCAAAATTATTTTTAAGGAAATGTGTAGTTTTAGCATGCTTACTCAGAGCGCTTATAGATTTAATTTGTATTAATTCCTGCCAGATATTCATAAGTGAATTGAAACTTTCAAATATATAATAAACTCTCTACACTGTACTTAAGCTTGTTCAAGTAAAACTCTCATGGTGTGTAAAGAAGAAATGAAATGTTTATCTTCACGCAGTTTAGTGTGTTATTGTGAGAATAAAAGAAGTGTATAGTGTACAGTTTATAATTATAGACATCATTACTTTACCCTGGGCACAATCTGCTCCCTCACTTACATGCAGCAGATGAATCCTAAGCTATCCACAACGTCTTCCATAATAATCTACCTGATTAACATTGTAAATAAGAAGCAAGAAAGGTTACTTTGGTGAACGGGAACCACAGACAACATGTTTCAGTTAAACGCTGGCTTAATATGAAGCACAATCTGCAATCCTTGGAAAAAGCAATGTCAACTTCTAAAAACAAGACGGAAGATTCCAAAACAACCTCATGGACTTCATTTACGACTGGCATTCAGTTGAGAGTGTGTTCTGTCAAAACACAATATGTGGGGAAGAAGAGTGACGAATGGAGGATAGGAAGGGAAAGTGAGTGGAGAAAGAAGAAGGGACTGAGAGATTGTTATATAAGAACAGCAGGGTAAGACAGAAAAGGAATCTTTTATAGGAGCCTTATAAAGTGGGGGTAGGTGAAAGTTAAATTTGGGCGTTTATAACACATCACAACAATTCACTTATTTTAGCCTGTAGTTATGAAATCTTAATATCGCAGCTGACTTGGTCATATTGGAATTTGGATGTTTGGTCATATTTCCATTCTATAAATCAGTTAAATCAATGAACACTGGAAGGATTATTAAATGTGACAGCCCCTTTGGGAATCTGGTATTTATATAAATTTTAACTTTTTTTCTAAAAGCTGTATCAAATTGAATCCAGTGGTGGAATTAGGCTTGTTGAGACAGAGCTGAGGCAGACCAGGATGGCTTTTTTGATTTGGCATCAGTTTCAAGGCAAAAGGGTAATTAAGCCTATCCCTGACTGGCCTGCTCTTTGAAGTCCCCTGTAGGGGGGATTATTCCCACTGAAGGGGAAGAGAGAGAGAGAGAGAGAGAGAGAGAGAGAGAGATAGTGAGTAACAGAGTAATGGGGTGGGGGGGGTGTGTTGTTTGTGGCGGGATTGAAGGGACTTTGGCTCTGTCTTTACATTCCAATTGAGTCATGTGTAAACGAGTAGGCACCACTCATACTCATCCAGTAGAGGACAAAATTCAACACACATGAATTTGAGTGTGTTCATGTCCATTTTGGTCATGGTAAAATGGATCAGCATATGGAATCAGTGCTTTTTGTGTGGTATTGTTTTATTACTATATAAAAGAAGCTCCATGCTGCCTTTGTTGTTGGATGTACTTTGATTGTTTTTGAGCAAACATGTGCACACACTGAGAATGGAAATGTAATCATTTTTTAGAACAGTTAGTACTAATATCTTTAATTATCCATCTTTTCTTGTGTTTAAAAAAAAAAAAAAATCAATCTAAAAATCGTGTTTTTATTTACAAAGATAAAAAGCTGCTTTTCAGCCTGAGCCTTAAAGGGTATAGCATCTTCAGCATCTTCATTTCTTTAAACCCACCAAGATCCAGAAACTGCATTTTTCTATTTCTCTTTATTTAATAAATTTCTAAACTAACATGAGATGAAGACAAACTCCAGCTAAAGCGAAATACACTGTTACATCTGATCTTTCCAGCAGCGAAACATAACTCAGAGTGTTTTTTTTGTTCTAACTGTTTCAGACTGAGCCTGTATACAGTAATCACCATGTAATGAGCATGAGCAGATAACTCAGGTCAGCAGATGATGCAATAATTTTAAAGACGAGGCTCCCGAGGAAAGAGCATGAAACGCAGCGATTAGAATGTTTTTCTACCATGAGAAAAGAAATCAGCGGGGTGCAATAAAAGTTCAATAACTGAGACAAAATCTATGCATAAAAGGACTTTATTTGTCAAAAGTGGCAAAGAGATAGTGAAGGAAAAAGGAAACGAGGCCGTTAATATTTCATTTAATCTCCCTGACTGAGAAGGCCTGTATTTCTATTAGCCCATCCATTCACATGATAACAAGTGCTGTACGAGTCTAACTGCAGAGAATCAGTGTGTGTGTGTGTATTTGTCTGTTCATGTGTACGTCCATGTATTTGTGTGTGTGTGTGTGTGTGTGTGTATGTGCGTGTTTATTTACATGTGTCTACTTGCATGCCCATACAATGGAGTGTGTGTGAGTGTGTGTATGTTTATGTGTTTTTTTTTTCTGCACGTGCATGTGTGTGTGTGTGTGTGTGTGTGTGTGCATGTGCGTGTGTGCATGTGTATGTATAGATTATGTCCCATCCACTCATTAACCAGCTTTTGCTTATTTACATTACATAAGTAATAGTGGGGTAAAAACCTTCCACCAAATACAGACACACATGCACACATACACACACACACACAAGACGTATTATGGTATGGATTTTTTGTGCTTTTTCCTGATGCCGTCGCATCCCCACCCCTCTCATTAAAAGACAAATTTGAGTGACTTAAGCCATGGTGTGTGCGTTTTAGAGCGTGCATGTTGACAGGTACAGTGCTGCTTAAGGCTTCCAGATCAACGCGGCTATTCTCTCCCACTAAAAATCCCCCACCGGGCCTGGAGCGACGGCCCAGGAATTTACCGTCGGACAGGAGGGAGGGAAGTCTTTTCAAAACGCTTTCAAAGAGACCCTGAGTAAATAAAACTCAGCCTAAGGTTTGGTCTTTTTTTCTGCATGTACATACCTCAAAGGGGAAAAAAAGAGGGTGGGATGGTGGCTCACTTCATTATTATAGTAGGGAAAAGTCTCAGTGGAGGATGGTTCAATGAGGGAGTCATGGCGAATCAGGGGATTCCCAAGACTTGTGTTGTAATTATTACCATTATTATTCACCCAACTTGTCCTTGTCCAATTGATTGACATGGCTGTTTCATGGCTGTTTCCAAAAGCTCTTTCCTCCTCCTCCTCTGACAGCTCAGACTGCATGACAAACGACAAGAAAACTAATCAAAGACATTTGAATCAATTTGAGCCTCGACAAATGTAGCATCTCAAGTTGTGGCTGTGGAAAAAAAGCCTGTGGGAGAGGAAACGTCGGAATATTCTTCGTCAAAACCAGTGTACAGCAGTGCGAGTGTGGAGATATTCTATTGTAAATAGTGAAACATCTCAAGAAGGATGATGTTATTGTTCACTGTACATCCTTTTTTTGAGATCATGCAAAAAAAAAGGAAATCTGTATATTAATTCAGCACTTAATCAGCTTGTTTAATACAAATAAAGAGGACTGGAAGAAGCACTTGAATCAGAAAAAGGACCACAAAGTGAGACAAAGAAAGAAAACTATGCTTTTTCATGCTGAATTCATTTTAACTGCACCAAGACAGTCACTCAAACTTCACTTTTTTTCTTCTTAAGTGAGGATGGGGTGAGTTCTTTAAAAAAAAAAAAAAACAACTGTGAACAACTGAAGGCACTGGCGAGGTGCGTGGTGCCTTTTTGATATTCAGATTTGCCTGCCTACACAGAGCATTATGACACATTTGGATGATCGCATTGTGGGATTAGGAGGCTGCCTTGTCATTTTCAACAACAATACGGCGATTTAGGGATGCTATTTCTCACAGTGCGCCACGCATTAACGCCGGGCCCAAAGATTTACATAAATCTTTGTCTTAAGATGAAAGAAAGGGTTTGAGACAATGAAGTTAAGCTTTAGAAATGGAAAAGAAAGTGTATGTGTGTGTGTGTGAGAGAGGAGGGGTTTGGCGACCGGGAGTAGGGGAAAAAGTTTTTTTATTCTAAATCACCCACTGTACTTTTGATACAAAGATACATAATGCCCCCTTTTTCATGTCCTCATCGTAAAAAATGAGCAGGAAAATAAGCATTAGCTTCACGATGAGAAAAAAAAAAGAGAGAAAGCAGGCGAGGAAACGTTCCTTTCAGGCCGGGTTAGTGGTGCATCTTTCACTGAATTGGTGTGTTCCTTAATCTTATTGCCTGTGGCAGTCATTTTGAAAACTGACCTAGATTGTTGCAACGCCCTCTCTGATTGGATTCATCCTGCCTGATTGTGAATTGGTTTACAGTACATCTGAGGCGAGAGATTGCAGCCGCAATCTGACCATTGACGGTAATTTCTCCAGGGTTACTGCCGAATGCAGATTCTCCAAAGTGGATTGGAAGACAGAGATGGCATTATGATTGCTTTGCTTGTTCGCATGCACACCTAACGCCAGAAATTATACCGTGTTGAAGGCCCTGAAAATCCCCCCCCCCTTAAATATTCCTTCATAGTACATACATTTTCTATGCAAATGTTAGAAGCGGATGCATTCTGTTAGACAATGATGTCAAACCTAGGTTATATCTTTTTATTTGTTCGCTTGTTTGAGGTCATTTTTGATAGCATCTGTACTTGAAATTGCAACAAAATCTCCAAGTTACATTAGTTAACCTTCAACTGATTTACCCCCTATAAACCTATCGTTTTGCTCTGCATGAACGCAAATAATCCAACAGAGAACTCTAGTGAGACATGACCCATTTTATTAGTGCACCTCAACAAGCAGGTAAACTTATAAAATCTGGTACACTTGTAAAATACTGTGCAGGTAAAACAATAACAATATTACTTATTCATTTATTTCATTATTATGTCTGTATCCCATTAAATATTTAAAGTACCACAGATATTTACAGCACTTTTTTTCTGGAACCTTAACCCATAATTGCCCACCAAACTCATCTTGCATTGAGTTGGAGTTGCTCTTTGTGCGAGCCCAACCTCTTTTCCTCAGCACATGCAGTTGCAGGCTAAAGCAGGGTCCATATGTCCTGCATATGATTGGATGCTCCCCTGTCGTTCATAGCAAGAGCATACGGAGTTGTGCCATGGCAACACTTTGGTGATTATAATTCCAGCAGAAAGGTCGTTATTTATTGCTTTTTTCTGCCTGGAGCAGCCAGTGGTGCCCATCCCACGGTCCATGATAATAAAATAAACAAATGGCAGAGGAGCAGTGGGCCACCTTGAACCGCTGAAAAAAAGGTTGTTTATATGTGTGGAAACGTACAATCGGCTGCAGCTAGATGACTCAGAGCTGACAGCCATGACACACTGCCATCAGATAAAGGAGAGAGAGAGAGAGAGAGAGAGAGAGAGAGAGAGAGAGAGAGAGAGAGAGGCACATATATGTGGTACATATACATATCACGTATCATATATCTCTTACAATTCTTACAAGTCTATTACCTGTTTTTATTACATATTGTATTACAAATGTAATATATTTGGGTTACACCATTATTACATGCAAAAAACATATATATTTATATATATAGATGCTGTATGAGAAGACATATAATATTATTAAATAACATGTATGACCTCACATGTGATGACATTGTATAAAACAGTGTGAGGTGTGTGTGTGTGTGTGTGTGTGTGTGTGTATGCACTCATAGCTCTGGATCTTTTTATTCATTTGTGTTCCTGATCCAGTTCCCCGGGGTCCTAGGTCCTGGGAACATGACATTGTAATCTCAGCCATGTTTCATTTATGGACCTTACTGAAGCAGATAACGGCTGTTTTAACAAACAAAGATGATTGCTTCAGGGGCCACTCGCTGGATCTGAGGTAATTAAGACAAAGTAGCTCCCAGGATTAGTGGGCGGGATTCATAGGACCAGCAATCTATTATTTCTCTTTAAAAAGGCTGTGTGTGTATGTGTGTGTGTGAGGGTAGGGAGAGACGGGAGTATAGTGGAAGTGGGTTAAAGGAGAGCATTTGATTCAAAAGGTCTTTTGTCATGTTTTATCTGTGCTTAAATGGTCCCGTCGCTGTAGTGCTATCAGAGGCTGCGAGGCTAATGAAATATAAAACAGGAGCTAGTGTGTATCTGTATGAATGCTAATGAACATCTTCCAGTGTAAAAAAGTGAAGGGACTCAGGTAACATGCAGTGGTTTATTTAGCCCATATCTGAGTATATCAGTCCTTATGAAATGAAATAAAAAAAGATTTCTCATTCTGAGATCTGATTGGCTGAAGCTTTTTTAAAGCAAAAAGAATGTACATATGTACATACGGCTGTTGCCTTAATAGAATTCTGTGTTTTTACCACGTTATTATAAAAACACGTTTTCATGGAACATTCTTTAATGAATTGTTAAAAAAAATAATACAAATAAACAATAACAACAATAAGAAAATGTTATTTTGGGTGGTGGTGGTCAAGTGGTAGGGTACTGGCCTATGGACCTATGGCTCAAGGTCCATAGGTCACAGGTCTGAATCCTACCTGTGGCACTACCACCACTGTGTCCCTGAGCAAGACCCTTAACCCTGAATTGCTCCGGGGGACTGTCCCTGTAATTCGGACATGGATAAGAGCATCTGCTAAAGTGCCACAAATGTAAATGTAAAACATGCTCAGTGTTGCTTTTTTTTTTTTTTTTTTTTTTTTTAATTGAAAGTGATTATTTGTCATTGTGAGCACAGCACACAGCGAATCATACATTCATTTAACCATTTTACATTTACGGCATTTAGCAGACTCTCTTATCCAGAGGGCCTTCCATGTCCTCATTACAGGGACAGTCCCGGAGCAACTCAGGGTTAAGGGTCTTGCTCAGGGACACAGTATTGGTGCTAGAGGTGGGATTTGAACCTGGGACCTCTTGATCTAGAGGCAAGAAGTACCTTACCACTAGACCATCACCACCCATTATAACCCACACACACCATGCAGCAGTTGACACCCAGGGAGCAGTGAAGGGGCGGTACCTTGCTCAAGGGTACCTCAGGGCAACCTACTGGTGAGGAAATTGAACCCATGACCTTTCTGATCAGTGGCCAACTCTCTAACCGCTGCTCAATTTTGGTAATTATGACAATAAATAAGTTATATGTGTGCAATACTGCATTTTTGAGTATGTTGCTATGATTTCACAGAGACTGAGGAGGAGTTTAGTGCACATTGGGTGTGAAAACCTCTCCACTGTGTTTACACTTCTGTAAAGCATTAACTGTAAGCTTTTCATTCAGTTATTAAGGCTAAAGAGTTGTGTGGGGCTTGTTTTTGTAAGTAACCTATGGAAACCAATATGTCAGTTTGTAGACCTTGAAAATTAACAACTGATGAAAGGCCCTCTTATAGAAAGAATAAAAAGCAAAACAATTGCTTCATAAAATTCCTATGATCTTCTGTATATTTTTCACAGCTATTCCTGTAACTGCAGTACAAGACCAGTAATCCACTGACACTTGTAGCCCTGTAGCAAATAAGTAATCACAATCTGGGGAATGATTTAAAGGTTTTAGGAATAGGAATCCACTGAAAAAGTTACTTTAGAAGCTTTGGGTTTATAAAGGGAAAAATAAATAAGTAAGCTCTGTTTTTTTGTTGTTTTGTTCCCAGGATGGCTGTATATAATGTAGATAATATCCCCTGAAAGCACTTGCATGGCTAATTGTGAATCTGAAAACCAGCACGTGTAAATAATCAGTTATCTAAACTGATTTAGAATTACTCTAGTTATGAGCATAAGACACTGAACATGGCCATGAAAACCCTATTTTGGGTTTATTTCTAAAGCCTTTTTATCCTGTGGAGGTACTTAAAAAAAACTTTAACCTTTAAACGGGTCTTCAGAAATCTTTGTTTAAAACATTTCTTGGATCTTGTATGGCACTGCTAACTGAACACTTGTATGGGAACCAAAAGTGGTTCTTTTCTGGCATTGCCCTTTCTGGTACCTTTAATTTTGAGTGCACATACAGACCCTTTGAGCTTCGGGGTTACTATACTGCAGGTGGAGACTGGGGTGTGTGTCTTTGGCTGAGGTGGAGGGTGAGAATGGAGTGGTGTGAAGAAGCAGTGTGCTCTGCATACATCCGGCTTATGGGCTGTGGCTCTGGCTATCTGTTTGTTGTAGGCCACATCCCCAGCCATGTTTATTTGTAAACTGAGCAGACAATATGAAAAGCTGGGCTGTACAAAGAGTCCAGGCTGCCAGCTGGCTGGCTGAGGGTATTCAACCCCCCCCACATCTACCCTACAATGCCAAGCCCCTCCTTGAGCGCCTGGAGATTTGCACACACCTTTCGCCCATGCACACACACACACACACACACACACACACACACACACACACACACACTGTCCCACACACACACACACACACTTTTACACACTGTCCCACACACACACACACACATGCTCTCACAAAATGCACATACAAGCACACACACACATATATGTATGTATGTATTGGTACATTTATAATTTAGTACTTTTGAGTTCTATTATACTCTACTAAGGTATTACTTTTGATTTGTACTGCATACACATTTCCAGATAAAAAGTAAAAGATAAACATTTTTAGACCTTCCACTTTCCTTCAAACCTCTAAGACAAAAAAAAAGTTAAATTTACATCCAGTAAGCAAAGCATTAAAAACCTTTACTTATGAAACTGACTGTTGTGAATTTGACATGGCACAGAACACAGTAAACACTAAATGCTGCCTCTACTTTTCACCCCTGCGTGTGTAAAGGCGGCTATTTCAGTCACCTGAGGAGCTTGCTCAAGGGTACCTCAGGGCAACCTACTGGTCTGGGATTCAAACCCACAACCTTCCGATCCTGGGGCCTGATCCCAAACCACTAGAGACAACGCTGCCCGTATACATTAGACACTGAGGTGGTTACGCAGAAACAGAACAGAAAATGTCTGTCTGGTGGAATATGTGTTAAAACACCTCTTTACACTCCCACTTCTTCTTTGACGCTCAAAAAAGTTATAATATCAGGCTTTCTTTCCTTTATTGCACATTTCTCTGATCTAACACTGATCATGTAGTGTTGAACGCAATGCTGAAAGAGAAGCACAATGGGAATGACAGAGGGCTACTTCCAATTACTATCTAACGGTACTTTAACAAATTAAATTTTAATATCTGATCAACATTGCCAACAAGAAGCATCGAACGGAGCTCAAAACCAGAGCAATGACCAACATCTTTTAGCCCTTGCTTTCTATCAGGTTCAGTAAAGTGTAACGTTAATAAATTCTATGTTAATAAATAATAAATGATCAATTTTATGAGTAAAACATATTTTAAGGTATTTGTATTTTAAGGTATTGTATGTAAAAAATGGTGAAAAAAGTTTGAATCTTTTTTGGGATCTTTTGTTTTTCTGAATAAACTTTGTTATTTATGTCGGTTATTGATCTGTTAAGTCCTTGTGTATTGTTTGGCACGAATCAATAAGAACCACAACAATTTACTCAATTAATTGTCAAAATAATTGTTAGATCCATACTCCTCTTTCAACCCACATGCCTTCAAAATCCATACGAGCACACACAGCGCACACACACACACACACACACACGCGCATGCCTAGGTAGCCTCTGGCTTCTTCGCTGACAAACCCACCATCCTGAAGTGCAGCCGATTTTCTTATGCTCTGTTTGTGTGTGTGCATGTATGTGTTCTTGTAGACCAGCTTCAAGCCTAGTGAAAACAAATTGGTCTCTGTTCCTGTTCACATCAATTGATGTTCTATTAAGACCAGATGGCCTTGATAGGCATAAACCTGTCTTGCAGAAAATACATACAGAGCGTCCATGTCTATTCATTTTCTGCCTTTTTCACTTCAACACTTCAGAGTTTGCTTGCCGGCTGATGGCATCATGACCAAGAGTCAAACAACATCTGACATCCATCACAGCTTTGCTTGCTCAGTTCTCATCTCATCATATGCACCCACACATTTTGGTGTGGATGTAAGATAGGTTATCAAGGAAAATATAACGATGTTAGTGCAAGGCCCAAGGAGAGACTTGCTTTTAATAAAGAACCAACATCTTTAAAATGTGGAGATCCTACTACAATGTTATGTCTTCCTCTCTTTTGAGGTTGTGAATTCATCAATTACACACAAACTCAACCAGATGGCTCTTTCATTGACACTGTTATCTCTAATACATGCTTCATCCAAAAATGTATTCTATTTGTAGAACCAGTTTTAAATCTGTATAAGGATTTAAACTAAAATGCTAATACAGTTCATTGCAGCTATGATGTTATATGTGTGTGTATATATATATATATATATATATATATATATATATAAATCTATTTATTAACAATGCATTATTAATCCCTTAAATAGCCATTGAGTTGACAAACTGGCTTTACTACTGATTTACAGTACTTGTAGTTATTAAATGTTGAAAGCCTTAACTTAAAATTTTAAGACTTAGAAGTTTAAGTCTTTTAACAAGAGCTTTATCAAAAGTCTCCTTTAACTTTTTGTGTGTCTTTTGAGCTGTTTGGGAACTATTTTAAGTTTAGTTTTAAACTTATATAATAATTTTTATTTAACGTTAATCTTTAGCAAAAGATCTCTCCTTAACTCTGTGATGAACTAATCATAACTCTTGTAATGTTTCATTATATTTCATCATATGCATCACAAGTCTGGTATTATTTAAAATCTCCTGTTGTAACAGCATCTCTTCCTTCAGTAAAACTGTCTGATTTCTGTCTCAGCGTCTGCCAGCGATCTTAAGGCGATGATGAGCTCTGATTAATTGGGCTCTAATTTACAGCGGAATGGATTTGTGTCTGAGAGGTTAATGTTGTAGATTCCACAGAAAATGACTCGCCTATCTCTACATGTGGCATGTTTTTTTTCTTCCCCAGAGGGAACTGTAACATTTATAATTACCCACTGGAGCGCAGGGCCCGAGCTTTGTGGGTCTTTTTATTGAGTCTCTAGATTGAGGTCATTGTGTCCTGCTTTAAGGTATGCCACAGGTCCAGAGAGAGCTATTGTTGGAACATCAAAATGTAGACATGCAATGCAAATTGGCTAAATGAAAATATTATACTTTCTTTCTTTATCTCTGGCACTTTAATTTTATTGTCAAACCCTGCAATCACCCAGGAGGGGGGCCTATCAGTCGATTGTGATGTGAAACGGTGTGGCGCCAGAAAGCATCTCTCTCTGACTCAGCATGGAGGTGGTCAGGCTGATTTTATGACACTTACATGCTGTGGGCTCAGAGGCTAACCACAGGCTTTTACCAAAGCTTTACCAAAAAGACCCTTTAGAACGTCTTTGGAAGCCTCTTTCTTTCTCCTGTATGTGGAGTCCCCTCACATTTTCCAACGGTGATTCAAGGAAGCAGACTGAATGGGCTGTGAGGGGAAAAAAGGGACATTTCCCTTCAAAGGCTGTGTCAGTGGCCCAAATGGCTGTTGAGCACAGAGGGCTGACCTAAATGACAAACCTCAGTAAAACCAAGGCCCTGTTGGACAGAGCTGTGCTGAGCCTGTGGCTCAGGTCAACCTCCAAAAGCTGTGTGTGTTTATGTGTGTGTGTGTGTGTGTGTGTGTGTGTGTGTGTATGCATGTGTGTGTATGCATATGTGTATGTGTGTCTGCGTGAGTGTGCGTGTGCATGTGTGAGTGTAAATGTGTGTGAGTGAGAGAAAGAGAGAGAGAGAGAGAGAGAGAGAGAGAGAGAGAGAGAGAGAGAGAGAGAGAGAGAGAGCGCTGACAGGGCTTGGTTGGCTTCTACACTTTGTATCAAGTTACTAAACATGGCCAAATTCTCTGACCAGTCTATGATCAAAAGGCCACCAAATGAGAGAGCTGGCAGCTGAAGCTAAAAAAACTGTGAGAACTAAGCGTCATAATCAAAAAGAGAGAGAACACAGAGGAAGTGAGTTAGAGAGAGTAAACAGAGGGAGAGAAAGAGGGACGGCGAGAGAAACAAAGTGACTCTGCGAGAAAGAGAGGGTGCGTCAGAAAGACAGAGAAGCAACTGGCCTAAAGCTCTACAGTACCAAGAGTTGAGTAAAGTCACATGTTCAAGCAAATCGTAATACACACGGGAAAAATGATACCACTTGATTAGTGGAAAGGGTGTGAGAGAGAAAGAGGGAGAGAGTGCGGTACCTTGATAGACTGCTGGCTCTGCAAGTTCACAGCAACAACTATTGGGTCAGATATTTATTGTTGCTCACAACATTCAGCGTTCTTCCTCTCTAAGTGGTGTGCTTTCTTTTTTCTTTCTTTTTCCCTCACAGGTGTTTGGAATATACTGCTGGAGTGGCATACAGACTTTGTCTGCTCGTTTTTCTCACAAACTGATCTGATCCCCATTGGCCTTTGGGTTCGGAGGTCAGGTCACTCAGAACGCACTTGACCGACCCTGTCCTTTTGTTCTGGGGAAGACAGAGGAACCAGACACACATGTCTGAGGCACAGACAGCGAGGGTTAAAGCACACGCCCGGTGTGAACTGCTTTTCTGACCTGTTCCGATGGTTTACATACCGCTCAGTACCAGCCGAAAAGCTCGCCCTGAGGCCACATAGTGTGGGGAGGTGGGCACTGAAATTAAGATCCAAGATCAAACCCTCCTCCTTTAGAGATCCCAGGGGGTAGAGAGAGAGCACCCCCTTTTCCCTGATGTCTAAAGTAGATTGCAGCAGAATATATTGTTTGGGTGGTGAAATGTTTGGAGGAGCAGGCGTGACAGAGGAGCAGGGGTGGGAGAGAGAGAGAGAGAGAGCGGGGAGAGAGAGAGGGAGAGAGGAGAGAGTTAGAGAGAGAGGAGAGAGGCGAGGAGAGAGAGAGAGAGAGAGAGAGAGAGAGAGAGAGAGAGAGAGAGAGAGAGCGAGAGAGAGAGAGAGAGAGAGAGAGAGGCAAGAGAGTGAGAGAGAGAGAGAGAGAGAGAGAGGGCGGGAGAGAGAGAGAGAGAGAGAGAGAGAGAGAGAGAGAGGGAATGAGGGAAAGGCCTCCTATAATCTGACAGAACTGGTGCAGGTTTAGTCTAAAGGGTGCAGTGCTGTTTCACCTCTCTTAACTAGATGAGCTGATGAAAGATTCCTGATGGAAAAAAAGGAAATGGGGAAGTCCTGAATGAGGGTGCAGGATTGAGGAGGGCTCTGTGTGTGTGGGTATGTGTCATGGTTAAGGAACTGCGTCTTTCAAACTCTTGATTCTCTCTGATAAGTGTAGCATTTTCCTCTTGCTGTGTCAGATCCAAAACCTGCTCCTTTTTTCTATATTTTATTTAATGATAAAATCTTTTTTTTTTCTTCTTATGCTTCCATTGTCTGAGCCGGTGAATTATCATTACATTTTTTTCCCGCTCGCCCTCCACTGCTTGCATATATGTGTGCGAGAGATAAGTTGACCTTTCTGAAATGCGGTGAGATCAGATTGAGCGGTTATTGCAATATTCTCATGTAGCAAAGATTAAAAAAGAAAAAAGGGCAGTTTGTGAATGCTTTGTGGTATTTGTACATATAGTACAGGCTATTAAAGAGAGACTTTCCCTGAACATGTTCATGCCCCCTCCCTCCACAGTGCTGCATACCATTTTCTCTGGTTGCGACGGCATTCCAAAAGAACAAGACCAGACAGTGGTGCTGGGCTTTAACAGAGCTTTGGTATTCCTTTAGGGAGAAAATGTTTTGTCGACAGGCCCAAGAATTTTCACAGTACATTTTGTTTGAGTGTTAGAACCTCGGAGTGTATGAAGAGGGGAAAAAAATAAGTTAAAACCCACCACACACTCGAGGGCAAACTGTATGGTTGCCAATATGCAAACAGCAATAACCGCATGGACCAACTCCTGTCTAAAGCCATTGTGCTGAAAAGGAACTTTTCAGGAGCATTTCCAAGCACCCACATGGTCTTTATCTAAAGCTTTTTTTGCTGAGGCTGGCAAGCATGGGGTTAATACTGAAATTGCCATGGGTGATATTGAGATTTTCAAATCAACGACCTGACCATGTCCCAGGCATCTCTGGCATTATATTCAAAAAAAGGCCAGCAAAGGGGTCAAGCAAACCTAGTGTGGAATGAGGGTTTACTCAAGTGGACCATTAGTCTTCATAATAAAACGCATCCAGTTTCTGCAAGCACTGGCCCGATTAATATTCACCCCTCAAACCCCCTCATTGTTTTTCCCCTTAATCCAGACTGTCCTGGTGCAACGGACCTAAACCTGCCTACTGCTGAGTGGGAGTCATATATAGGCTGACTCCATTATCTTGAAAGAATTGCAGTAGCCTTCTACCTGTCATTATTATAGTTTGAGCTGGGCAAAGTGATAAAGTATAATATCAAAATATTTATATATATATATATAGATTATATTAATATAGCTGAAAGCATAAATCTGGATAGATATTTTTTTATTATGGAAGTTTTTCATAAAGTGTTTTATTACATTATTAGGTCTTGTTCATGAATCTGGTTTTTCAATTAAAGTTGATTACATTTCATAACCATTCAATTTTATTTGAGACATAACCAAAAGTCCATCAATTTAATGTGGCATAAATTGGCATATACATGTGTGAATGCAGTTGTGGCATTTTTCTTGTATTTGTATTTATTTTTTCCTGGTATATATTTACATTCAGTCATGAACAGGACTGGATTATTATATATGTACTTACTGAGGTCTGCTGCTCAGAAAAACATATTGTGATTTTATCCCTAATAAGGCATGTTGTGAGGTGCCCAGAATTAAGTGCTGAATCGGTTTTACACCATATAACATTTAAAGCACTCTGCTTTAGCATGGAATACACGAGAAAGTGTTTGCAGTGTGGCAGAGTGAATTAACATGTCATGGCCATTATGGAATACTGTTGCTGTGAATAGCTATAGCAGATCTGCAACAATGTGTTAAGCTGGTACGTGTCAAAGTAACATTCAAGTGAATGCCAAGAACCAAGCAGTAGAACATTGCCCAGAGGACTGCCTCCGTCAGCTTCCCTTCATCCTTCGGTGTATCCTAGTGCCATTTCTACCACAGGTGAGCGATGGACGTGTGCCCAGCCATCACATCATTTAAGATTTCGACAAGGCCACCTTCATCTATTGCTCATTGCACCAGTTCTCATCCTTTACACACGAAATTGCTATTGGTAGTTGACCAGGGTAGTGTTTGCTCCTGACGGTCTGCAACTATGCATCCCACATACATAACAAGCTGCAATGCACTATGTGTTCTGATACCTTTCTATCATAGTCAGCATGAACTTTTTTCAACGATTTGTGCTACAGTAGCTCTTCTGTGAGGTCAGACAAGATGGACTAGCCTTCAAACTTTTTGTGCATCACTGATCCCTGGAAAGAACTAACCACCACAAGCAGGGTACAACCCATAACACCTGCTGTTCTGAAGATGCTCTGATCCAGTTTTCCAGTCATCACTACTTGACTCTTTTTTTAGATTTGATTTCTGGATTTTTACATCTAGATATATTGAATTACTTAGAACATAGCTCCTTATATCTGATCTGTTTGATTGAACTGAGAGTACTGCAGCAGAACGTTTAAAAGTAAATTAAAGTGAATGACACACACAAAAAAAATGCTTACATATAATGTTTGCAACAATTGTATAGACTGTATCCTGCCATTAGATACAACAAATTTGGTTTCTTATTTGGTTTTCTAGACATTTACCACATTTGTTTTTCTGGGGGTTTCTTTCTTCAACGTCCCCTCTTTAGGCTCTTTAGGAGATGAAATGCATGTTCAGTTGGATTAAGATCTGCTGGTTGACTTCAAAACCCTTCCATTTTTTCCCCGATTAGGACTTTTGTTTACTCGACATTGTGTTTGGGATCATTGCCTTGCATGAAGTCCCTTCTGATTAGTTTGATGCAGCTCAGTGTAAAATGGCAGACAGAATATTTATGTAAACTTTCAAATTCATTCTGCTGTAACCATTGTGAGTTACATCATCTGATCCGATAGCAGCAATGCAACCCCAAGCCAAATGATACCACTCTATGCATCACAGATGGATCATGAAAATATCCTTTCTTTTCCACTAATGCTGCCTTTCCATCACTTTGTTCACATCACAAAACTGTTCAGACCCCCTTACTACTGATACGTGTTTTGCATCTGGTGATATGGCATCTATACTTCTGCTCTCATAACCTTCTTTGAAAAGCACTTTGTGAAACCTCCACCCCTGCCCTGTAGAGTTCGAAAACTGCTCTCACAGTTTGTCTATCATCAATTGCTGTTTGCCTGAAACAGCTTTCAGTTTTGGAGATAAAGCCTTTTATCAGACAACTTGACAGAAAAAAATGAATGTTAATAGATATTTGCTCTATATTATAATGCACGTTTTGACCGATACATGATTTGTGAAACCTTGATACGTGGAAACAGCAACTGTTTGAAAAAGGAAAAAATCTATGTCACCTCATGTACCTTTTATTATCTATTGAACAAGTAAATGTGAGGAGTAATTACACTTTAGAATTAGAGCATCTCACATTCAGCTTTTGAATGTGATTTATCTCTTTAAATTATAATACTGGAGTCCGTTTGTAAGAATACAGAGTGGGGTGTTCTCTACTTGGACTGCTTATGTTCTACCACAGCCAAAAATGATCTATATATCTATGTTTGTGCCACTAAATTATTAAAGCTCACTGGTATACTGACAGAAAATATACAACTCAGCATTAGTCATGTCTGAGACTGGAGATTCTCATGCTCTAATAAGGCATAGACCTTGTCTTTGTCTTCTTTTTTTTTTTATCTGAGCAGATGCTCATGCCTGAAAAAGATTGAGTGCATTGAGGTTGATACAGAAATTCACTCTAATAAGGTGAGGTCATGTTTAGTTACCACCCAGCTGATTGCTCGAGTTTAGAAACAAGCTTTGTGCTTCCTTCCTGTTGGAAAGTGTACTGAGAGAAAAACGATCAGTCTCCTAGAAGACGTTTCAGGCAACCCACACATGTAGATCAGATAAATGCGTGTAGTACACAGCATCTAGAGGCACTTCTAAAGTGCTGAATAATTTCTGCCTGCGGGTGGAACCATTAATGGAGACATCAGCATTAAATTAGGATTTTACTGGTCATTATTAAGATAACCCTCACTTTTTAACCCTGTAAAGCCTGATAGTATGTATCTGGATCTTCACTCTCATAACTTTGAAATGGCAGATTACTTTCATAGTAGTTCTTGAATAATTTAAATTAACTGCTATAATACGTCTTAAAGGGCTCAAATTCTACATGTATATTATTTTACCCTTTAATTTCCTCTTATATCATATCTTTGAGAATAAGTTCCAAAAATAATCATTTCCACTATGCACTAACCTTCTGTCTGTCCACCGTACTAGGCTTTACACAGTGGAGACAGGTCCTTTGTTGCTATGGATATTTAAACTGTAAAATTCTCTTTGCAATTACTCTTTCTTCTCTGTCTGAACTTAAAACATTTCTCATACATAATTACTTCTCTTTCATTTCTATATGTGCTTTTAGTGTTTATGTATTCATTTACTAAATCTTTATTTTTATCATACTTTCTTGATAAATTTGGCTGGGGTTGTTCCCCTGCATTTAAGATTTTTATATATATAAAAATGCATTCTGATGAGTTGCCTAGTATTGGCACATTCAAAGACATGCATATTGGCACATTCAAAAGAAATGCCTAGTATTGGCACAATTATTTTATTCAAATAAAAGTGAATTTTAAGCCTAGGGCTCAGTGAGGTAAACACCATGGATTTTGCAATTCCTTGCTGTTCATGTGTTGTACTTAATATTAATTGACAGAAATTTTCTCTGGGAACTTCTGTTACTGCACTATTGCTTATTATTAAAACAGAAAGGGGTCTGCACACCTGCATCCTTTATTGTTTTATATTTACAGTCTGATTTAGTGCATTTCAGAAGCACACACATACACAAAAGTGTTGATTGGGTACAAGGTGTTGATTGAAGAAGTAAGTAAGGTGAAGTTAGTAATCTAAAACACAGCAAAGCTTGGCTTTTCTTTCATTCAGAATCATATCATTTAACACTGCACAACATGTTAGAACACATGAGGAGACCAATATGAACATTTTCCACCAAAGTAAGACTTGTGTAGCAATATTCTAAAAACATCGTGTAAATAAAATTGTCAGAAAATGGCAATGCTGCAAGCCTACAGTGTATAACTGTTGATATCTAAAGCATAAACTCAGACTGAGGGTTTATGTCCAAATAAGAGTTAATATTCACTTTCTGCTTATTAAAGGTAATAGCCATAGACATTTGAATGGGCATGGGGCCAGTAGAATGAGAATGTGAAAAACAGGTCATCTGAATATCACCGTTTCAGCATAATGGCTTACAGACACTAGTCTAAATGGCTTAAGTAAATGGTTAGAAAATGTAGTTAAACCTTCCCTAATTTCCCCAGACATTACTAAGCTCAGCATGCAAGGATCAGATTATAGGATCTTGTGTGCTTAAGTAGAAAGATCCAGTCGTATCTTTGCATAAAATACAACCCCTGCTGTACACACCCCTATGCTTTGATTGGTAGCAAGTTGTTAAACAATGGGAATTGACATTCACATGCACACACATACATACATGTGTTTACTGCAAAATTAATGGATGCGCTGTTGTATCAGGCACCAATAAGCTTAGCAATACATTTTCCGGTGCAAAAAAGTGTCAAACTGCCCCCTACAGCTTATCACTAGGTAAGTGACACAAACCTTGCAAAGAAAAAGTGATTTAATAAACCAGGCCACCTTCAACCATTGCTCTAGAGACAAGCTATGACGCCTGCGTGCCAATTGCAGGCCCTTTTGGAAGAGGACAAGGATCGGCATGGGCATTCTGATCAATCTGGAGCTACATATTCCCATACATAGCAAGCTGTTATGTATTGTGTGTTCTGACACCTTTCTAGCATAGCCAGCTATAACTTCAGCAATCTGTACAGAAGCTGTTTTGTAGGATTGGAACAGACAGGCTAGCATTTGCTCCCCAAACACATGGTTGAGCATTGGGACCCCATGGCCCTGTTACCAATTCAATGGTTATCCCTCCTTGAACCAGTTTTGGTAGTAAGTAACCACTGCATACCACTAACATATATATATATATATATATATATATATATATATATATATATATATATATATATATATATATATCATATACACATATTAAGGTTATATTAAGGGTGGTGGTGGTCTAGTGGCAGGATACTTGCTTACAGACCTATGGATCAAGAGGCCACAGGTTACAGGTTCAAATCCCACCTCCAGCACTATCACCACTGGGATCCTCAGCAAAACCCTTAACCCTGAATTGCTTCGGCTGGGCTGTCCCTGTAATTAGGACATGGAAGTCGCTCTGGATGAGACTGTCTGCTAAACGCCGTAAAAGCATATATTGAAATATTTTTTCTACAAATTTTTTTTCTTTGTATATATAATAAAAGTTATATTGGAAGTTTAACCCTTGTCCTCCTTCATAGCATGCTCTACTATAAGCACCAAAAATGCAACTGGACTGCTCTGTGTTTTCTATAAGGCTGGCCAGATGACTGAATTGCAGGATGGGAACAAAAAGAAACAAAAAAGCCAAGGGAGAACATGAATTACACATTCACTACACAAGAAGGTAGGCAGACAGCCTGTGAGTGCAGCTGCCTCTTTGCATTCCCAGGCAGATATTGATGTCAGCAGAAGAAAAATAAAAGCTGGTCTTAAAGGGGTGGCATTGAGGGGAGAGAGAGAGAGAGAGAGAGTGAGAGAGAGAGAGAGAGAGGCCGAGCAGGCTTTGCCCATAAGGGTCTCCATATGGGATTGTGCGGATAGAACTCCTTCATCATCCTTTCACCTGCGCTCCGACAGATGGACGGAGAGGGGACTGCGGCCGTTAATTGCCCTTTTCCCTGCTTTTGTAGTGTGGTGGTCCTCAGGTTCGCTGGGCCCACTCTAATTAAAGAGCTTTGAGAGCAAGAGCTGGGCATCTGGTCACTGCCATTCTCATTTCCACTCACCAAACAGAGCCGGCCAGACAATGATAGCCAATTATCTCGTTTATTAAAAAAAAAAAAAAAAAAGGAGGAGGAGGCCTTGGTGGGTAATGATTAGTGCTGATAGGGGTGTGTCACATCATGAGCAGCTTGCAGGAATTTGGGGACACAGCCAGGGCCTTTGAGAATGACAGCCAAGCAGTTCATCACACACCACGTCAAAACAACGGCTGTTTAAACATTGTGATGATTTACAGTCTGTATTCTAAACAGAAGATTCACATCCTTATGACATTTTGACCATTAATTGCTCTATTTATTGTTTTTGGAAATTATTGAAATTAATTTTGAAACTGTGCCTTTCTACAATATATGCCTCTGTTGTGTGACACCTTTATTATCAAAAAGGATAACTTTTATCCATATTCCTAACCTAACTTGAAAAACTTTATTTTAGCCTTGCATCATTGTTTAATAAGAGACACATTATCAAAACAATCTGTAGTGTCTTTCACAAGAAACAACTTAAAACCCAGTAGTATGTAAGCTTGTTTAAGTCCAAAGTCCAAAGTTTTTTTTACCTTGTTTATGTATCTGGCCATATTATGTATGATTAAGCATATCATGGCATTTACGTATCTTAATCTTCTTCAATATGTCATGACTTCTACTCAGATCTAAAACTTTTTCAGATTTTTGAATACGCCATACGCCAACCAGTGGGTTGGGAAATTAATATTAACAGTGATCTGCCTTCTGCATTTGTGCCACATGTCCCAAAAAATGAAGAAAAACTTTTTGTCGTGACCATATTAATTAAAACTTCACATTGTCCCCCAAAGTTCTTACTCCTAAGCAGAAGCCAGGAAAAGGAGCACACTGTGAGTAAAGAGAAGGTTAAAAGACAGTAGGAAGGGGAAGCAGAGCACTAGCTCTGCCAGGGTTTTTTTTATTTGCTCTGGAGGTGATAATCTTTTTTCTCTATTCTAATCATCATCGAGGCTTTTGTGTGCTTATGTAATGCCTGGGCTAACATTAATCTCATTTAGAGGAACCCTTCCTTCTGCCCCAGTTTTGATAACATTAAAGCGAAAGTGTTACAGGCTTAGCTGTGCCCAGTGTAGATACACAGACCCGTACACACCCACACATGCAGACACATGCAGTTTGTACAGTATACAACTTGTTGTTTGCAGCTAATTTTGGCACGGGGGGGCTTAATAAAAAATGAGTAATTTTGGAGCCAGTGAATGAGAGCTTTTCTTTGTGAATTACAATTTAAATGGTAGTGAATTTTGCAATACACAGGACTTGTCAAGTTTCATAACTTCCTGCACTTTTTCATGTTATTACAGAAGCTACTATTCTACTTTTAATAGCACATTTCTGGGAAAATAAGGAAGACATGTCTGATACCTCTGCCATTCCTTTTCCGATATTTTCTCATGCAGCCTCTCTCCTTCTCAAGCCTTTAACAAGACTAGATTTTTGGAACCTCACTTCTCAAACCCACTGCAACATCACCTTCCCAATCTCACATGATTTTCCATTATCTTACGACTGTTCTGACTCTGCTGTGATTGTGCAGGAAATAAAAAGTCAAATGTGTCATATCGTTCAGGTGGATTTGGTAGAAACTATTCATCTGATCAGACATCTGCAGTAAATCTATTACCCAGAAAGTTTGGAACGTTAATTTTTAAAATTTTGATCTACTATGTTAATGTAATTTCTACATGGTTACTTCAAAACGACTAGTTAGTAACATAATGAGTTACATTCACTTGATGCCAGCAAGCCACTGGTTAGGTCAAACAGCTTTGTATCTGCATCATATGGAGGTACTATGGATCATTATCAATACATTAGTGACATGATTGTGGCTTACCTGTGTGTGTGTGGTGTGTGTGTGTGTTTGTGTGTGTGTTTGTAAGTTTGTAAGTGTGTGTGTGTGTATTAGCTGCACAGACTAGATGATACACAGCACACACACTAACATATAACTACTAATAACTCATCACACACTTTTCACTGAAACGTTTGGGTCATTTTCCTTCATTTTAATGTTAAATTCTAACATAATTAAAAAAGAAGTAGAATTTCCAAAGAGTTTCCCTACTTTGGAAAGAAGTAATTTATAATGATATGTACAAAACAGAAAAAGAAACTAAATCTAACTAAGTTCTTCACTTCTAATGTTGTTTTCTTCTAATCAACTGATTTTAAATGTATTGTTTGTTTTTTTAACAAAGTAGAATTCATGAATTTCAGATTTCATTAATAAAAAGAAATTTTCACTTTTCCTTTTCTCTTTACATTCTGTATAAGGTATTTTCTCTTTGTGTTATTTATCTATTTCCCACCACTATAAGACTGTTTCTGCTCTGCTGTTGATATAACTTCTAAGGATTAAAAGGATAAAGTGAACGGCCCAGCCTCCCTTGTCTGGCCACTGATTTGTTTCAGACAGCACTGTCTTCGCTTGTGTTGTTTGCCAGCTGTCTTCAGCAGCAGAGGTGGCTACAAGCATTTAATCAAAGAATTAGCAGCATGGCGTATGCAGAGTGGGCCGGGGGTCAGTGTGGAACGAGGCAAAGCTGTGAGTTATGCGGTGAGTCCGGGCGCAGGGTTGTGCTAACAGGCCGTGTCGTAATTTGCTTAATAGCTCTTCATGTGCCAGAGCGTGGAGCTCAGGAATCACATGACACTTTGAGAAGATGAGGGACAGTGACCTCGCCATGATAAATTGACATTCTGTCTGGTGAGGAAGAGAGAGCGAGCAGACTAGTCCGTTCTACGCAGTTGGCTAGCAATCGTACTAATGGATACACAGACACAGGTAACTTGTACCTCCTGACCCACCCACACAAACCCCCGAAACTGGCTTGGCACAAGGCCAAGGTGGTCAGAGTGACAAGGCCATGGACAGGGAAGGATTGTGTACCCCACTGCATTTCTCTGTTTGATTAATCTGATGATTTTTATTGATCTTCCAGGCTAGATTTTTTAATAATTCCTATTCAGTACTTTGGATCCAGTACTGTGCTTGTCCACTTTATTACACAATTAAATTACTCAAAAAAAAAAAAAATCTATTAAAATGTAACTTGGTAAATGTAACAATAGTGTGTGACCTCTTTTTTAGCCAAGCAGTTTATTTTGGAACATTTTGTTTTAACTTTTAATTTGTCAACATTTTATTTCTTGGCCATTTCAAATACTTGATTACCTAGTTTGATTAGAAAAAAAGAAGCACTAAAGTCTCTGCCCTCATGCTGCAGAAGATGCAAGATATCTTATGTTCAGAGGTGAGTAGTAAGTATTTAAATTTACACAGATCCATTTCTTTTGTGTTTTGGAAATTCTTTTAATTTAATTCATATTTATGGGAACATATTACTTTTCTTGGTCTCAGTTCCAACCATTCAGTCTCCCTAGGGAGTTTTGTTGTGTTGAAGCGCATTCTGTTTTGCATGTACACCTCTTCACTCCACAGCTTTAGCGCTGACTTTATATTAAAAAGCCAGAAAAAGAGAAAGAAATTGCAGTGCAAGCCTATTACATCACAGAGGCATTTTACTTTCATAGGGAGCTTTTTTTGTTTTGCTACTTGTACTTGAAGCAGCATTTCATTGAAGTAAGAGTCAGGTCACAGGATCCACTTCTGCTTAAATTGTTACTCTGTATTTCATGACCATTACCAGAAAAGTAAGGGTGTGATGAAGAGTCATTGGTAATCAAATTTACATTTTACTGACTGACAACATCCAGCACACAGTGCATTTGTGCTTGTGTTTGAAAGCTTTAAGGCATAAGATAAAGGACATTTGGGCAAAAGGTTCAGATACTATATTGAAAGTTCAAGACAACGGTATTGTCTTTATGCTTTCCTTTCACATTCAGCACACGTATATCCTGCTGTTCAGTTCATGGTCATATTCATTCGGAAACTAATATGAAAATGGTGCAAAAGGGACATTCTGACTGATGAAAGGCTACAAAAGATGCTGTTTTACCGATTTCCATGGAAGCCAGTTGTTTATGGTTGAGTCAGAATTTCATGCAGAGTTTATCTTTATGCTTTTTTACGTAGGTGACCCACCGCTTTTCTATGTGCATGTTCTTTTACAGCGGATCAGCAGCAAATCAGACTCCGATTTAGAATATGCAACATTTAAATTGGATTGCACGGTTTCTTAAATGAAAGCAAATAATTTCACAGCTAATGTGCTTAATTTGTGGAAATAATTCAATATTTCCACAGTTGTTCTTTGCATATAATTCATATGTTGGGGTTACCCGTCTTGATTAAGAGGCTTTTCCACAGTATGTTTTTACAACATAAAATTAGAAGGCAGATATTTCTATGCCAAATCCCACAATATGTCTCACTTGTCAAAAGAAATCTGTGAGTGTTTGCTCATATGCAATTAGCAGTGCAAGGTCTTGCTTCACCATCACAAAGCTTTTTTTTACTGTATAAGATTATTTCTCTCTCATTATGTGTCTCTCAAATAAAAATAACCATGTTAGAAAATAAGAACAAAACTCCATAAACAAAAAAGCTGCCCATTAGCAATTTGTTGTAACTGCATTGTTTGATTGGACAAGGACATACACAAAGTGTAGAACTCAACTGATTAGAATAAATAAATAGATAAAAACTGAGTTATATAATTAAATGATGAATAAATAACTTTATAAAAGCTGATTGATGTCCATGGATGCAGGGCTTCCTAATGGTTGGCTTTGACAGTGATTGCAAAGGCCCATTTAACAGCTGATGTTTTGTTATGATTGGACATGTCACTCTTCCTCCACTGATTAAAAAGAAGCAAAAAAACATACCCGACATGCAAAGTCCCCCTTTTTTGCCTCCGCAAAAGCGATGAGTGCATATTATTTTGTCAATCCTGAGAAACCGGTGACATTCAAAGTGATGGCAAAGATGAGAAGTGCCCTTTTCTCCCCAAGAAAATATGATTTTTTTTTCTTTTCAAAGAGTTTACCATAAAAATGAGAAATTTACATACATGAATGTCAAATAACTGACCTATAATATCTTGGATATTGCCTTGTTCACTTGTGTCCATTTGAGGTCCTTAAGTACAGACCCAGTCCTAAGATACCATCGTAGTCATTCGGCAGTGTGCAAAAAACACAATAAATAGAATTTAAAAATGATACCGCTTGCTAATTGCTGGGTATAGTACGGTTATATTTTATTTTACAAATATATGATTGCTTTAGCTTGATATTTATAGCTATCTAAAACCTGGATGTTGTACTCACCAGTAGCAATTTCAACTTTGATGTAACAGGCACTTTTTTGTTCACGGCTGAACGACCTGTAACAGCTGACGAGCAGGGACGAGCAATCTGTTGAATCATCTATTAATTCTAATGCAATACTGGTGGATAAAAAACCCTGTTCTGTAAAAGAGAGCTCCTTATCTAAACAGGTCAGTCCTAAACAGCTCTGAATGCCTTCAATTTTGAGTGAGGTCACTCTTGCTGTTTCTACCGGTTAGTGTAAACCCAAATGAATGTTTTAATCTGGCATAACTAAGTAAAGACAGAGACAGTGATATGCTTATTATAGGTTATTCTTGACTGGCAATTTCTTTCTGAAGTAAGAACTAATGGGTTTTAATCCTCTGTATCAGTTGGCACAATTTTTTTGAGGTTTTAGAGAAAAAAAAATAAAGTGATGAATAGAGGGATTACTTTTTTAGGAAGCCGTAAGTAAAGTACTGCAATTAAAGTTTGAGAAAAGTAATTAGCAACCTTTAATGGATCACTTCAATTAGTATTTCTACTGCCTAACAGCTCAACATGGTTGTTCATCTAGTGTCATATTTAAAAGTTTTAGGTACTTTTAAAATTTATGTATTGCTTCATACAGTGCCTATGATTGAGAATGCTTAAAAAACTAATAATAAGCAACAATTGAAATGCATTTAAAGTACAGCTTTATGAAGAATAATAAATTAATTTTCTAAGACCAAAAAAAAAATATAATAATGAATTAAGCTTTACATATATAGCAGTTAGATTAAAGGGTAATTAGAGGGGGAAGTAATAAAAAAATGCATGGTGTTAAATAAAGACATCAGTATAAAAATGAAGATGAATTAAGATAATTTATAACAATAGTAATAAAATAAATGTATAAAAATGAGAAAATATGGATGTAAAAAGATACTGTTCAAGATCATGTTTATAAACTGCCAGATTGGGACATGTCTGGAGCCTTGGGGCAACCTAAGGGCATAAAAAGAGTAAAGTTTGTTTTAGTTCTTAGCACATAAATAGTGTACCCCCACAAATCTAAAAGCTGCTTAGCAAATTTTTTTAGAGGGATATTAGAAAAATAGAGCAGTAACAGGGCAGCAAATGCTAAAACTACTCCTAAATTTATATAATTTCTTCTTTTGTACCTTTTTAACAAACATGATGCAGCATTCTAGGTATGCTGTTGGTTACTGGGGGAATACATACTTAATAGTAGCAAATACAATATGATACAATGCAATACATTTATAAATACTGAGCATTGTCACTATGGAATAGAAAAGGTTGCAGCTTGACAATCATGGCACAGTTTCAGTAATTACAAACTGCAGGACCTTTGCCCACTTTGGAACGGGTTGCTATTGTAGGATAAAGCAGACTGACACCTGTGTCTAATACAGACATACACTGTCTCTGAGTTGACTGTGGAAGCCTGCTTGTTATCATGTGCCTCTCTCTTTCAGATCGCTGAAGTTTCTTGTAGGATTGCTCTGTGTTTGTGTGTGTGTGTGTGTGTGTGTTTGTGCATGTGTGTGTGTGTGTGTTACACACTAGTGTTAAGGCAGACATGGGCAGATGCAGGTGATAGGCCCCTCACCTTGCACACTGCTGGCAGCATGCTAGCTGTCACTGAATGAAAGAGCAACTGCACAGGCCAGGCAGAGGAGTGCCATTTCCTCCACTGAATGTATAAATATATTATTCAGATACAGGCCACTGTTTACCTGTGATGCTCCCTGCTGCTCTACAGCACTGGGTTTTAGCTGGAGGTAATGTTTTTGCGCACTCAGTACTGCCGATACTTCCTAGCTCAAAGTGTCAGGATCATGTACAGCTCTGCCTCCACCATGACCTACTGCTGTGATCTCGTTTGCCTTTTTGGGGGAGATTGACAACTCCAGTTGGAGTGCCTAACAGAAATCAAAATGTGGATTTAATTCTCAGTTAAGGAAAAAGCACTCAGTTTTAACACTGCTGTAATGAAGCATACTGCAGCAGCTTAGTTATTGAGTAAAGATAGCTCATAAAGGCAATAATGGACAAGCTTGTTAAATTTCACCTACACATCATGTGACTCTGTGCATCGGGCACTGGGGTCTGGGATTGGGGAAAGAATAGGACTGAAGCAATAATCAACCCAAAACAATCACACATTAACGAAGGGTCTTTTTGAGCATCATTTGACAGGGGAAGTGAAAGTAGCAACTTGTCATTGTAAAACACAGCACAGCACACAGTAAACCACAATCTCTGCTTTTCACCCATACACACACGCGCAGCAGATGGCACCTATACATAGCTCCCAGGGCGTGGTGATTGGGATGGTACCTTGCTCAAGGATACCTCAGGGGAACCTATTGGTCTTGGATTTGAACCCATGACCTTCTGATCCTGAGGCCTAGTCCTGAACCATCAGGCCACCGAATATATCTTGTAATATTACAAAAAACACTCAATTATTATTTTTTTTTCCAGAGAGACAGAGAGAGTTTTGGTTTAGACACTTTGAAGCATTATTAGGTCATACCATCTATATTTCTCATCAAAGGTTTTGAGCTTTTTCTGGACAGAGTTTGATTAAGATACATTTTATATTCCTGCTAATTGATCGCAACCATACCTCAAATCTGTGCACAAGCTAGTAAAACAAGTAGGAAGTAAAAAGGTTCTGTTTGTAGGCTTCATGTTGTTCTGAGGTTGTTTCATTTTATAGTCACTGACATGCCCAAAACTTAACAAAACCATCTTGTTTGAAAAATAGATAATTAAATAATAATTAAAATATATGGTTTATGCCTCTCTGTGATTAACTGCCAAAATACAAGCTGAAATGTAGAAATTTTATCCTCTTACTCTATAAGCGGCTGTATTTATTACTTAAGAGCCAGTAATTCTGTCCATTTAACTGACATCATGACACTAGAAACCTCATCAAAATACCAGAAACTTGTATCCTAATGGTAAGCGACATGGAAAATAACAAGCCAGCATTAGCTGAGGTAAGGTGAGGTTGGAAAACATCAGTGGAGATGTCCAACCAGCTCCACAAATCCTAAGGATGTTGTATTAATGGTAGTATATTCTCAGAGAAACACCTGATCAAACAAGCTTGTGAAGCTGTACTTAAGAGTTTGAGCTGTTTATGTTTTAACACAAATACACATATTTTGATTTTCAATAAATGAACCTGGTTTTCAGTGTGTGATTACTGTAAACTTAATGCCATTAAATTACTTTACAAATATTTTTAAAAAGCTAAATGTGCCAAATTATTTCTTGGGCAGTTTAAATGTGACTTAACTATTGCAATGCACAGTTGAGTGTTGTCACAGCTCTAAAAAAACCTAATGCCAGCTTTCTGGCATAGTTTCTGACCATTAGGAAGCAGCAAAAAAAAAAACAAAAAAAAAAAACACTAGAATGTACTGAACTCTACTGTATAATGTTGATGCTACAGTGCGGCCTAATGTGAGTCTGCATATGCAATGACATGCATAGCCTTACTGTTTTGACTAGTGAGGTTCTTTAACCATTTGTCAGAATGAAGCAATGATCATTTATTACAAAAAGAGAAAGCCTAATGTAACCCAGTCAATACTTGTTAGTAGGCCATAATAATAAATACTAAAAACATGGACCTTTGATTCAGCAGCTGAGAGCTGGAATGGGTCTCTGCTGCCTGTGTCATTTTAATATAGTGTTTTAATCATGCCAGCGGTTGTTAAAGGCTTTGGCTTTCACACTCCCCATACATTTCCATTTCTTCAGTGAGGGGCTTGCTATAGCACACCGCTAAATCTCTGTCGCTATTTTCATCATTCGCATCATGGAGCCGCCACGCCACATCCTCGGTAGGCGACAGAGACTACATGATATTTTCTTTTTTAAATTAAAAAGACAAATGCCATGTATTGGGGCAATAAAAAAGCTTTGGTGGAAAATGATTCCTGAGGCATGTTTTTTACGCCCTTTATCCTGTTAGAAAAACCTTCCTGCCGTGGCGGGGGTTGGGGTGGGGTGGGGATGAGGAGTTGACCGGGCTTGGGGAATAAAGACAGAGCATGGCAGAAGTTGGGTGTTAATACGGAGATTGGCTGAAGATTACAGCAGGTTCAGAAAGATTCAGCCTCCAGATTTAACATGCTGCTTTTCTCCACCTGTAACCATGCCAACTGTGCCAGCAAACTATTATACAGCTCTGCATCTGAAAATTGGAGCCTCCAAATGCCAAAATGCAAGTCTATCACTTCCAAAACACCCTAAGCCTCTCATCAGTTCAGAAACTTACAGGACAAAATATTTTGCAGAGGGAGGGATTTTGACGCATAACTCATTTTCATACATAAAGTCTGGAATGTTTCAGAGGTATAAAGCTGGAAAAATGTATTTAAAACACTTCCTTTGTACGCAGTCTTTTAACTGAAAAAAGGGATTTTCACATGCGAGACATGGTTAGAACAAAGGCGAACAGCTTGAGCGTAAAGTCCAGCGCAGTTTGGTGACTTTGCAGCTCAGATGCACCTTATCAAACTGATCAGTTAATTCCAGGGCTTAGCTTGCATGTTGAAACAGGAAAAATCATCAAATTGTACTGATTTGCTCATTTTTAGGATGCTCATTTTTCTTGCAACTAATTAGCTTGTATGAAGTTATATTGGTACAAAGAAAAAAAAAAATCAACTTACATTGTAATGTTTATTTATTTGTTTGTGTATTTATTCATTTTTCCTCAGGGTATGTCTGAAAAAAAAAACTAAATTACAAATAATTATATTTGTGAAATTCAGAATATATTCTGTAGGTAGCGTGCTATATGTTGCTGTGATCTGAGATTAAAGGCTTCTTGTTCAAATACAGCTTTTATGAGTCATGATTTCTTTCGTACTAATGTTTTGCACTATATTTTGTAATAGTTTTATTTTTGTTCTGTCCTTTATTATGTCCTCCTTTTACACCCAGCTTATAAATACTTTCTTAAACACATTCTTAGTCATTTTTATATTGTAATAATTGTAAACCCTTGTTGTTTTGCATAACTACCTGTGAATTTTTACACTGGGGTCTGAGAAATCAGAAAAGATGACTGGTTTCTAGAGTGCTAATGGTGTTCACATCCAGGGTGAAATAAAGATAAAGTTATTACTGATAGTTTTATTAGGTTGATTTTATTTTTTATCAGATATTTACATGGAGTTATTTCTGCTACTTTGCCTCCTTTATCATGAAAAACTGCAGTGATTGTGATATGCAAACCAAATCAAGCACAGACTGGGAGCAAGTTCAGACACAGACGGCAAGGCAACAGGACTCCTGAAACTGTAAATCACCTTCATCCCACAAAATGTGTTTTTTTGGTCCATGTCTTATAGGATTGCTGGCTGGAGTGACTACAGTAAACTTCGCTCCCATGCAAGGCTGTTCTAACTTGGAACTGCAGGAACTCCAGGTGTTCCACTTCTCCACCAGTACACTGTCTGCACAATTATTAAACAAGTGAGTATTTTGAGGATTAATTTTAATACAACAAATACAATGCTATCAATTGATCGAAACTTTTAATAACAATGAAACCTGAAAGTTTAACAGAGGAAATGTGTGTGAACATTATCAGGGTGAAACATATGTGTGGACAATTATTTGGCAACTATTAGTGTGCAGAATTATTACACAACTACAACTACAACACTACAAACTACAAAAAATTTCCAATTTTCATTTTCATTTTCATTTGTTTAAGTGAAAATAAACAAACAACTCAAATAAATAAAGTAAACATCTCTGACATTTCAAAAAGATTAGTGACCAATATAACCAACTTCAATAAGTCATAATCCTTCCATTCATGGAGTCTGTCAGTTTCTCGATCTGTTGATGATCAACTTTTTATGCAGCAGCAACCACAGCCTCCCAGAAACTGTTCAGAGAGGACTGTTTACCCTCCTTGTGAATCTCCCGTTTAAGAAGGGCCCACAAAATCCAGTAACCCACCTCCAACTTGCTGGCATCTGAGTGGAACTGGAGCTTTGAAAGTGAGATTAAAAACTTGCCATTTTGGGCAATTTGTCTTTGTGAAACGCAGCACTGCACAATACAACGAAATTCAACCTCTGCGTTTCGCCCATACATACACGTGCAGCAGGAGGCAGCTATTGAAAGCACCCAGGGAGCAGTGACGGGGACGGTACCTTGCTCAGGGGTACCTCAGGGCAACCTACTGGTGGGGGAATCGAACCCACAATCTTCCGATCCGGGGCTGCCCATCGCTGCTTTGTGTCCTGTTACTGATTCAGTCACGGGCCCATACTTCTGGTCCATCAAGAGTCAGTCTCATTTCATCTCATCTCATCTAATCCATAAAACCTTTGAAAAATCTGTCTTGAGATATTTTTAGGTCCAGCCTTGAAGTTGCAATTTATGTCTTGTTCAGTGGTGGTCTGGTTTCAGCCTTCCTTACCTTGGCTATGTCTCTGAGCACTGAACACCTTGCACTTCTGGAAACTCCAGGTAGGTTCAGTTCTGGAATATGTCAGCACTGGAGGATCATGGGTTCCTGGTAGCTTCAAGTTTGATTCTTATCAAATCTTTGGCATCATTTGCATCTTTTCTTTTGTGACACGTTTCTTGCGACCCTGTTGACTATTTGCAACAAACTGGTTGATGGTTCTGTGATCGCACTCCAATATCTTAGCAATTTCAAGAGTGCTGCATCCCTCTGAATTACTTTTCACAATGTTTGACTTTTCAGAATCCGTTCTCTTTATGGCCTAATTTGCCTGAGGAGCAAAAGACCCTACCTAATAACTAAACACATGTCACGTGTGAGGTGTGATTTGGGCACGTTCTGACTGAGCACACCTGAGCTCATGGAGGCACAGGTGTGCTTCATTGGGGCTGCTATTTAAGCCCCAATGAGTCAGAACTGAGCGCGGCTCATTCGTTAGGCTAAGCCTACATGGAATGGTGGTTTTGGTAACACTTGGTAAACCTGGTAACTTGGTTTAGGCTGCAGTTCCTTGGTTCTTGGTTTTAGTTAGAACTGCAGTCCTTGGATCTTGTTTTTGTATATATGGATAATAAAGCTATGATCCGAACTCCTGGCTCTGCATTGGCGTCCTTCTCGCCACCGTTACAACACACAAGGGGCAGCCTAGTGGTTAGGGAGTTGTCCTCACATCGGAAGATTGTGGGTTTGATTCCCTGCCCAGTGGATTGCCCTGAGGTACCCTTGAGCAAGGTACTGTCCCCGTCACTGCTCCCCAGGCACCTTCAATAGCTGCCCACTGCTGCACGTGTGTGTATGGGTTAAATGCAGAGGTCCACTTTCGTTGTGGTTCCCTGTGTGCTGTGCTGTGACCTCGCAATGACAAGGTTTGTCACTTTCACTTTTCAACTTGTTATAGGGTGAAAAAATGATATAGCCAAAATATTATCATTTTATTGCCTAATAATTGTGCACACAGTGTACAAGAACTGATGAAACAGCTTTAAACTTTGGGGTTCCCTAGTTTAACGCCACTCTCTTGGACCAAATTATAGCTTATATACAAATATGTGAGGATTCACCCAACTTAAAGACATAACCTTCATGTTATTCCAAATTCTGCAATGAGCATTTTTATTACAGTTCAATAATTTTAAGTTTTCCCACACTTGTGATTACTTTGCTCTTTTGGCCTCAATAACTTTGTGGAAAGCAATGCAGTCAAGGACACTCTGTGGTGGGATAATGTGGATTTACGATGCATTCAACTGGACTAGCTGTATTTTATTAGTTTTAACATTTTCGTTATATTAACAATAACTGCTAGGTCTTTATTTGAGGCTTAATTTTTATGGCTTTAAAAAAAGAGTGAATAAAACAGATCAAAAACTAGTCCATATATATGAATTATTGATACATATTTGGGGAATCAGCAAATATTAAAATACCAAAAATATGAAAAGAGGTAACATGATGAACAGTGAGAGACCTTAAAGTATTAAAAGAGTATACCTCTAAACACCTAATTTAAAGAGAAGATCAGGGCTAGCAATGTATTCTCAGGTCTGAAGATGCAAAACATGAAGCTTTGGATGATGAGGCCAGCACTAATGGCTTTAGTCCTCTCTGCATAAGCTCTATGGACACTATTGTCCTGAAAAACAAAAAAGCCCCACCTCTCTGTGATTTTCCCTCAAAAGGAAGAAATTCACAAAACAACTAAACCCATCCTACTTTTCCTATTCATTTCATTGGTCTTCTTTATAGAAGCTGAGAGACAAAAACAAAAAAAGGAAAAAAAAAATGTTGGCTAGTTGGCTTGCTGGGGTATTATTTCACTCAAGACCAGTGTTTAGCTGACAAGCAAACTAAGCTTTTCTTTCTTCCCTCGATCAAAAAGCCAGGCAACAGATGTCAAGCCTTTGAATTTCCACACGGAACATGACCTCAGGGGTCAGGGCCCATACATGCCGGCCTGGCCCCAAGCTGTGCTCGGGCTGAGGCTGAGAGGAAAGTCTCCCTGGGCAGGAACGCCCGGCTAGACAACCATCCCAGCATTCCCCTGCTCCAACTCGGGCCATAATAATGCCCCATTAATGCACCGGTCCATCTCTCTAGCTTGATGCTGGCTCTACAAAGAATTGTGAGACTGTTTTGCAGGAGGTGAGGGTGGGGTTTAGGGGTTAACATGGTTTCCTCCCTGGGAAAAGAAACATCAATAGAGTCGGGTATTAGCAAAACTGAGGCGTAGGTTACCCTGGATTTAATGAACTTTCAGCTCTACTCTTTATCCCTGTATCAAAAAGATGAAGTCAAAAAGCCATTCAGGTCTTGTACAGAGGACTACAAGGAAGAGGGGACAGGATGATCATTTCAGGGGACAAAAAATGAGTCAAGAGTCTTATCCATAGAGCAGGTTGTTGCTTTATAAAGACGAGTGTCACTATTTGGCCTCACTGTCTTTCCCTTGAAGTATCAAACAACATCTGAGCACAGAAAATCTGAAAATCTGTGTTTGACTCACTAGGATCAACCCTACAAGTATCATCAGGCATTGCATTCTGGGTCTAACCCAGTGTAGTTTGGTAGTGCAATATGATTAGGATTTTGTTTGTGGTAGGCTAAGGAAGTTCAAATAAAATTACAGCCAGCCATAATTATCTGCACCCTTGAAGACTATAAAAATATTTTTTTGTGCTTAATTAGCTAATCACACATTGAAAATAAGAAAAAAACTTTGAAACAATGTAATTTACTCTAAGGGAATGAAAACATTTATAAATAGTTTTTATAAACAGGCACATTTTGGCTGGTGAAACATTTTCAGAAGATGATACTGATATGGGAGAGATGCTGTTGGAGTCAGTCTCCTTATTAAAAACATCTAATGCGACAGTCTACCTCGTAGATATAAGACACAGGACACTGTTTGTTGAATATTTTTGCTTGGATAATTCTCAGTAAAGCAGTGACTCTGGTGGTAACAAGGGGCAAATGAACAAAGCAGAGCAACAGATAGACAACTCTCTGTAAATGTGTTTACATGCAGTGTGGATATGAGGTGTATCCGATAAAGAGGCTCATCAGTGTATGTGTCATAATTACTAGCAGCCCTGCTTTTGGAATGTTTTGCAACCTCTGTTTCCCAAAATAACAGCAAGAAATCTTCTCCTGTTATGATGGAGGATGGAGTGTACAGAGCAAAGAATCTGGGCCTACTCTTCAATAGAGAATCTCTCCAGACACTTCTGGGTCCAAGGTCCACTCTTTTGGACTCTCCTCTTTAGCTCATCCCTCAGGTTTTAAATGGGATTTAGATCAGAAGAATAAATCATATCAAAACATCCATTCCACTGTCATTGAACTATTTTTGTTCATGGATTTTTTATTTTATTTATTTTTTTGTCAGAGGCAATTAGATGTTCATTTAAAAACGGCTGGTCTTCGATCGAATCCTTGATGCCATGTATCCTAACAACATTCCCATAGCCTTAGAAAAAATAGAGCCCCAGCAGATCACAGGGTCTCTGGAAAACTTAATAGTGATGAAGCTCTTTATTTGCATTAACACCCTTCTGTCTACATCATCCCACGATGGATGTTTATAGGAAAAAAGCCCAAAGTTTCACTTGCAACTAGTAAACTACATGTGCTTATGTTTTTGGTCAGAATGGTTTTCTGACATAAATCTTTGTTGGCATGAAAATGCTGTATAAATATAGTTTTGGAGATTTGGTGACATAGTGAAATTTGAAACATATATACATATACACTAATTTTTACCAATTAAAATGGAGCTGGTTTACTTTAGTAATTGCACTCTGACTCCCAGACTGTTGTACGAGCAGTACCTTATTGATCAATGTTAAAGGTCTATGCTCACAGGATGCAGGCCAACCTTTGGGGCAAAATTTATAAGAACTTCTTTTTTGAAATCCAGGTAATAGTGACCTTATGCTCAGGGACTGACTCCGGATGAAAAGCTTGAGGATGGCTGACAAAGATTTTGCATTTTTTTAACTGCATTTTTCTAAAAGAGCTGCAGTTTTTAACTGTACGTCAGTGCAGTGAAGCAACAGGAAGGGGTTTTTCTTATAAAGAGGCTGTGCATGCAAGAGCTTATCTCCACAGAATTACCTCGACAGTATTTTGATGTTGAAACAAATCCATATCTTGGTAGGATAAGATACCTGATATGTAAAAGGCCATGTTCTCCATTTTACTCTGCTCAACTTTTAAGCCAGTATTTTCCTAGTCTTTGTGTTCTATATTAAATGCTTAAAAACATAAATGTATTTGTATTTGAATGTATTTATGTTAGCCAGGATGCACCAAATCCCTGAACCTCATTTTAATTAGGAAGAAACTACAGAGTGGGAGTGAAATGCCTTACATGTCTTGTATGATCCTTTGCCCACTGCTGAATGTTAAGAGTTTTAAATGAATAAATTATGCTCCAAGCTGGACTGAGACAGTTGAATCCTCCTTTGTGATTGCAGAGAATCTACCAGATTTGTGAGCTTTGCACAGATACACAATTTGAAAGAAAGAAAGTGCTTCTGCTTGGATCTCGCTTCCGTCCTCCCCATCCTTACACTGCTCTTCTAATTCACACAACTCCTTCTCACTGGCCAATACAGGTTTTTTGCCAGCCTCAAACTATAGGCATGTGCGTCTGTGTAAAAAGGAAAATAAGAAATGTCTGTTTTTTAACAGATGATGATTTGTAATGCCTCCTAATAAGCTACCATATGACTGATGTGCTTCTTTAATAATGTACAGTTTTACTATTTTTAAAACTCCTGCTTAGAGCGTTTTGTCAAAATGAACCGATGATATCAGTTTGTTGCAGCAACGTTTAGACACAGCCAAACAGAAGACCATAGAAACCTCACAGGAAATCAGAAATACATTTCCTGTGTGCATTATCATGTGTGTGTATGTTAGACACAGAGAGAGTGAGAGTGAGAGTGAAAATGGATGCAGTTGAACTTGAGAAGAAAAAAGTGATGTCAACTCAGATGCTGGAGTTTCCATGTTATGTACTTATTCTTATTCTTTTTTATGTTTAAATGGTCATTGGTGTCAACCTTCAGGGTCCTCTAGGCCTTCTATTTATGTTTTTTTATTGAACTGCAAGTATAGTCATAAAGCTTGTATTTTACAGTGAATATACTGATTTTACACTTGGCTGGTTAACTTCCCTGAATTTATGACCTTTTCATTTGAGTGAAAAAATTTTAGTTACTTCCCAACCATTATAACGAGAAGCTGACCATCCCTTTACCCAGCTAGGCATGTGGCTGACAAACATCTGAAGGGGTTTTGATCGGCACTGGAGTTACATGTCATTTGAGCATGGTGGTTGTCAATCAGCCACTGCTCCTGCTGAGGAGTGTGCGGCCCATCCTGCTTTAACCTCCAGCTGGGATAATGCCTATGATCCTGTTCCTTCCGCCTTCCTCCACTTCAGCAAACTGCCACACTCCCGCTCCTTAATTGAGCCATTTATTCCATTTAAATGTGTCATTGTTTTTCAGGTGTACGTGAGGTGCGTGAGAGTAGGGTGGTCAAACAGGTGTGGGAGATGAGTCGGTGGACGGTAGTATTGTGTATGTGTGTGTGTGTGTGTGTGTGTGTGTGTGTGTGTGTGTGTGTGTGTGAGTTGGGGGGGGGTTTCCAGCAGTGGAGAAATGCGAGAGCAGAGGGATCGGCAAGAGGTTTGTGCTCTGTGTGCTGGGGGAAGGGAGAGAGAGGAAAGGGGGAGCCAGTTTAACATGCCTCGGGGGACAGGAGCCGCACACTCCACTATCTGTGCAGCAAGGTGAAAGAGATGTCCAGCTAATTATACAAGCAACGCTGAGGCATTCTGCTTGAGTGGCTTTGCCCTGATGAGCTGACAGAGGAAAGCTAAGGATGCCATTTAGAAAAAAAAAGAAAAAAGAAGAAGAAGGAGGAGGAGGAGAAAAAAAAGAAGTGAAGAAAAGGGAGATATGAATGTCTTTGGTCATGAAGTGTAATCCCACGCCTGCTTTTATCAGCCTTTCTCTGCTGCACCTGAAATGTTGCCTGCTGCTTTCATGGTAAGCCTCAGCATAGCAAAGAGGAGATGCCTGCAAAATTTCAGTTCCCATAGTTTTTTTTTTTTCCTCTTTTCTCTCCTCCTCCCTGCCTACCTTTTGTTGTGTGTCTACGATGCAGAATTATTCAAATCCCTGCATAGGCATCGGTTGCTCTCTCTCTCTTTCTCTCTCTCTCTCTCTCTCTCTCTCTCTTTAGGTCCTGTGGCGGCAGTGCAAATGAAGGCAGGCTTGGCGCGGATGCCCTCGGGACCAGTGGGGCGTGAGGCGAGCGCTGATTCAGACTACACAGTGCCACCTTGAAGCCGCTACTGTTTGTCCTACTCTGGCGCCAGGCATCAGGCTTGGCTCTGGGCTATAGGCCCCGAAGAGCCGGCAAAAAAAGCAAACGCTTAGTCCTTTAATATGGCCCTGCCACACTACACAATCTGCATATGAAATATGCAGACACAAACAGCCTGCTTTTTCATCCGCTGGTTAGGCAAAGACCGTGGTACACTTCAGAGTGTGTGTCTGGAAGAGTAAGGAGATTTGACAGAAAAAAAAACACACACACACAGAAAACTATGTTTATTTTTGAATATTGACTGCATATCTTGTTTTGCAATGGACAATGTTTGGGAATGTTGACAAGATTCCTTCGTGTGCCGTTTCAGGGCAGGCTTTGGCGGAAGTCGAGGCACGAGAGGCTGGTAATCACTTGGGTTTGCTCAGCACGCACTAGCAGTCAGATTCGTATCTTGGCCCCTTTGTCTTGGCGTATCAGGAAACAGAGCGTGAACGCGTTTGGACAGCCAGAACCAGATGATCGGGTCAAAGGGGCCCCGGATCACCAGATTGGAGGCTTCTGGGCCAATGTGAACCCTTCGCTCTACGAGCACCTTGAACTTCTCCAACCCTGCTGTCATGACAATGAATGCTACATCCTACCGGCAGCCCACTGCTCTGGTCCAGCAGGGTTGAGAACAATGAGTCCTGGGCTGAAGGCAGGCCTGCTCAGTATCTCAGAGGCTATCTCGCAGACACATCAAGCTCTCAATGTAATTATGCATAATTGCCCTGCCACATGGAGCTCAAATGCAGTGGGTGGGGAGCAGCATGGACCAAAATGTATCACATTTTATGTTAAAGTATTCATAACGCTGTCTCATCTGCAAAATTGCCCTTGACTTGAGCGTGCCCCCCTGCAGCCATTAAAGGCCAGTGACGTTCATTGAGGGCCTGCTTTGGGATGAGTCTTTAAAAGCCAGAGAGCAAGCTTCCTCTTGTCAAACCTTGAGTTCATGGATGGGCTGTATATAGCTGTTTCTGAGGCCCATCTCTGGAGATCTGGCCTGGATAGAGGCCACCCTTAATGGCTGAGTAAAGGAGCAGCAAATGACTGGAGTCGACAGTGGCCTGCCCTGGGACTGGGCTTGGATTGGCCTGAAGTGGGCCGTGCATAATGACACAAGGCTGCCCTCTCTGCGACATGTGGCCACTTCATTAATTAGGCAGGAAGCTGAAGTCAGCTACTGTCCTTCATACATCTGGCCTTGAGGTTGAGGTAGCCACTCCTCTGACTGCTGAGGCGAGGGACCAAAGGATGGCCACTTTACAGTTCAGTCTTTAGAAAATTATTCTCATCAAGCAGTTTAAGGTCTGTTTTTATGCAGTCATTGCTAACCAATTGGCCAGTTTTTCTTGCTCATGATAAGTCTGAAGACACAAATTGACACCAAGAGATTTCTTCTCATCTTTATTTGCATTTTCTTATCCAAGTGATAAAATTTGAATCTTTTGGACCCTTGTGGAAACAAACAGGACTCCCCATTGGAAAATTATCCCCACAAAATAAAAATGTGAGGAAAAAAAAAAGCAAAATAAAGAAAACAGGAGCTGCTGGTAATTCTAACAATTGTTAGAGGAATGTTTAATTTTAAGAAGCACAACATGGTAGTGACATCATGTGTCTTCATTCCGTGTCTAAAGCTTGTCTTGATCATCCTGAGACCTACACTAAACCAATAACACTTAAAGGAGCTGACTGTAAGAGATCCACTATACAACTAGGTCACGAAAGAGTGCTCTGAAAGCATAAAAAACACCTTGTTTTCCATTTAATGGTTGTGAATTGCCTATGGAGAGGTCAATGCTAATTCCACCCATTTTTACATGGCTGTCGTGCCGGGTGGCCCCTCTTCTCTCCCTCATAGGCCTCTCTTGCCCTGAGAGTTCCTGGCCCTCCCTGTCACTCTCCCTGTGCGTCAAGGCCTCATATCCATTCTCCACTTACACACTCGTTCTCTCCTCTTGGCCTCTCCGAGCCACGACTGCCAGAATTACGGAGCAATTAATGTCAGCGCTGATGGCAGTGGTTATGTTAAACTGACTTCTGTCTCCTGAATTTAAGCACATTTATTCCATTATTCATTCACTGGGAGGGCTGAAATTACTGTCAGATGAAGAAATCAGTGTCAGGTGGAAATGGCTGGCCCTGCCCGGAGACTGGCTCAGTCAGGACTGTGTTTTCCCTGCACCTGCCCCTGCCATGCTCTCTTCTAGGCGCGCGCACACACACACACTCACACACACACACACACACACACGTTCCCAGCAGCTTCTAATGGCCCTTATGAATAAAGCTCCTGTGCTATGCTTTGTATTCCAGACAGACTTACTAATAAAGAGCGTGTCCAATATTCTGGTGCAAAAAGGCACTTTTTTGCGACTTTCTCCCAAATTTTAATGCTGATCCATGATAAAGCATCAGGTCTCAAATGTTTGCATCGATGTGTGCAATTAAACCATTTAAAATGTTAAACCATTGTCAAATGTTACAATAAATTACTATAAGAGGCATTGGCTTTGCCAGGCACAAGGTCCCCTGAGCGTAATGCAAAGACAAATCAAAACAGGCTTTTTATAAAAAGAAGACATGCTTTCAAATCTATATGCATTGTGTGTATTCCTTTAGCCAAGCGCTCATTGTGAAACATTCCATTACAAGCTGGTTTGGATGTCAGCTGCAAAGCTTCCTCTGGGTGTAGTTTGGCTGCTGTTGTGTCCACCACGCACACATTATGTGGCCAAATTTTACGAGTGTTTTTTGAGTGGTTTTGATTTTATTCTCCCTGTTTTTTTCCCTCTTTTTTTCCTTTCAGCGCTCCCTTTTTTCTGCAGTACGTTTGGGGAGTTTTTTGGTCTCACACGCTTTTGCGGCTGACCAAGGCCAAGCCGGTAACACAGAGAGCTTGGGGCACGAGCCAACTGTTTCAGGCAAATCAGAAAAGTAATCCATTAGAAAAAAAATAGAGGAAGAAATGGAGGGGGCCATTGAGTGGCGCGGAGCTGGAAGCCACTCATTAAGGTGAAATGTGCCAAGGTCTGTGCTCACAAAGGAGTCTAATGCAGCCATCGCCAAGTCTTTTTTGTGTGTGCGTGATGTCATTCATTGTGATGCAGAATCCAGAGAGAGCCACACACTCGTGTTGAGCTTTATGCGATGGCCAGGCAGAGTTTTATATCCTTTTAAAAATCTCTCTTTGCCACCCCCCTCCACCTCCTCCAACCTCCTCCCATCTCACTCACTCTTTCTTTTCTCACTCTTCTCAGTGTAATTCTTCCAGATTATTACAGCAGGGGGCAGTCTGGCATCCACATGGATTCTTGGCACTGGCACTGGTTGGTTGGCTTCCTGAGATGACAGTGTGTGTGTGTGTGTGTGTGTGTGTGTGTGTGTGTGTGTGTGAGGGAGGGAGAGAAGCAGAAAAGAGAGAGAGAGAAAGACCTTTTAGAGTTTCTTTCTAGTTTTAGTCTTTGCATGTAGCAGCATTAGGCTGTGCCAGCTGAGGTGTTGCAGAAATAGCCGCTGTTTATTTCAGTAAGTACCTCTGCACACCTTTCCAGGAGAACATGCGCTACATGCCTGAGAAGAGGGAACGGTACAAGTGGATTTACACAGCCCCGTCTTGTAAGTGCTGAGAAACAGGGCCACTTGTGTGCAGCCAAACATGCCAAACACACACTCGGTCGCCTCCCTCTTTTCTCTGTTCTCCACCTAAAGGTTCGGTCAGGCATCATCTTCATATAAACATGAGATGAATAGGAAAATGCAGGTGCACCTCACACAGTCAGCATGTGGGATCCTTCAAGAGGGAGAGAGTCTGAGGAAATGCAATTTAATCACTAAGTAAAGCCATAAATTACAAGAAGTGAAAAAAGGGAAAAGAGTCAGAAGTCTCACTCACATTCTTAACAACTGAATTCTGGATATCATTCATTCATTTTCTGCTGCTTGTCCCAAGTGGGGACACCGGGGGAGGGAGGGGGGGAGTGGGGTTGGGGTCCATCCCAGCTCACACAGGGCGAAGGACGGGGGACACACCCTGGACAGGTCGCCAGCCTATCGCAGGGAGGAGTGTGACGGGGACGGCACCTTGCTCAAGGATATCTCAGGGCAACCTATTGGGAAGGGGTTCGAACCCTCGATCCTCTGATCATGTGGCCAACGCCCTAACCACTGCATTCTGGATATCGAGATATGATATTTGCCAATTTTAAAATCCTTTATACAAAATGAGGAAGGAAGTATTATTGTAGCTTGTCCAAATTATTCCAGCATGTAAAAGAGGAACCACCCTTTTTAAAGGTTGTCAGGTATCAACTGACCACGTATATAAATGTTCTTACATATTTATATTAACCCACCAGGAAAATAAACAAAGTGACAGAATTTCCTGTAAATCGAATGTATACTACATACTACTGGTTGACTTTGGTTCTTTGAATATTTTCATGTGTTTGTTGTTAAATCTTTTTTTTTNAAATAAATAAATAAATCCCCTTGAGGCCACCCCCATGGGCCCTGAAGCTACAGATGGACAGAGACTCCTTCCCTGCCTTGCTGCTAGAGCGGGGCCCATGTTTTCTCACGTTAAATTGGACTACTTCAAGTGTACTGCAATTCTGGCCAGGCAAGCAATGGACACAGCTCTAGAGGGATCCCATACTGATTTAAGTCACCAGGGACCCTGGCAGAGATATTTTGTCTCTCGTATCTATATACCATTTTGGCTTTTGCTGGAGAGGCACCATCTTGAGTGTGGATGTGAGAGCAAACCAGATGGGGTCTATTCACACCACTTTGAGACAGCAAGAGTTTTTAGAGGCACCCTGCAGCCACTTCTTGTTATCTTTTGTCACCAATCAAGTGACATTTTTTCCTCTCTTTCTTCCGCTGTGGGTGAATTCTCATGTTTAGCTATCTATAAGCTTTGCCAGCATTCAACGGAAAAAAAAAAAACAACATTTTTAAATAGCAACACACCCAAGGTGACATTGGAAAACACACAAACACAAAGGCTGTTAATGACAGTAATGCCAGTTAGAATTTATTAGATATGATATCAAGCATAATGAATACACACTGTTCAGGTGAGTGAGAGTATTGTTGCTGGTCACTTTTACCTGCCAAATATTAACATTTTTATACCAAGTGACAATAAAGGTCAACATATGAGTGGTGCGATAATGGTGCATTATTCAAGATTTTATTCAAGTGTGAACAGGAGATCCACTTTCAAAGTAGTTGTCCACCTGTCCAGTGATGAAAGACATGTAGCAGTTGGAAATCTAAAAAAAATAGGGCTGTGCTCTTACTTTAGATGTCAAATCAAGTTATTAACTTTTATAAAAGCCTGAACATTTTCCCTACAAGCAAAGACTTAATTTATGTTAATGTATTCTAATGTATAAAGTGTTTTATACAAGCAACAGCACAGTTTTCATGGCCTTTCGCACAATATAATATATATACAGTGTTATCAGCCAGCTCACTATCTAGTGTATTCTCATACAGTCTACACTATCATACAAAAAAAGGTGTTGCTGGGATGGTCCCTCTTGCGTCACTAGGTTGGAACTCTCAGGGGTGCACATACAGTTCCTTTAGTGAGGGAACATACAGTAATTCCACCTTTTCCCACTGTAGATATATTTTTTTAAGATGAACTGACCACATACTGTCTCATAATCTGTCCAGACACCAGGGTTTCTATATTTCTGATCTTTTTCAAACATTAAAAGGTACAGATATGCCCCTGACTTACCCATCTTGACTTATCCAATCAACACAGACATAACAATTTATCTGTTTTAACAGTTTTTAACAGATAGTTTATTTATTTAAATTACAATCAACAAAGACATCATACATGGTTAAGATGTGCCATTTAAGTATAAATATAGAATGGTTCTAGCAAGACAGAGAGTAAAGCAGGTTCCTGCATGTATCAATGTTATAACCGTGTGCAGAAGTGGTGCACATGGTTATAACAGGGCAGGGCAGGGCTGACCTAGTGGTTAGGGACTAGGCCCCAGGATTCACCATGGGTTCGAATCCCAGACCAGTAAGTAGCCCTGAGATACCCTTGAGCAAGGTACCGTCCCCATCACGGCTCTCCAGGTGCTTTAATTATCTTGCCCCTTCTGCAGAGGAAGCATTTCATTGTGTCTCACTTTGCTTTGTGTTGTGTTTCACAACGAAAAGTAGTCACTTTCACTTCACTAACAGCAAGCCCATGTAGGCAGAGCAGACACTTTCATTGTCCCCTGGTTCAGTGGACCTGAACCACCTTAATATAGTATAAATGTGTTGGGGGTACACTATATGCACTTATGGAAAATGTGTTTGTAAGTTTTTCACAGATAAGGAGTCAATAGCAATGAGTTTGATGATTAAAAAATAAGTTATTATCTAATTCCCATTCCCATTATGGGTCCCAAAGATTAAAAACCTTCAAAGCAAGTATAAAAAGTATAAAGTATAAACCTGAACCTCAAGGACCTTTGATGATAAATGTATGCTGTATGTCTGTCCCTTAATAAACTAAAAATGTACCTGCACAGTACCTTTTCTTTTGACAGTGTCCAACACACAGTAACAATTACAGTTATACCCTTACCCATTGTGTAGAAACTGAAACACATTAATACTCAGATGCATTCATTGGAATAGCATAGCACATGCTTTATGATTCAATTTTCCCAAATCATTGAATCAAATCATTGAATCAGCTCAATCAAATCAATCAAAATGACTTGTAATAAAACTTTAAATGTTCTGACAACATCAATTGGAGAATCTCTACAGTGCTGAGTGTATGGGCCATGCAGACATGAGGGTGTGCTTCTATGTGCAGGCATGCATGTTGGGGGGGGAGAGCTGAAGCAGCGCAACAAGGTCACCAGCTGACCCATGTTTTATTTGCGATATAAAAGGCACCTTGCAGTTGCTCTATTCAAATGAGCACATCTGAACATTTCCTGCATCTAATTGAAGAAGATTCAAATGCCATTCTCTCTGGGTTGCAGCAAAAAATAGATGCAGTGCTTACTTGCTTAAAATCTGAAAAAGAATAGCTTCTCAGAGATGTGAAGTTTCGACCCTGAACCTTTTTTTTTATTATTTTCTTTCAGAAAAGACACAGGATCTCTCAGCCTCTTTGCCCATCATCAATAATGGATGAGCGTTGAATGGTGTCCACTTATAGCAGCATAAAGGACCAGGACAGTACAAGTGTGTGTGCATGTGTGTGTCTAAGAGAAAAAGATGTAAGGCTGTGCTGTAAATTCCCATGATTGTGTTAAGCAGATACTGCAACTTTACCACACTTTGACGATTTGTTGTACCTACCAGAACATTCACAGTGTGAGTTCAGAGTGAAGTGTTGTGATTACTTCTCTCATTGAGGCTTAACTGCTGTAATCATGGCCAATAGCTGGCATAATGTCTAATGACAATAACCATATTTTCTGAACTAGCGCTATGGGAGACGATTCTCAAACATCTGTGGCCGGCCAAGCCAGAGCTGGACAGTGTTTAGACTGCAGATAGTTAAATATAAAAAAGAAAGTGGAAAGTACATGAATCACAGATTCCTTCATGCACACTTTATGAGTTGGTGACAACAAAATTTGACCTCTGTATTTCTCATGCACACATGTGTAGCAGGGGGCAGCTATTTAAAGTTCCCAGGGAGCAATGATGGGGATGGTACCTTGCTCAGGGCAACCTACTGATCTGGGATTGGAACCTATGACCTTCCGACCCTGGGGCCAACTCCCAATCCACTAGACCACTGCTGCCCCTAGAACTTCCCTGGTCGGTAAGTGAACCCAGGGAGCGGCAGTGAGAGTGCCAAATACTAGTCACTAGACCATCAAGGACTCCTATAGGCAGATTAGAATATAGATTAGAATATAGAGGTGAGTTATTTCCCCTGCTACTGGTGATTGATGTTTATCTTTTGTTTTTATGTTACATTGCCTAAGAATTTTTGGCTCTTTTGTCATTTAAAATAATAATAATAATAATAATAATAATAATAATAATAATGTACATTAAAATAATTGCTAATAGCAGTAAAACTATGTTTCATGTATAAATATTAGGCCCCATAATTAGAAGGTAATGGGTTTGAATCCCAGACCAGTAGGTTGCCTGAGTTACCCTTGAGCAAGGTACTGTCCCCATCACTCCTCACCGGGTACTGAATATGGCTGCTCACTGCTACACATTCGGTGTGAGTTAAATACAGAGGATACATTTTGTTGTGTTTCACTGCGTTTTACAATGAAAAATATATATATGTCCCAGTACTGGAGCTTTTTACTGATCAATTTATTAATCTCCAAGGTCTTGAATTTTACTTTTGAGCCCTATTTTCTCTTTTTGTTTGTTTCTTTTTTTAAATCCAGTTTTGGAAACCTTGTGTTTCTTTATTTTCCCTCTTTGAAGTGTGTGTGGGTAGTTGCTAGTGTGAAAATTAGACTTATTGAATGGAACATTTACAGCATTTAGTTGATGCTCTTATCTGACGTGACTTAAATCTCTTAACTACAGGGACCTGTAGTCGCTCCCCTTGAAGCAACTTGGGGTTAAGGGTCTTGCTCAGGAACCCAACAGTGGTAGTGCTGGAGGTGGGCTTTGAACCTGAGACCTTTTGGTCTGTAGACAAGTATCCTACAACTAGACCACCACTAATGGCATAATGATACTGGGCCCCTGTAAGATTGGGCAGATAGAAATCTAATTCCCAGTCTTATTTTGATGTTAACAACTTAAAAAAGGATCTTTAATATGTCCAGAACAGGATTAGACTCACATTCTTACACACTAAAATATTTCATCTTGAGTTTACAGTCTCAGATATTGTGTATCCTGAATATTTAAAGTCTCTTCCTGTTTCAATGTGCCACGAAGAAAAAAAATATTTCTATCAAGCTTGTATTAACATTGGCAGTAATGGTGACTTCAAAAAGTTAAGAATGATGCGTAAGAGATCCTGAAATTAGGTCTGCAAAATGAAGAGAAAGAAAGTACAAGAAAGTGAGTTTTAAGAATGTGGAGTGTCTTCTGTAAGGCTACAGATGAAAGGATAGATGAAGCATGTGTCCTCCTACATAATCTCAGCTTGATGCATGTTGTCCATTCAATCATGCAGACAGCAGATAAAGCTACTGACACTGTACTGAGATGTTTAACGCTTTAAAGCTCAAACTCTATATTAAGACATTTTTATTGGCCCAGATAGACAGTTATGCTTGTCAACATTAACCACCTACATTCATGATTGAACAGTTCAAATGCCAATGAAACAAATCTCTGAAAGGACAGACTTACAAACTTGTCTGTATACATGCTGGCAAAAAGCAAGGTAAGCCCTGTCAGTTTGTAAACATTTTCAAACTTTTACGTTAGAGAAGCCTTCATAAGTATAATTTGAACTATTTTTAAAGAAATATAAAGTGCATTAAAAGAAAGTGATTAAATGATGCATATAGCAATATATAGACTGCAGTATTTCTTTGCTATTTACTGCTCATACATTCAGTCTAGGGTTGTCATAATTTAAAATCTTAATAACATCTTGACATTTTGAGGAGTGGACACCTTGAAGCTGTAAGGAGGGCAAAGTTGCAATGCCATTTTTCTTATACAATTAATCATAATGTGAATAAAAATGATAAAAAATAAAAGTGGGCAAAACTAATCAAAATTTTAACAATGTTAGCAATATTAGCAAAAGTAGCAAAAAAGCAGAACATCAATAGAAAAGTATACAGGCATTATGAAGTTTTCTGTGTATGTTTTGCATCTCTGACTGTATTTCCTCTCCCACAAAATGTGTCAAAGTATCGAGGGCCAGAAGACTAAAAACTGAAGACTACCTGAGTGCAATGCTGTTCCTACATGCTGCTGGATCATTGAACTCCAGGGATATTATAGTATTTATATTGCTTTTGTTGATCTGAGTTGCCTTTACATTTACATTTACATTTACAGCATTTAGCAGATGCTCTTATCCAGAGGGACTTACAACACTGCTTTGTTTCCACACCTTTAAATGTTAACAGATCAGCAGCATTAACAACAACAACAACAACAACAACAACAATAATAATCTTCTTTTTCTTTCGGCTGCTCCCGTTTTGGGGTTTGCCACAGCTGATCAACTGACTCCATTTCTTACGGTCCTCTGCATCTTCCTGCTTCAAACCAACCACGCGCATGTCCTCTCTCACCACGTCCATAAACCTCCTCTTTGGTCTTCCTCTTCTCCTCTTTCCTGGCAGCTCCATCTTCAACATCCTCCTTCCAATATAATCCTCATTTCTCCTCTGGACATGTCCAAACCAACGCAACCTTGCTTCTCTAACCTTGTCTGACCTGAGCTGTCCCTCTAATATACTCATATCTAATCCTGTCCTTCCTCGTCACACCCAACGAAAATCTCAGCATCTTTAACTCTGACACCTCCAGCTCCGCCTCCTGTCTTTTCCTCAGTGTCACCGTCTCCAACCCCTACAACATATATGGTCTCACTACTGTGCTGTAAACCTTCCCTTTTACTGTAGCTGGCACCTGTCTGTCACAAATCACTCCAGCCACTTTTCTCCACCCACTCCAATCTGCCTGCACTCTCCTCTTCACCTCACTTCCACACTCGCTGTTACACTGAACTGTTGATCCCTAGTATTTAAATTCCTCCACCTTTGTCACCTCTACTCCCCCGACTCTAACCACTCCACTATCCTCCCTTTCATTCACACTCATGTATTGTGTCTTTGACCTACTCACTTTCATTTCTCTCCTCTCTTGAGCATATCTCCATCTCTCCAGGTTCTCCTCAAGCTGCTCCCTACTCTCACTGCAGATCACAATATCATCAGCAAACATCATCGTCAATGGAGACTCCTGTCTATCCTCGTCCGTCAACCTGTCCATTACTACTGTAAACAAGAATGGGCTCAGCGCTGATCCTTGATGTAATCCAACCTCTAAGTTAAATGCATCCCTCACTCCCACTGCAGATCTCACCACTGTTACACTGCCATCATACATATCCTGAACTACTCTCACATACTTCTCTGTAATACCTGACTTCCTCATACAAACCAACTCCTCTCTAGGCACCCTGTCATATGTTTTCTCCAGGTACACAAAGGCACAGTGCAACTCCTTCTGACCTTCTCTGTACTTCTCCATCAACACCCTCAGAGCAAACATGGCATCTGTAGTGCTCTTTCTTGGCATGAAACCATACTGCTGTTCACTAATCCCCGCCTCTTTTCTTAACCTAGCTTCTACTACTCTTGCCCATAACTTCATGCTGTGGCTGATCAACTTTATCCCTCTATAGTTACCACAGCTCTGTGCATCACCCTTTTTCTTGAAAATCGGAACCAGTAGACTTCATCTCCACTCCTCAGGCATCCTCTCACTTTCCAATATTGTGTTAAACAATCTGGTCAGAAACTCAACTGCCATCTCCCCTAAACATCTCCATGCTTCCACTGGTATGTCATCCGGGCCAACAGCCTTTCCATTATTCATCCTCTTCATCACAACCCTTCCTAGCGATCCGGTAGCTGTTCAACACCTCCCAGTGCCCGTGTTAACTCCTGCCTGAATTCCACCTTGCAGTCCTCCTCCTTCAGCTTCCACAGCTTGATCTGCCCTCACTTTCCTCCTCTTCTTGACCTCCAAGGTCATCCTACAGACCACCATCCTATGCTGTTTAGCTACACTCTCCCCTGTCACTACTTTGCAGTCTCCAATCTCCTTCAGACTGACCCTCCTGCAAAGAAGATTATCTACCTGTGAGCATCTTCCTCCACTCTTATATGTCACCATGTGCTCCTCCCTCTTCTTAAAATTAGTATTAACTACAGCCATCTGACCTTGAGCATTCATCTTCTTGACACCATATCTATCCAGCTCCTCCTCATAACCTCTGTTCCCTTCACCAACATGACCATTAAAATCTGCACCAATCATCACTCTCTCTGCCCTGGGTACACTCTCTATCACTTCATCTCACTCACTCCAGAATTCTTCTTTCTCTTCTATCTCACAACCAACTTGTGGAGCATAAGCACTAACAACATTCATTATCACACCTTCAACTTCCAGCTTCAAACTCATCACCCTATCTGACACTCTCTTCACCTCCAAAACACTCTTCACATACTCTTCCTTCAGGATAAAACCTACCCCATTCCTCCTTATATCCACACCATGGTAAAACAATTTAAGTCATGCTGCCAACATTCAAAGTTCCTACACTAACTTCCACTCTCCTCCCCTTCTTTCTCTCCTCCTCCCTCTGGACATGCCTTCCTCCTCTTCTTCATCTTCTCAGTAATAATAATAATAATAATAACAACAACAACAATAATAACAATAATGATGCCAATAACAACAAGAACATCAACAACAACAACAGTGATAGTAGTAATAATAATAATAATAATAATAATATAACAACAACAACTATTATTATTATTATTATTATTGGCATTGTTATTAATAATAATAAAACAATAATAAACACTTTTTTTTTGTTACTAGTCTAGACAGCACAGTTGTAACCCTGGAATTATAAGATGCATATGAAGGGCTGTAGCTTGGTAGACACAGGCCAATAAAAGCCTTCTTCTTGATTGCCATTAGTGGACTTGGCAGGCGTCCGCTGTGCTATCTACTTCAGAGGAAGTTTTGGGGAGGCAGCCTCCTAATTTGCACATATGGAAATGCTTTTTCTCGCCATTCCACCGCCTCTGTTGTGGCCAGATGGAATTAGAGAGTGCTCAGAAGCCGTGAAGGCAAACACATCAAAAGGAGAGGAGAGAGAGGCTGAAGAAGTTTTTTTTTTTTCATAGGAGACCAGGAGGGAGGAAATAATTAAATTTAAAAGGAAAAAAAAAAATACTACACTGTTTGGAGTGCATTAAAATGGTTTATTCTTATTTTTTTAATGTATTTATGTTTTCATTCATTTTATTTTTTTATTATATTTTTGACACCTAATAGTTTTGATAAAGAACTAGGTATTGGACAATGTCAAGTATATTTGAAAATTACTTCAAATATACTTGAGATATTGAAAGCACAGACAAATAGTCGAAAATCCTAATACTTCACTACACAGTAGTACATAACTAAACATCAGTGTGTTGTAGCATGTTTTGGGTATTTTGCCTTCTGATAAAACTTTGCAATGGTGGTCATTAAACTACACTACACCTACACTATACTATAACATATTGGAACACTTACTCATTATCTTCCTCATTAGGATCGCGGGTGGTGCTGGAGCCTATCCCAGCTCTCACAGGGTGAAAGGCGAGGAAAAACTCTGGACAGGTCGCCAGTCGATCACAGGGCAGACACACAGACAGCAGAGCCAATTTTTGCAATACATTAAACACTTTTGAGTTTGACATCAAATGATGACTATGAGATGTGGGAACAGATTTCCAGCTATTATTTCCTGGTATTTACACCTAGATATGTATATTTACATGGAAGCATGCCATTCTGAAGCTGAGAAAAGAAGAAAAATATATTAGAATAATTTTTGCATGAATGTGTTGATTTTAAGGAGACATAACCTCAGGACATAAGTGAAATATTCAACTTTCATACTAATTAACCAATGTTTGATTGATCATTTGGGATAACACAAAACTCTTTCACCCCAGGAAGTGTCATGGCATAACCTAATGTCACAAAAAGGACATATAGGTTTCTATTAACCTGACATCAAAGATGACAAATTCCTTCATGATGCAATACTTATTGGTAAAAAAAGTGTTTATGTAGGTGTATAGGTGTCATGTACCTTTAAGAACAGTCCAGAGTATTTTTTTCAGCTCTTTTTATATGCCTTATTATTGCTATTATATATAGTGCTTTCAGCTATTGGACAGTGACCACTGCATTAACCCACAAAGGCAGGAAAGCTCCTTCCTGTTGGGAGAGGAAGGGATTACTGCAGATTAGGCTACTTAGGAAATGTCAGCATTCATTAAAACATACCTGCTACATCTGAGCTTCCCTTCACACATTCATTCTGGTTTTTGTTGTGCCAGTCAAAAATATATCCAACACCAGTAACACTACACATCGTTTCCTGCAGCCAAAAAAATAAATAAATAAATACATAAACAAATAAAAAATAGGGGCCTGTCTAGAATCTGTTTTTTTAAAGCAATGGGATCATTTCAGGTTGTTAAAAGGCACATTTTTAAAAAATATTACCTTTAGTATCTTTGAATCTTTTTGTGGTATTTATGAGGTTGGCAGAAAAAAGTACAAACAACATTATTAAACCCTCCAAGGTACAATGTTGTCTTTAAGGTGTGTCTTAAATAATTATAAATATGCCCTACATTCAAATTCATAACTTTTCAATAACATTAAAATAAATAAATAAAAAACAGGAAAAATATTTGAGTGAAGAAAGGGAAAGTTTCATTTCTTACTAAAGAGACTAAAGTGTTTCCTTAAAAGCACCAACCCAGTGATGCTGTTTGTACTGAAAGATACTGTTTTTTTTTTTTATTCCTGAGCGGGTACATGACCTCTAGAATATAACAATCTGTTCACTACTGTGCCTGTCTGAGACTGTTTTAAGTAAATGAGTTCTTTTCTGATTGGCTGTGTGGTCCTGTGAGTCATTCAAAAAACATTCCAGACTGAATCATTTCTCATTGCTTCAGGGAAATTGGAGGTGGCTCAGTTGCGACAGACTGAGTCTACAGACACTAATGCTTTAGTTTTTTTTTATTTTCATTTTTTTTTATTTCACTCCAAGAACTAATTCAAAACATTATTTATATTTGTGTTCATAAATACACAATATGGGTAGAGGAGTGAATCGTGAATGATAAAACCTATTTTTGTAACATTGACAAAATGTTACAAAAATGTACCATTGAAGTGTGTTTTATGATCCTTTTTAAAGAGAAAGCTGATGGATTTCATTTTGTTAATTATGTTTTGTGTCTGGGAATCTAAATACTTGTAGGCCATCTCCAGTGACAGCACATGAAGGTTAGACTAAGTCTTAACTACATCTGCACTATTTATCATTAAACTCTCTGCAAGTCCTTCAGTTCCTTTGCCAGTATCATAATTAGCATTCAGGCCTGTGGAACAAACTCTCTCAGAAACCACCAACAGACTAAACAATTAAGGAAATAAAAAAATGTGAGTCAACTCAGAATTCCACCCGCATCAAGAACTCATTGGAGCGTTAGAGAATGTACTACAGCAAGGCACAAGTAGCATGTGTTGGTACAGCGGTTAAAATCAGACGTCCTACTGAAAGGCACAATGCTGTGGTTACACGCAAACGACAGCACTGCAGTGTCTAAACCCTTTAAATTAAAAAAGATAATAATGTGCAAAAATTTTGATATAAAGTGACTACAGTTTTACAACTGCAGTAATCCTTGCCAATAACGAAAGCATGTGGTATTAATAAAAATAAAGAAACTATTTTTTGAAATAGCTCTTTCAAGAAATTGGAGGAAGTCTGTTGAAAGGTTGAGTTTGCAATTAAAAGAGGAAGTACTTATTACAGATGACGTTGTGCAGACAGTTTTCCATCCATCCTTTACCTGAGAGGCTTATCCAGCATGGGTTGCGGGGGCACTGGAGCCTATCCCAGAGCTCACAGGGAGAAACACCCTGGACAGGTCACAAGTCCAATTTGAGTGCAAGCATACAGACACACCTAGGGGACAAATTTGTATCTTCAGGGGCAGCGGTGGCCTAGTGGTTAGGGTGTACCCTTGAGCAAGGTGCTGTCCCCGTCACTGCTCCCTGGGTGTTTTCAATAGCTGCCCACTGCTGCATGGTGTTGAGTGTGCATGGGTTAAATGCCGAGGGTCAAATTTTGTTGTGCTGTGCTGTGACCTTGCAATGACAAGGGTTGTCACTTTCTTTTCAGTTCACCTGATGTGCATGTCTTTGGACGGTGGAGACAAAATAATTCACCTGAAGGAAGCCAGTGCAGAAACAAACATGAACAGAAAGTTTCAGCTTTTCTTGACAGCAAATCAAATCAGAGCCAGAAGTACAGACTTAAACTTCCTAATAGAAGATCAAATTTCATCATAATTCATCAATTCATCACCTTTTTAACAAACATACTGACAACTGTAACTGCACTCAGATCAAATAATAGCAGCATGTAGTGATTACCACACTTTTTTAATTGATTGAACAGTAATTTCGTACTATATGCTTACAATTGAACTCCCCTCTCATCAGTCTGATACACAGCACGGTAACAGTCCTCAGAGCAAAAGGCGTTAAGTTACTACAGTAAAATGTTGAACAAAAATTTAACAAAGAGGTAAATTAGAACATAATAAGGGAAAACTAATTAGTCATGCTGTAATGTTCATACATCACAGGATTCGTTCTGGCCCTATCTTTCCATTTTTCTTGCTTTCTTTTTCTTGTCTGTCTGTGTGTGCAGGCTGACACGTGAGGTTAATTAGAAAATTGTGTAGATAAAATAATTAGTGCATTTGTCAGCAAATCTTTCTTTTCTGCTTTAAAGCTGTAATGAGGGCTCTTTACAAGAAAACATATGAGGGACTGTGCCATAGTGCTGGACATACCTGTGCCAAAGTGCAAAGACTTTTATTATTTATGTTAAATGTGTAGGATATCACTGAATATTAAAAAAAAGAACATTAATCTCATGATGAAACAGGTTTTCTGTCTTGGACATTTCCCTCCCTTTGACCTGCAACAGTATGGAAGTAATGAGCTTTGCTAAGGCTGCCCTTCTTCAAACTGCTGGTTATTAAGGCATTTTGACTTGGGCGTAGATGAAAAACATGGCCAGAGCTAAGTTTCAGCTCATAGGGGATTGGTAATACACAATCCCCAGCGATGTGGATTAATTATGAATGAACGCTAGCCTAAACCGCATCACAAGAGAGGGAGACTCTCTTCCAACAGCATGAAATATATATGGAGCTTAACGCCTTTATTAATAACATATTTAGAAAGGGATGATTGATTCTGATAATGGACAACAGAGAGAAAAGGAATGTATAGTGCTCTTTATGTTTATCACAGTGTCTTTTAATGAAGTCTGGAGAAAGGGAATTTGAGGAAAAAATAAATGAAGGAGTGAGGATCCAAAAGAAGGACTAAAGACCTATCACAGTCACGGAAGATCCAAACTCGCTTTGAAGTTTGCATACATTTAACCTACTTTACACTCCTTCACCTTGCTCCTCGCTCATTTGTTTGGAGGAAGAAGATCCATGTTTTCTCCTCCACATGACACTGGGCTCAGAGATGCCATTCGCAGTGTGTTCCCAAGGGGAGGGCTAAGTGGCTCGGTGAGCCTGGTGTTGCTGTAGTGAGACTCTCCCTCTCTTTCTCTCTCTCTCTCTCTCTCTCTCTCTCTCTCTCTCTCTCTCTCTCTCTCTCTCTCGCTACTAACTTTAGCTCCTACATTTTGACTGCTATTTGTTGCCTGCAGTTCTTAAAAGTACCATTTGAGAGAAAAACCATTTTCTGATTTCACTGTACACCTATGGTGGGATCCTGCAATGGAGAATTCACTGATTTTTTTTCTTTGCTATTTTTTTCTGTGTTTTTGAAAATTTTGTAGATAATGTATGATAATGCAAGACATGCGGAGTTCTGTGTCATGCTCTATGTTGACTTGGTTCTGCTGGAAGGTTGCTTTGTTTTACTGTGCACTGTATGTTTGGCTGAAATGAAAATAAAATCTACTTGACTTGACTTGACTTGATGATGCCATTCTTATAACTGAACATATTTCGTATACCTAAGTGTAATGGGAACACTTCACTGCTGTTCAGCATTTAGAAGAGTCATGACACTTCAATAAGACATTTAAGGCAACTGACATAAACAATCATCTGTCATAACTAGATATTTTTATGGTGAAATTTCATCAAAGCTAACCTTTAATGAAAATGTAAGGCTTTCAAATGAAACCTTCATTATTTTTATTATTATTATTGTTGTTGTTATTATGATTATGATTATGATTGTTATCATTATTAGTAGTATTATTATTGTTGTTGTTATTATTTAGCTTTAATATGTTAAAAATAAAGGCAATCACAGACAAAGCACTTTGGTGTGGTTTTTAAAGTTGAGTTCTTCCAGGGTTAAGCATTATAACTGACAGACACATTTATGTCAGCACTGATAATCAGATGAAATCAGGGAATTGGTGGCAAATTATTCACCGTACAATTGTCTGACGATGCGCAGCGAGCTGTAGCATTTTTTTTTTAATGTATTGTTTATTTATTTATTTAGACACCATCATTTCTTATACAAGTTATTGTTTCTGTTGTCAAAGTGCATGTGCAGTTAAATCAAATTACCCATGATGCATTATTACTGCCTATTAATCAAGACTTGTCTTGTGTGATTTCAGGTATGATGCGCATCTGTGCACGCTGACAGCTTAGTGTGCCTGGGCTGAATTTTGGGTTTGTTAATGGCAATCATTAGGACTCGTAGTTCTGGGTGTGTGCACTGGTGGCTTTGAGGTCCTTAAGGGAGAAAAGTGTTAACATCTCTGACACACTGATGCTGGAAGGTTTGTTGCATCTGTGTCAGAAATAAGAATTATAAGTAAACTGTAAAGCTTCCTCTCATGAAGTTTCTGCTGTACTGGATTTGTCTCAGTTTAGGTCATCTAACGGGATGGGTCATTAATCAAACTTGCACAGGTTTTAGCCTCGATTCCAACCAGCCAAAACATGTTTACTAATGCTTGCAGCCTTTAAAAAATTATGGTGCGGCATGGAGACCAATCGCCATAACCATCCCTACAGTAAGTCCCTATTCATTAAACTACGATCTTAAAACTAAGCTAATTAACTTTCAGACACACTAGTAATTAATGTAATGTATAATGTACAACTAATATACATTATTTAGTGACCACTATGATTTATTTAGAAACTACAATTAAACAAAATTGAATTATTTTGTAACAGCTATACATTTACCATTTACACAACCATAGAGTTAAAGGAGTTAACAGCAAATGTAAACTATTTTGACTTTAAAATAAACATTTTTAATGGGCTAAGAGCTATATATATATATAAATTCAGTAGCAGGTCATTAAATCTTTTAAAGGTTCATACTGTTCAAACATCTCATTTATAACCATGTTTCCTTAAAGAACTACAGAACCAAAATTGGTTCTTCGATGGCATTGCTCCAGAGAACCCTTTTTGGCAGCTTTACTTTCATGAGTGTGCAAGCACTGCCTGCCATTATTTTTCTTCTCTCCAGCTCTCTTTTCCCCCTCTGTCCTTTATTCCCTACGGTATGCTAATCAGGAATTTTGTAGGTACAAATGTTGTTGTGGTCCTTGCGCCCCCCGTTGGACCAGGTTGAGTGGCAGACGGAACTTGTAATAGCAGGTGTTACCGTACTGATGCAGAACAGCTTGCGAGCTCACCCAAGTTTGGATTTGTCCCTCAGGGACTGCCATTTGAATAAGCCAGAGCTGAAGGTCCGACTCTAACCCAACTCAACAGAAGCTGTGCACCTTTAATTAGGCAGCGAATGGAAGAATAAAGCAGCACGCTTTATTTGTAATCGCCTTAGTGTAGGCAGAAATAACTGCTCATTTTAGGTACAGGAAATATGTTGCACTGTCACATCACCACAGTCAATGAGCGGGCCAGAAAAAGAACCGTGAATCTGGAAGCATGGAAAAATATGCATGTTTATCAGCCAGAACCCTTAAAAGTGTATTGGTATCCATCAGTAGTTTCACCACTGTACGAATGTCGGGCATTGTGAATGTTCATTTTAAGTATTGTACAGTTTTATCAGTCATTATATAATTTCCTTATGGTTCCCTTTACTCAGAAACTATCTGTCATTTTCTCTGTAAAAAACTTCTTTTATAGTTCCTTTAGCTTTCCCTATGAAGGTGCAGTGCTGTATCATCATTGTAAGAATAATGTTATAAATGCATTTTCAACAAAATTGCATTTATATTGGGCCTGCAATGGACTGGTGACCTATCCACTTTGCTCTTTGCCCTTTGAGCACTGTGTTAGGCTGCAACCCTACTTAAGTGGATGGGTGAGCTGCACAGGGTGCTGGCGGTCTAGTGGTAGGATACTCACCTACGGACCAAGAGGTTGCAGGTTTGAATCTCACCTTTAGCACTACCATCATTGGGTTCCTGAGCAAGACCCTTAACCCCAAGCTGCTCCAGGGGGACTGTCCCTGTAAGTCACTCTGGATAAGACCGTCAGCTAAATGTAAATGTAAGCTTTTATACTGATGAATAACAATTCCTTTTTGAACTTTTGAATGACATATATGATTTTTTTCAGATATGTTTTTAGCTGTTTAACTATTAACTTCTTTCCTGGACACAATGAATCATGCTGTTTGAAATTTTGAAAACCCTTAATAAACCATTATTGAAATCTGATAAAAATAAAAATATAGTCACTACTTCTTTTTATCAGTCCTTATCTTTTCAGGGGTTGCAGAAAGAAGTAAATTTGCACTGAGCTTTCTTCTAGCAGCACAAGCTGGTTTCCCCCCACACAGATTAAGTGCACTGTCAAACTACATTACTCTGTCAATGAGGATTATCCACTGAAAATCCTTTTTTCAGTTTAGCACTAGGGTTAATGTCCAGAAAGGAAGCCATATGCAAGCTTCCGTCTCAACCGGGTGGTGTTTCTTTTGATTTGTGATTGTATAAGTATGTCTTTCCACACATGCAACATTCGACTAACTGTCTTAACAAAGGCAGTCAAAACAAATGTTCCTTCTTTTTATCGACATAAATGTGCAATTAAATCTGCTGAAACAGAAAGAGCAATACATGCCAAAGAAAGAGGAAGCATTCAGTTTTTCCCCCCTTTTGTCAGATCAGTAGTGGTGGCAGTTGGGGTTTTTCTCATAAAATGAATTTTTATGATGCATGGTGGGCAGATGTGCTGGATTCTTCGTTCCTTGGTCTAGACTTGCCACAAGTGCTATTTCATTCATTTTACACTGTGTTTCAATTTGGGCACTATACACCCTGTGCTCATACTAGACATTACACATCTGATGCATTCCACTACATATACTCTTAAAGGAAAACATTTTTAAATTGTTCTTTAATTAGTTATATGGTTATCGTTTTCAGTAGTACAACATTAGATCACGTTGAGGTATAATGATATTCAGTGGTAAATATACTGATGGCTAAGCATGCTGGTTTCGGAACTCATCAGATAAGCAAAGAGTGTCAAAGGGTCACCAATTATTATTCTCACAGATTAAAGTGGCTTAGTCTTATGGTACTAATATCAGAGTATTAATTTTCCTCAAAAAGTCACCAGCAGCATCTGTGAGCATTTTATACACTTCATTATTTATCGGCTTCACTATACTGTCTGCTTTTCTTGGTACACATGTCATTTCAAGCCACATTGTCCAATATGTATAAGCTACTTGTGCTGGGAGTATTGGACTTCAGACAAAGAGACTGTCACAAAAAAGTCATTTTGAACATAAAACCAGTGACAGCAGAATAATGTGAGTGAAGCTGGAGCCTCTTTAATTACCCCGGGATGACTGCTGGTCCATGTGCCACCCCTTCTCAGGGCTCCTAAAAGTCCTGGGGAATGCCCCACTGTGGGAAGGGGCACATTCATGCATCACAGTGACCGGTGATGAAGCATTGCAGTCAGAATCTCGGCTAGCCCTGGCCACTTCCTGCAGCCTGAGAAAGGACATGAGGGATTGTTGTCACTGCGGGACAGCACAGACACCGAGGTTTCTTCAACCCCTTCCCCTTCTGCTGCTCTTCCTGCCTTCAACCCTGTCCCTAAGCCCTTCTGCACAACAAATGTGGCAGCTTGCGTGTCATCCAGAAATGCCATTGCCTCTTTTGACCTTCCTCCCCCTCAAACATTTTCAGCATAGACATGATCAAGGTAGTATCAGAATTCTTAGCATATTAAAGCCTGTTTTTTTTAGATAGCAATGTTATTGGCAAGGACATCAACATGCAGGTCCTCCATTGGGTCCAGGTCTATGACCAAAAAGAGTGTAAGAGTAAGAACATGTGAGAAACCAGAAGGCCAGCGGGGTTGCTGTGTATTGTGGGAACATAAGGTATAAACATGGGCCAGTAATTGGGGAGAAATTTTAGGTACAGCAGGCCTGACCCTTGATTTAATTAAAGCAGTTCCTTGAATTAATTAAAAGCACACTGGATCACAGCAACCCCCATACTGGATTAAAAAAAAAAAAAAAAAAACACTCTTGTTGCTGGTTGATCCTCCCAAGAGCATTGAGTTATGAAAATAGGATGAACAATGAATACATTAAATTAATTACATTAAAATGTATTCTTATATATATATATATATATATATATATATATATATATATATATAAAATTTTCTTTTTTAATAATACATTACATAATACATAACACATAAATAAATTTCTGTTAAATTCAACTGAACTGTAACTTCATATTCAATCTTACCCTAACACCAACCTTAACTTAACTCTCAAATCCTAACCTTAAACCCAGTTTTAATGCTGTTGATACTTTACAGATTTTTAATAATGTTAATAATAAAATAATCTTTAGGTCCTCCTGAAGTGGAGAGACCAAAGCTTTCTTTTTCAACAAAATATTTCAGGAAATCACAGTAAAAGCAGAGCCAGCGTTTACCACATTTCCTTTACAAGTGAGACCCCAGTTGATTTGCAACATCATAACCTCCAGGCAACAGCACACAAAAGCTAATGCTTAACCCTTTAATACCAATATGCAGAAGTTAGTACCTATAGAAGTGGCACAAGAAACCATAACTGATAAACTGGTGCTCAAGGCTCAGTTGTTCATGTGGGAAGCCCAGGTTAGCAAGTGTGGTCCCAAACCCAGAGATCTACTTCAACAGAACTAGTTGAAAAGTTATTATTGAATATAGTTGTTGAAACTAATTGTAGCTGGGGGTGCATTATTGCAGACCAATCAGAGTGCCTATGCTAACCCCTGTCCACTGCTAAAAGCAGTTAAGGTGGCCTGGTCTGATGAGTCTCATTTTTTTTTATATTGTATAGACAGTCAGGTGAGTCACCAATTGCTATAGCATGACAGAGGCTTAAATAAAGTTTTAAAGCAAATTCTTCATCAAAGAATGATACAATATAGACCATGTAGAAAATGAACAATAGAAACAACAATAACGCTACTGTCCTTTAGGACAGGTAAATGTATAATTATGTGCTTATGTGCTATATGCAAAGTTGTAGCTTCAGCCTTTACCAGAGTTGGCCTGCATGTGCATAGTTTCTGTGTTTGGTCAGTCTGTCTTTAGGAGGAGAGTTAACAAAGGAATGCCGAAGCAAATCCTGGCATGCATGGAAAAAGCACCTCATCTAGGTGCCAAACTAAGTGCATTTGCTGAGCCAATCAAAATACAGAGGACTTGGTTAAATATGTACACCATAATTATGTTTCTCTCAAGAAATAAAATAAAATTATGAGTAAATAATTTGTATGTGTTCTATGTTAATATTTGCTACAAATGCTACAAAAGGGAATACAGGTACTGGTTATGTTGTTGTTATGGGAAAAGTCCTTCTTTATCTCTCACATATATTGGTGTGATTTTTTTTCATTTTTGGTGTGGGATTTAGGAGGATGGGATATATTATTAGACGACTGAGAGAGAAGTATCTGGCTCAGGCCTTTACATTCTGGCTTCAAATTATCCCTTGAAAGCCAGTAGATATTTCTATATTTGATACATCATAGAATATTCATCTAAATCCTAAAGCTGAGTTCACATATGTTGTAGAGCAAAACATATAATGCACTCAAAATTAATTTTTCAGGCTGCATAAAACATACCAACTGACAGACATCTTTTCATCAGAAGCTAATATAACAGAATGGGAGTTAAATTCACTTCTGTTAATATACAGAGACTCTAGAGAAAAGCATTCATTGGCTTCTTGCATAGTGATGGCAGCTTCATCATGTTATGTTTTCTGATATTCTTTGTCATTTTCAAATCGTCTTTAAGGATCAGAGAAATATTGCCTGCAAATCACCAGGATAGAGACTGTTATCAATGCAGATTTTGTAGCATGTTTTTTGTTTGTACATGCTTGAAGTTACAGAAGACAATTTCAGTCAAAATCAGCAATTTTTTTAGTTGTTTATTTTACTGTTGAAATGATTTTAACAAATACCTTAAGCTCCTTTATATTTCCCTGGTTGTTTTCTGGCCTGTCTGCACTGCCCTCTGCAGTGGTGAGCAGAGGTGTGACAGCACCCAGGGCAGTTTCAGTGGTGGGGTGACATTTTGTCATCTGTTAAAAGCAGAGGGCTACTCGGGGGGCTAGTGAGGAGCATTTTTAGTGATCAATAAATCATGTATTAGTGATTTTTTTTCCCCTAAGCTCACTTCTGTTCTCTGAAAGTCAGCCACCTCCAGGAAGAAGGCTGCTTAGGAGGCCAAACACATGGTGAGTCAGCAGCATGCTGACCCACTCAGTAAATCATCTGGATATACTTGATAAACCCCTTAAACAGCCAGAAACCACCAATGGGTTTTACCATAAATTTCCTACTCCCTTTTTTAAAATAAAGAAAAAGGAAAGGTTTTGGTTGCTATTCTAAATTCTGAAAATATCCCAAAAAATTAACTTCACTGATAACTGAATAAAAATGGGAAATGAAAAGTTAATGCAGGCTGCAATGCTGGTCACAGGAGGCAGTGTTGGGAAGGCACCTTGCTCAAGGGTACCTCAGGGCATCCTAATGGTCCGTGAATTAAACCACAGCCCTCTGACCATCAATGTCCCTTGGTCTGTCATATTTAATAGCAGTATGTGCTACTGGATTCTATACTGCACTAAAGGTGGTTCTGTTGTTGTTACAATAACTTTTAGGCAAAATTTAGAAAGTGATGCTCAGTGACTGTTTCTGATAACCATCTCTAATAATTACATATTGGTGAAGAAAATTGCAAGTAATATCTAATGAAATATTGTAATATCAACCAGTGATCTAATTTATATTTTCTTTAATTGTTCTGTGAGTATACATATGTGCTTTCCTTTAATTCTAATATGCATCTTACACACTGAAATTTTGTTAGGTTATTTACAATAATACAACCAACCAGCAACCAACCAACCAATGGTGAAACAACCAACCAGCAAACATCAACTAAATCAACCAACCAACCAGTCAATATGAACAGCAGCCAGTCAGCCAAACCGACAACCCAACAACCAACCAGCCAGCCAACCAAGAAAACATCTATCAGCAGCCAACCAACAACCAGCCAACCGGCGGCCGTAGCAACTAACCCAGCCCGGTCAAGCGGGTCAGGCAGCAACTAACCAACCAATGATGCTGACAACCAGCTTAACTAACCCAGGTAGTCAACTACTTCAGCCAACAATCCAACCAGCCAGAAATCATCCCCAACAACCCAGCCAACCAGTGAAAACAACCAACCGACAGCCAATGATGAAAACAGCCAGCCAACCAACTGACCAGTCAGCCAGCCAGCCAGCCAGTCAATGACAACAGCAACAGCAGCAGAAAACATCAATCAACCAAGCCAACCAACCAGCAACTAACTTAACCAGTCTGCCAGCTGAGCGAGCAACTAACTAACCAACCAACCAGCCGACAATATAAATAACCAACTTCTTAGCTAGTCAACTAACCAGTAACAAACCAGCAACAAAAACCATCTAACAACCCAGCCAACCAACAACCAGCCAGCCAACCCAGCAACACAAACCAACAGCAGTCGACTAACCGACCAACCTTTAACCAACGCACAAAGCCAACAGCAGTCGACTAACGACCAACCAACCAACCAACAACAAACAAACGAAACAAACAAGCAAACGAACAGACGGGCCGACGACAAGCAAAAACAAATTACATGAGTGAAATAGTACACACACACACACACACACACACACACACACACACACACCTCACACTCACACTCCACAGACACATGCCACGCTTTGGCAATTGCTAAACATTGTGACATGTAAATGATTGAGCTGTGGCAGGTGTCAGACACTGTGGCAGTGAGCATCTGGACCCTACTAGTAAGTTACTCTGATACTCTTGCAGCTTCCATACTTGAAGAGAGATAGCGGTGTGTGTGTGGGCTGCAGCCAAGGAGGAAGCGCCATGCTAATGCTGCACCGCATCTCACACATCTTTTAGGAGAAGAGAGGGGCCTGTATTTGAAACTCTCCCATGAGACAGCACTGGAGACATCTAAGAATTTGAGGCATTGAATGAGGAGGATAAAAGACAGCAGAGGAAGAGTAGGCAGAAAGACAGAGAGAATGGCTACATAAACGTTTTTTCTTTTACTAACATTTAGAAATATTAATAATTTGGATCATATATTCATTCATTCGTTCCTTTGTTCCATTCATTATCTCAGCAGGAGCCCTATCCATAGCACACAAGATGGTGGTCAGGTCACCAGTCTGTATGGGGGCAGATGCCACCGACACACAAACAGTAACTGGTGAGCAGTTTAGTATCTCCAGTCCTCTGTGCCATGTCTTTGCAAACCATGCAAACATGAGGGACTAAGCCAAATTCCCCACAGAAAATGCTCAGGCCATCTCTTGCAAGGACCTTCTCCTGTTAGGTGACAATACTACCTACTGCACATCACAATGCCTATAAGAGTCATGTCTGAGTGTCAAAATAGGACAAAATAGAAACATAAACAAGATCAGTATCTAAATAATAACTCATTAGTGTTGCAATTTGAGATAGATTGTTTTTCAAACCTAGACAATTTATGCAAAAGTATCAGACAGTCCCTTCTAATTAGAGTTGCTCCTTTATGGTTGACTTTAAGTATTAAATTGCACATACTCAGCTTTAACATTTGCATAGAGGAGCACTGCAAAAAGACTGAGAAGTATTCATGAACCAGATCAAAAATAATTACGCAACATCAGTAACTGACCTTTCTGAAGCTCTTGTGGCTGTATGCAATCAAATCTAAATCAAAATAAACTAATTATGCATAAAAAGTAGGCCATATAATTTATTCTCTGATATCTGCATCTAACAGATGATTTAAGGACAAACAGGCACCTTTGCATTTGTTGATCTAAAAGAATTTTAGCTTGTTCTTTAAGCTCTTGAATAATATTTCATGGCTATAGTGAATTATTCTAGTGCTAACCAGAGTAAGATTTCTGCTTGTTTTTTAATGACCTTCAGGAACAAAACATTCTCACTTATGTCACATAATGACTGTAAATGAATACAAATATATTGCTTGGAGTGACCAGACAATGCCATCTAAACAATATAGATTGCTGGAGTCCTCACAGAAGATCTCATCTGTAGTAAAAGGACAAGGTAGCAGATGTGACAGCCTCAGCTCAGTCACCTTTCTTAGACTGTCCCTCAAATCAACAACTACAGGTTAAGTGGTAACACTAAGAGACAGCAGTGGCCAGAGTGGTTAAGGGTTAGTAGGATTAGAAGATTGGGTTCAAACCCTTTGCAGTAGGTGCCCTGTAGTACCCTTCGTAGGTACTGTCCTGTCACTGCTCCTAGGTGCTCATGGCTGCCCCTGCTGTGTGTGTTTGTGTGCATGGGTTAAATGCAGAAGTCCAATTGCATTGTGGTTCACAGTGTGCTGTGTTCTCACAATGATTCTGGCAATAAAATACTGAAAGAAATTCCAAAGAGGAGCTTGCAAAAGCTATTTATATGGCCTGAATTGAAAGTTTATCTCTAGTAGTCATATTGAATACAGTCCAATTTAAAGACAGTCCTCATTTAATATACAAAACAATTAGTTCCACACTAACTGGGCCAAAAATACATTTCCATCCAAATAGTGTCCATGTTAGGGAAAACAATCTTGAGTGGCATTGTGTTACACCTCTATATCAAATAACAGAATTAGCCTGAACACACAGACACATCGTGCTTCATGGTAAAGTGCATGATTGTGAAGTAGCGCCTTGAGATGACAACATGTGCCTCTCGGAGAGAAAAGTGCAGTACAAGAGCACTTCTCTGCCATGTCCTTTAGCCCTTCCTATTTAGGAACAAGGAAGCTGACTTGTCAGTCAAGCAGCATGCTCTAATCATATACGCAATTAGCCGAGCTGGGAGGAGAGGTGGGATGCCCTTTCCTTTGGATGAAAACTATAAAGTTAAACATTTTATGAACAGATATAAATCAGATGACACCTGCAAGGCTCTGAGGGTGGCCAGGGCTTTGCCAGCTCCAGCCGGGCAGTTGTGGAAGCTGTGGAGGTTTCCTCTGGCCGCTGCTTGCCATCCCCCTTCCTGTCCTGCAGAGTGCCCCCATGCAAGGGCCTAATTATCCTCTTAAATGTATATCTGCAGCCGCAGGAGGCCTAGCGGGATTAAGAGCAGTGTGTTCAGCAAATTGGTGAGAAGACTGCTGGTCAGAAGAGGCTGAGATCCAGCCCTGAGAGTGCTCTCATCACCTTAACACACATCACACATACAATTCATACAATGCCATGTCGATGGCACACCCATACTGTGATCATACACCCATACTGTGCAAAGATTTAAAACACTAAAGCATATTATTTTTAAATTAATTATCCAGGCAAAAAGTGTGCTTTTGTTTAGGATGGACGAACATTAAAGCTTTTAAAGTGACATGAATTTATTGCCTTTAAAAATGATATCAGTAGCAAAGAGGTATTGACTGGCAAAACTAGGTATTTGATGACATGTGTTCATTTGCTTTCAGAGGTGAGGTAGTGGAAATAATTGCTGCAGTTTTTCAGAATTATTATTCCAGAATATTTTTGTTTTATTCTGATCTGTTAACAAATTTAAAGATAATGCCTGTTTTATTATACAATGTGCAGTTCTGGGGCAGCGGTGGCCTACTGATTAGGAACTAGGCCCCATGATTGGATGATTGAAGGTTTGAGTTTCAGACCAATAGGTTGCCCTGAGGTACCCTTAAGCAAGATACCGTTCCTAACACTGCTCCCCCTGTTGTGCCACTGTGAATGAGTTAAATGCAGAGAAAGCACTTAGTGTTCTGGTTTGTTCACAATGACAAATAGTTCATGTTTTCCTTTCTTGTAGAAGTCTAGACTCTCACTTTTAAAGTAAATCAAGTTGATGCAACGGTTCTAAATGAGAAACTGACCAAAAGTCATTAAATAGTATTAATAAAGAACAATCTTAACAGAATTTAAGTAGATATTAATACAAATGCAGTGATATAATTCAGTTATTTCAGATCTAACTCTTAGGGAGGAGAGAGAGAGAGAGAGAGGGGAGGCAAGAGAGGAAAGAAGAGGAGGAGAGAGAGAGAGAGAGGAGAGAGAGAGAGAAAGGGGAGATGGGAGATGAGGAGAGAGAGGGCAGAATACAGAGAGGAGGAGAGAGAGAAGAGGAGAAGAGAGAGAGAGAGAGGAGAGAGAGAGAGAGATGAGAGAGAGAGACAGAGACACAGAGAGAGGGAGAGAGAAAGAGGAGAGAGAGAGAGAGAGAGAGAGAGAGAGAGACAGAGAGTTTAGAGAGAGAGGGCAAGAGACAAGAGACACACAGAGAGAGAGAGAGAGAGACAGAGAAGAGAGAGAGAGAGAGAGAGAGAGAGAGAGAGAGAGAGAGATAGAGGAGAGAGAGACAGAGACAGAGACACACAGAGAGAGAGAGAGAGAGAGAGACAGAACAGAGACACAGAGAGAGAGAGAGAGAGAGAAACAGAGACAGAGCACAGAAGAGAGAGAGAAGAGACAGGAGCAGAGACAGAGACACAGAGACAGAGAAGAGAGACAGAGAGAGAAGAGAGAGAGACAGAGACAGGGAGCACAGGGAGAGAGAGAGAGAGAGACAGAGAGAGAGAGAGAGGGCACGCACAGAGAGAGAGAGAGAGAGAGAGAGACAGAGAGAGAGAGAGAGACAGGGCAGAGACACAGAGAAGAGAAAGCTTGATAGATATGAGAGGAGGGATCATGGCAGCTCAGAGGAAGTTGACTTAATAAAAATACTTAGAGCAGCAGCAGGATGGTAGGCAATAACAAGGAAGATAAGAAAATTATGATTAAAGATTTATTACCACAAATGTCATCTGTCCAGCAAAAATATATGAGTTTTGTTTTCAATGAGAGAGATGAGTTTTATTCACAAAGTGTGCACATGGTGCCTGGTGGTTTATGTACCCTGAGCAGCAGTTTCTTTAGCTATTACAGGTAAAAGCTTCAGGCAGTCAAGAAGCATGCAAGGCAGAATATTTTGAATTTTTTTATGTACAGAAATGATGCACGTGAAAATGGTTTTAATATGAAGCATCATTACGACACTCATGTCTCATTAAGGTTAGGTTTTTGTTTAACAGCTAACTGAAATGAATACCGGTTGGTAAAATCTGTCTAAACATGAAGAGTAGTTTTACTCAGTGCAGGCTTTGTCCTGCGCTCTGTACCTGTGAAACACTCACATTCATTATCTAGCATTAGCCATGTGAAGAAAGATTTTTCTACATAACAGTAAAAACTTCATTAATAATTCAGTACACTCTCCTTATCATAAAAATATATATATAAAAATTCTGTTTCTATGAGCAGGACCGAAGAAAAATTTTAATCTATTAAATGAAAATAGATTATAATTAGTATTTCCTCAAATATGTAAAAATATAAACAAATACACTTTAGATTGGTGCATTTTCCACCTTACATATCTAAATTCAGTGAAAAGAACACTTTAAAAATACGTGGGATTGTATTGTATTGTTTTGATGTTTAGTTTAAGCAAGAGTTCAGATGAAAGAAACAACCTGTGTGGAGTTGGAAAGTAACTAGAAATATTTCCAGATTAATAATATTAATAAAAAATGCTCTCTTAAGTCTGTAGAGAAATATACAGGAAGCTAGATAGATATCAGTTAATAAGTCATATTTTGTCGATTTGGTTGGATACAGGCAAGTAGAAGTTTCATAAGAAAGTTCTTTAACTTTTAATTGGATATGAAAATGAAGCTTCACTGCTGACTTTCAGAGAAATATGATGATATAAACAAGTTACAGCTCAAGACATTTTGCCAGTCATGAGGTGTGGAGACAAACAAAACACTGCAGCTGTAGAACATCGAGTAAATTAATGACAGGTTGGTTGGCTGCATTGATTGAATGAATTAATGAATGGATGGATGGATGGGTGGGTTGGTTAATTAATTAATTGGTTGTTTAGTTGGCGGGTTGGTTAATTGATTGGTTGGTCAGTTAGTTGGTTGGTTGGTTGGTTGATTGGTTAATTGGTCGATTGGTCAGTTAAGTTGGTTGGTTGGTTAGTTGGCTAATAATTATTTAGTTAGTTAATTGACCAGATGGTAAAGTTGGATTTTGTTGGTTGGTTAATTGATTGAATGGTAAGTTGGTTGTTTGGTTAGTTAATTGATTGAATGGTAAGTTGGTTGGTTGGTTGCTTGGTTGGTTAAATGATTGATTGGTAAGTCGGTTGGTTGGTTGTTTGAACAAATCATTAGTTGATTGGTAGAAAGTTAGTTTAGTTGGTTAATTATTTGGTTAATTGGTGATTGATTAGTAGCGGTTAGTTAGTTGTAGTTTATTTTGGTTGGTTGGTGATTGGTTAAATCAACTTAGTTCAGTTAGTTCTGTAATTAGTAAATTATTGTTGGATTGATTTGGTTAATTAGTTTGATTAGTAAGTTGGTTAGTTTGATTGGTGAGTTGATTGATAGGATTAGTTGGTTGGTTGGATTTGATTGATATTACTTCACTAGTATTATGTCTCACAGAATTGGAAAACCATATTTCCCTGATTAAGCTGTGTTTCAGTGTCTAACTGCCAAACCATCTACATTACTTTTGATTGAGATTTTTAATTCAGCTTAAATAAAAAAAAAAAAAATCACTTTCATTTTATCAGTTTTTGAAACTTTCTTACGTACTTTCTATACTTTCTATGACTTTGGAAGATGAAATCCATGTTTAGCAGATTTTATTTGTTTATCCTTTGCATTGTTTGTTTTGTCTTAACAAGAAAGGATAAACGAGGCCCCAAAAAGCTATGGCTAACCATAAGGAGAAGAGAAAGGCTAGGGTGAGTAAATAAAGCGTGCTGCATCCTCTTTAACTGCTGCTGAGTCCCTTTGTGATGATTAGCCCAGTCCCATGGGGCAGGTGAGTTAGCAAAAGCAAAAGCTCTCTAATGAGCTGAGCTCTCGTGCCCTGCTTCCTATCTCCATCCACACACACACACAAACACACTCTACAGTGTCCCAGAAGCCAGTGGCAGAGTGAAGTCCCTTGAAGGCAGTGCCACACACCTGTTCTCCGCGTAATCAGCGCATTTTCTGTCCCCCGTGTCCGGAGGCGTAGAGGCTTCAAGATCAGGGGTATTCCCGTCTGCAGGGGCTGAATGGTCTTGTTTTTCTGTTTTTGTTCTCAAAACACACCCAGCTCACACATCCTCTCCACACATCCTCTCCAGTTTGCTGATTTTTCCTCCTAATTTTCAATCTGATTGTAATTTTGTAACATCACTCATTTAACCATATGTTCATCCACATGAATGAATCAAATAGGAGTGAGGGGGTGATGCAAGAGAAATGTCCCTAAAGAAATTCCCTGAAGAATATTTCTTAAAAGTTATATGTAAGGCACAGTATTTAAATATATATACAATACATATACACACAATCATAAACATTTAACATATACATATAATATGTTTAGAAAACTAAGTTCACCTAAAAATATTAATACATTTTATGTGATTTAAATAAGCTCGTTCTTTCTGATTATAGTGAAAAGTGTGAAGATACCTGTTACTTTGACAGACAATGTAATGCGAGGCCTCTCTAGAGTGCCACACTGCTGTGTGGAGCACATACACTTTCTGGGCTGAAGTCTTCAGTGGTCTAAGACTATCTGAATCAGAGAAACGGAGAGAGTGGTAAGCATGGGCAGATGGATGGAACTGATGAGGATCTCTGTGGCAGCCAAACAACGAACGCCTAAACTGCACAATTCCCTCTGCAGCGGATGACAAACTCCAGCTCCCTGATCACCATGTACATACACACACACACACACACTGCAGCATCTCAGGGAAGATTTCACTGGGGCGTGCATGGACATAGAGGCCAATGAGTGGACTCAGCAGGGAGCTCAAGCATTTTATACAGGAGTGATTCATATAGACTGTGATCGTGGGCCAAATAAACAAAAGTCCAGTCCTCTGAGTGGGACAACTTTGTCCTACACACCACACCTCCTGTCCCTTGCATATAAACCTTACTGCAGCCTCACACCTGTAGCTCCTCACCCTCAGGGGACAGGAGTATCTGCAAATCACCAAAAAAAACATTTATACATTATACACTCTTTTCTTGTCGATTCAAAATATATTTGTTTCGCAATAAATGGATTAAGTAGAGTCCTTTGGAGTGATGCTATAGCAGAACCACATTTGATTCCTTAGCTCAGTTCAGTAGAGCTCTTTTTAGAACTATTTTACAAATGTGTGCATATGAACCTTTTGAGGTTTAAAAGGCCAAAATGAAAGAATGTAAAAGTTTTTAAGTTGAAGACTTTGAGTTCTTGTAGAGTTTACATTAAAGTTAGGAACAAAGTTAGGATAAGGACTTTGATTCAGGATAAATAAATTAATTAGGGCCAGGTTTAGAGCAAAGGCTAGTGTTAGGATTATGCTGTGGCCAGGTTCAGGAGAACTGTGATTATTAAGATACTTGTTGAGAAGTAAGGTCTAGTTTCCATACATGCAGTATAAACTAGGGACCATTTAGTATATTTGCAATAGGTTTTTTTTTCTTAAACTTATTTTCAAAGGTTTGAAATGTACAAATTGATTTCATAAAACTGTACTCTATGTGTACTTTACATTGTTTATAACTACTTTTGTAGACACAACAATATTAGACAAGTGACTAATTCCATTTTAAAAACAAACTATGGACATTTCAAAGGGTTGTATTAATAGAAATGGTCTACAATAAATAGGAATTAAAACTTGTTACATAAATAAAAAGTTAAAAAGGTTTCTTGCATTGCTAAGTCAAAGACATTACAGGTTTTAACAGCAGTGATAATTCTGTGAAGTTACCATGGTATATATATATTAAGCAAGGCTATACATATATTGCAAACTATATCTGTAGTTGAGAGAAGACCTAAGGAGTGTAACAGGCCTACTGTTTTACTGTGTTATTGGCCTGCGAGTGGTAAATCCATTAAAAGGGCAAGCACTGGCTGTTAACTGTCCATCGCCCAGCACAGTAAACAGGCTGGCCTTGGTGCAATAATCCGGGGAACCCGCCGCTCCCTGCATCCTGCTCTTGTTTTTTCTCCCTGCTGGTCCACGGGGGTTGTTTAGACCAGGCCGCATGACGCAGCTGCCTGGGGACAGCCTAGGAGGTTCTGTGTGTTCCTGTACAGGTGAGGCTCACCGTCCTGCCCCCATTTGCCCAGCAGGCCAATCAAGCCCGTAGCACACGTAGCAAACCTGCAGTCCTCGAAAAAAAAAGCCCAGAGGAGCCAGTCACTACCACTTTTAATTATCTCGGTGTTCTTCATTAATTCATGGGCATCTTAATGCCCTGCAGGCCAGAGACAGAGAGAGGGGGAGAGATGGAGAGGTTTCCAAAACAACAAAAGCAACAGTGGCAATAATGGTGGCACAAGGACATCCACGGGATTGAGGCTATTACAGATTCTAGCTCTCCGTTAATCATGTATGTGGAAGAAGCGGTGCTCAGGGGTCAGTTTTCAGACCAGACATGGTCTGTTCCTGAGAAGAGGTGTGCAAACGAGTCCCTGAGGTCCAGACTTATGGTCAAATTACACCTGTGGTACATTGTATTAGGTCACCCAGGGACACAGTAAGTGATTTGAGATGGTGAGAAATGACAAGGATGGCATGAAATGGCCATAATGGCACAAGAGAGTTAGCTTTTATTAATACCGGACTACTGAAACAATCGAAAATACCAGTATTAACACCTTAAGGGAAACGAAAGAGACTATTCATCAGTCTGAGCACACAGAGCACAGCGAACCACAATCAAAATAAAAAATCAACAAAAAATCCTCTGCAGTTAACACATGCCCACGCAATGCAGCTGCACAGCCATATCCAGTGCCTGGTGCGCAGTGATGGAGATGGTAACTTGCCCAAGGGTATCCCACTGATCTGGGATTCAAACCCACAATACTTCTGATCCTGAGGCCATTTTTGGGGTTCACATATGCATGTATATGTATGTGCACATTCTGCTTTGTGGTAGTTTCTGAATAATTAGAAGACATAATAATACAGTAATTACGGTAGTTAGTCATAAAAAGATCAATCCCTGATATAGGATACAGTTATTACTTACAAGAATTACCATTAGTAAACAGTATAAATTTCTATCTTACTGCAGTTTCAGAAATAAAGCTTCCTTAATGGATTATTGGCTTTGACAAAGAGACCTTTACACATCTTATTGACTAAATTGATTGCAGTAAACCACTGAAAGGTTCAATCATAGACATCAGATTCAAGACATTTACACCACAAACTAATAAAAATGGGCAAATTCAGTTTTCCAATCATTTCCTAAATGAAATTAATGTAATCAACATTTCTTAAAATCAGATAGTTTGTGAAAGAACTACTTGTTACTTTTATATATCCACCTCATTTACCATTTTTGTGGTATTCATCTACTGGCAGATCCAGTTTGTTTATGTATAGAAACACTACTTAAAACAAAAGAACATATAACAAGTTATAATTTCCTTGACGTATCACTTCATCCCTGTTTATAAAATCATCCAAAGGGCTGTTATTTCAAATGCACTGTTCTAGAGAAACTGGATGAATGAAAGTGTTTAATGGTATGAAAGACTCCCATATCCCATAGTAAGCTCATATGTATTTTTAAAAGCATTCATGGAGAGGAAAGTGTAAAACTTCATAAAAACCAGAAACGAAACTTAAAATGAATATTTCACCAAAAACAAAATTTTTCGTGTATATACAATTTTAGAAGAAGAAGTGAATTTAAAAGAATGTTATAAATGTTACAGCCCCTGGTTTACAATCCCGTTGAATAAATGCCAGTAAATAAATCTCTATCCAATGTGTCATTTTATACGGGAACTCTCAGAATGACTGTTTGTAGCTCAACCAGTAAATTATGCTAATTAAAAAATTGAAGAAATTCCTCTCAGCGTATGTATCTTCTGTAGTGGTCGAGTGCCGCACTGTAACAGACTCTTCTAAAAGGTAACCCATCTGAGGGCTGAGCACTGGTGACAGGTGTTCTTCAGTGCCACAATAGGCGGCTTTTGTGTTCCATCTGATATTGTGAGAGTACATGTAGAAAACACAGAGGCTGACTCGAGGGTCCAGGGGAACAGAAAGTTAATACTGTGACAGATGTATGTACTTCAGCCTCACTGATCATGCTGCAGCAGCGCAGCAACGCTGGCCTGCCCCTCTCTCTCTCTCTCTCTCTCTCTCTCTCTCTCTCTCTCTCTCTCTCTCTCTCTCTCTCTCTCTCTCTCTCTCCTACCTGGCCTGTGCAGTGAGTGCTAGGGAAGTGTCCCAGGAGCCACATAGGGGTGTTGATCTGCGTAACAGCGGGACATTTTCCCCTCCCCTCACCCCCACCCCACATCACATGACTCCCTCAGATTGACAACCTCCCCAAAGAGTGCCCAGGCTGGAATGGAATATGAATGGATTCCTGGAAGTGTATGAAAAAGGTGTCTGGGCAAAGGAGTGTCGTTGTGGGAGCCGCAATTGCAAGTTAAGTGTGACTAAATCTCTTTGTCTTCCTCTCCCCTGATTTCACACAAAAACACTGCAGAATGTCTGGAGCTTTAATATTTTCAGCAATAAATACACATTTCACAGTCGTCAGACCAATGCGCCGTTGATTCAATGAAATGCAAAAGTACACTCCCTTTTATTGTTTTATGTTGTGCTTATAGTATTACACATACCTGAGTTGCATAATAATAATAACAATGTAATAATTATAATAAGAAGAAATAACTATGTTTATACATGTTATTACATTTTATTGTTTTAGATTTAAATTGATAAACATATTTTTAGATTTTTATAGTCTTTTTTTAAGTTATGTAGTTCTTGGGATGGAGGGGTAAGTGTGAACTGATTTTGGATTAAAAAAACCCTTGAATTTAAATCTAAATGATCTAAGGGGATCATCTAAATTGTATTTCATTTTGTTCTCATTTTGTTCAGCTCCAATCATAATGCCAAAATGCAGTTATAGGAGGGACTAATTTCCACAAATTAGGTCTTTATCCTAATTCTCATCAAAATTATTCAGAGAGAAGATCATATATCCAGTGATGTATGTGTCAGTTGTGTCTTTAATGGGTGTACGATTGTAAAGGATCTTATTTCAGAGCTGAATTTAGCACAGCAAGGAAACCCCATTAAAACTGTAGACATGGTGCTTCCTAATGTAAGGATAATAAGCACAAAATAGTAACATGTAAGAGAGTTGTTGGTAAAAAAGCGGAGAGGCAGGCATATCTGCAAACTCACTGGCAGAATGAAACTAGAGTTTGGCAACCAGATGTAGTAGGAAATTGATGGTGTCATTCTAGAGCTTTGCAAAGCACAGTAGGTGCCAGATGCAACCTCTGCATTTAACACACTTGTACAGCTATTTTAAGCACTTGGGTAGCAGTGATGGGGACGGTACCTTGTTTAAGGGTAACTCATGGCAACCTACTAGTCTGGAATTTAAACCCATGACTGTCCAATCATGGGGCTTAGTCCCTAAACACTAAGCCACCACTGTGAGTCTGAAGGTGTGATGGTGAGTATCAACACTTTTCGGCGCTTCAGTGCTTCAATTTTTAAATGCTGAATTTTCAGAAAATATAATAATGCACTAATACTGTACCATTATCTGTTAACTAACAAAAAGCAAATTTTTACTCACTGAAAAAAGTTTTCCTCACAGTTCTAAACCTGAACTATATCCCCAAAAGAGTTTTTCCTCCAGCCTCACTCCTTCATGAAAAACGCCTACTTTTTAATTTATATCTATTTCACCAGGAGGAACAAGCATCAACATCTCAATGCTCACAAATCACCACTCTGTGTCTGGTTACAGTTATGGTCATGCGTTATTATGAGCTTTCACAATAATAAATGATATTAAAGTGTTGACTGAAAAATCTATATACTCATGTGTCTTGTGTTGTATGATGCTTACACTGATTTTAGAGCTTATTCATATATATCTTCTTCTTATTTTAGCCGCTCCCATTTAGAGGTCACCACAGCAGATGATTCGTTTCCATTTTTTCCTGTCCTCTGTATCTTCGTCCTTCAAACATCCTCCTCCCAATAAAATTCTCATCTCTCCTCTTCGGCTTGTACCCAAACCGGCGTAACCTTGTTTCTCTAACTGTCTCCAGGCCATCTAACCCTAGGCTGTCCCTAATACACTAGCTTCTAATCCTGTCCATTCACCCAACAAAAATTTCAGTATCTTTAACTTTGACACCTTCAGCTCCACCTCCTGTCTTTCATTAGTGCACCGTCTCCAACCATACAACATGGCTGGTCTCACCTGTATCTTGCAAACCTTCACTTTACCTCTCTTTGGCCACTCCCGGTCTAAATCCTCCAGCCAATCTTCTCACCCATTCTAATCCTGCCTGTATTTTCCTCCTCTTGAATAGTGATTACTCCCCAGACTGTATTATCAAATATTGCTCCTCTTGAAGCAAGAATGGGCTAAGTGCTGATCCTTATGTATTCGTAACCTCTTTAATGCATCCATCACTCCTACTGCATATCTCACCACTGTCAGACCTCATGGATGTCTGGACTACTCTCACATAATACAAGAATATCAGCCTCCCTTCCTCTCAATCATATCAACTAATTCTCTGCAGCCACACCAGTCCCATGCTGCAGCATTTCAGTTCTAAGCATGGCTTCACTCTCCTCAGCCTGCTCTCCTCTCCTCTGGATATGCCCCTCCTCCTCTATCCTCTTCTTCTTAACTATGCTTCTTCTTCTTCTTCTTCTTCTTCTTCTTCTTTAACTTCTTCTCCTCCTTTTGGCCTTGTTAACCCAATTTCACCTGCACCCTGTAGGCTAACTGCACTGGGCCTTAACCTGGGCCTTAACCTGGGTCTTGACCGGTGGGGTATGGAAGTTTCATTGCCCACATATTGATTTGGCAAAAGTGGATAATTTTTCAGACATCATTAGTTTCACATAATCTAACATACTGTAAAACTCAACACCATTGAGCAACAGCATTGAGAAGTAGATGATGTAGTGCCTCTGAACATCTGATTATTTGTTTATAGATGCTGGAACTGTCACTTGGTCCTGAAACTTCAGATTTCTGATAAGCAGCACCTCTCTGTGTTTAAACAAACCCTGTACCATTAATTGTCGGGGAAGGCGAATGTTTTCTTGTGCTTCAGTCCCCTCCCTCTGGGTTTATGTCCTGCCAACTCCATGTTTTGAAGGCAGACATGCGAAAATTTAACATGATTGACAAGGCTCTTCTCTCCTCTCTCACATCCTGATTCATCTCATGGAACTCCAGTAGAGAAAAAAGTGACTCCCTTGACATCCATTCGCTCTTAACCACTAAGTCATTACCAACTAATACATGTAGATTGTGTTAGGAGCGAATGGTGCACGGTGGAATGAGGGAAGAATTAGTGAAGTGTTATGGTGGAAAGCAGATGTGCAGCTGGAGTTATTACAAGCAGAGATGATTAGCTGAAAAACATTATGTGATGGAGGAGTGGCAGCTAGAAGACAGCTAAAGGTATTTCATGCAATATCCTTAATGACAACACAGAGCAGGGCATGCATCATGATCGTAATTTGATTAGATGAGAATAAATGTTAACCATTTTGTGCCATTATGTGAGGAAGAGATGCAAAAGTCCCTTCCTCAGATTAGGTTTTGAGCTGGTATGGAGCCAATTTTACGCATGCAGTTGGTGAGCACTGATTTAAAGAAGCGTAAGGAAGTGTAAGGAGAAAAAAAAAAGATGTCAAAGCAATGATACCCTCAATTAGCTATGCAGAAAACTTCCTGTATTTTTAGCGGAACCCAGGAGACTACATTTCTTTGCTTACCAAGTGACAGAGTTTACACATTAGCCTTGATTATGTTATGGTTGCCTAAGTACAAAGCCTCTCTTTACTGTAATGTGATAGCAGAGCATGGAACAAAAGGGTAATTTAAGCTCTCAACAGCTACTGTAATTTCAGTGTGAGAAATGAGATAGTTTGCAGCTATAGCTGTTATACCAGTGTGCAGAGGCCTTCCATAAAATACAGCTGACAAGCCCAAGCAAATTACCCTAGGACCATTACAAAAATCACTTAATTGCTAACCATTCTGTCAGGTCAATTGACTCTAAATGAAAAAAAAAAAAAAAACACGGAAAGCATTTATGTCAGGAGAGGCAGGCTTGGAAAATGAGGTGAACATTTAGGAAGAGAAAGATCATTTCAGATTCACTATATCAAATGCTATCAGAGAGACTTTCTGCTCCAGTCCCTTTTCAGACCCAGCACTTCATAGATTTTTTTCCCCAAAGATAACAGAAGAGAAGTCTAATATTTAATATATTATATTTCTTTTTTTCATCTTTGTTCTGGGTTGTTCTATGTTATTTTGAGGTCTTTTAGGTTTTGGTGAGATGTACTTTTTTTACCATTTATGTGTATGCTGCCCTCCCTGGGTGAGTACAATCCATCATGGCATGGATGCTTCAGAAATGTGTGTGTGTGTGTGTGTGTACTATCATATAATTGTACCATGTTACCTACCACAGGATCTAAGGAAAGGCCTGATTGAAACCTTAGCTGAGGCTGACTCTCCTGATACGTTCCGCATAATGAATAAGGAGCCTCTGATTAGCAGATAAAAAGTGATTAATAGCCATGCTGATTATTGAATCAAGGCCCTCACAGGAATAATCAGTTAATTGATCATTTTGGTGCCAGAGCTGTCAGTATGGGTAATTTTGGTGGTCTGTTTGGAGTTTTAATACTGCAGTTTATTTGTCTGGTAGCTCCAGGGCAAAGAGGTTGTGAAGGTTTACTGTCAGCTGTCCATATCACAGGGAGTTACATGCTTTGTCTTCGAAAGCTCTCTGCAACAGCCAAACCATTCAAACTTATTTTATCACTTCATTTAAGGTATACTGTAAGTTGTTCAGTCTATAAATTATAATTATTTTAGATTGTATTTTATAGCTTTTGATTACATGTAAATGTCTACAAGCCTGCACTGCTAACCAGCTTGATCTAATACTGGGGAAAAAAAGTTTCATTGATACTGGTATGATGACAACATGCTTTAACTTAATAATATCAACCATTGTAGTCAAGGGGCATATTGTGCCATAATTCATTTCAATCTGAAATATTAATGGAATAATTATTTTTTGGAAATGTAATGCTAAAATGTACATTGATAAAGATTCTGCAAGCCTGATAAACAATACAAAATCAACTATACTCATTGGTTAAAAAAAGTGGGGGGATACACCAAATACACTGAAGACCTGCCTTTCAAAGCTCAAGGTGGACGGGATTCAAAAATGTTAAGAAAAATGTTTAAAATATTAATTCAATGGAAAGGGGGATTGGAATGATAAAAGGGGGTGATACTTGTCACTTTATTTTTTATGAAGGCATGTCACCCCCCACCATCTCTTCTCAAGGTGAGCTTTAATTTTAGCTAAAGCGTTTTCACCTTTTGAAGTGGTGTTATAATCTGGTTTATTGTTATTAACATTTTACTTTAACCACAACTGTGCTAGCACTTGTCATTTTTGCCTCCAGAGTGTCAGCCTAAGCTTCTATAGGAGTGGGAATAAGCAGGTATTTGCAGTGATTAAGATGGTGCGATTGGGACGTGGATGTGGAGACAGATGTGTAGATGAAAGGAAATGGGGAGATTCTCATCTTATCTGTACATCTCCAGTTCCTCCTCTATCAGTGTCTGATTACACGCCCTGCTGAGGCCGCTTCCCCATTGTGTTCTCTTCTGCACTCTACATATGCTTGACTATTAAAGAGAAGGCACTGAGGCCTATTGTACTCAGGTGCACCTTTGGGAATCAAATGTTAACAAAGGACAGGGAGATTTGTACAAGAACTGGGCGGTGGTGGGGTGGAGGAAATGGCATACGGGGAGAGGAAATGGGGCTAGTGTGGGTAACATCTTTACTTCGAAGCATGCACCCCTACTGTCTCTGACTAGCAAATGCAAAAAAAAATAAAAAATTCCAGTTACAGAAAGGACAAAAGCACAAATTCTCTTTGTGAATTCATGTTTCAGTTGGTTTACTTATGGGTATTACACTTGTTAATGACGCAAACTTGGATCACACAAAGAGCAATACAGATTGTTAGCAGTGCTTTGAAGGTTAGAATATCCTGAGCTTTGGGCTCTGTGTCATACATGAACTTCAGCAGTGTCACAGAGGGATCTCCTATTGTATGTTCACTGCTCTGGAAGACAGCTATTAACATTTGAAGAGAGAGCAGAGAGGGGAAAAAGGCCTGTTGGTTCTGCGTGGTCCTACAGGCTGATCTGTGAAAATGTTGGCCAGCAAGGGCCATTAATTAACCTTAGAGCAATGATTACTACTTGCATTAGAGAAGAATACATTAGAGATGGCAGAGACCCTGCAATGCTCCAGAAAGAAGACCTTCTCTGATAATTCCCTGCCCTCATGAGCTCGATATGTTAACTAGGAAGCCTAACTAATTAGATGTCAAAAAATTCATAAAGCCCCTCTTTAATGTTGCATATCTATCGACCTGTCACTTCAAAACAGGGATTATAAACAGTCGTGCCAATACAAAACCCCAGCGGGTCGACGGCGACAGGCAGGAAAGGGGATGAAGAACAAGAGGAAGATGAGGGAGGAAGAACAGAGACACAAGCAGAAGGAGTGTGTGGGGGGTGAGAGGAAATAGAAATGAGAAAAAAATAAAAGGGGAGGAGGCAATCACAAAAAGTTCCTTGATAAACCCCAGAGAATGGCACCTGTAAAATGTAATCTTACAAATTCTCTTCAAAACGCGGCTAGTGGAGATGAACCACAGGCTCATCAGTGTGTGTTAATGGGAACCAAAAAGGAAGAGTGAAGGAGATAGAAAAAAGCAGTGGTTTCAGGGTTGCTGGGGTGAGGTGGGAGGGAGGGGGGCTGGCAGAGAGGTGAGCAAAGAGGGCAGCCCGGGCTGCCACCAGCAGTTGACTTATCAAGGCATTGTGGGTAAATAGTCGTTTACTATGCATGCACAATGAAGCTATGCTGGGAGAGGCGTGACACACAGGCGATTATGGCTGATAATGAGAAAGGCATGGCGCTATTTGTGGCATCCATCAGGGCCTTTTTAATATAGCTCTTTTCTCCAGCAAGGGGCGCTGATGTTAACTTCAGCATATTGACCTTCTGTTGTAAGTCGCTTTGCATAAGATTGAACGGCTGAAGTGAGGAGGCATTATGTGAGCACTGGAGGCTCTACAGAATGAGAAATGTCTGCTTATTTATTTATTTGTTTGCTTGGTTGCTTATTTATTAATTTTTTACATTTTGTGACTGCTCTTAGCAAAGCGTATCACTTACAGCTTTTGAAAGCTTCAGCTCCTCTATGCATTGAGTAAAAATTTCATGACCAAGGGACCAATAGAAATGCTCCAGAACCAGTAAGGATAAAACTGTGCCTGCAGGAACCCTTCAAAAGGCAAAACCAGTACTTTTTTTAAAGTTACTTTTTGAATGTCTAAGATAAATTCATCAGACAGTAGACGAGTACAATTTAAGGTTACAATCTCAGAGAAGTTCAAGCAATTTGACCAAAACTTTTATCAGTTCTTTTTTTATCAAGTATTTATTAATCACAGGCATTTATTTATAATTGCAAAAGCCCCCTGCTATATATACAGTTTTTCTCAATGATAAATTGCCCTTAAAGTTCACGATTCAGATCCCAACGGTGGCAGCCTGGATTCTTTCTGTGTGGAGGTTTTCTCTTCTCCCAGTTTCTGCAGAGGTTCCCATTGGGCGATCTGATTTCCTCCACACAGTCCCAAATCAAATTGGTCAGAGAGATACTAAAGCGTGCATTTCTCAGCCCTGCAATGGATTGGCGACCTGTCTATGGTGTATCTGCAAATATCCTATGTGTGGGCCTGAATACCTTCCACCCTACTTATGACCCTGATAAGGAGATGTGACTGAGATAATAGATGGATAATTGGATAACGTAATCTTAGTCTTGAACTGGCCATTCAGTCTAAGGTGCCTTTTTAATTAAATATTGGAATGATAGATGAGTAGATGGGATGGAGTGATGATGGATGGATGGATGGATGGATGGATGGATGGATGGATGGATGGATGGATGGATGGATGGATGGATAGATAGATAGATAGATAGATAGATAGATAGATGAATCTAGATGAATGAGTAGATAGATAGATAGATAGACAGACAGATAGATGAACAGGCAGACAGACAGACAGACAGATAGATGAATGAATGAATGGGTGATAGATAGATAGATAGATGATGATAGATAGATAGATAGATAGATAGATAGATGAATGAACGGGCAGACAGACAGACAGATAGATAGATGAATAGATAGATAGATAGATGAATGAATAGATAGATAGATGAACAAACAGACAGAGAACAGTTCATTAACTACACAAATTGAAATACTGTAAAAGGTTTTTTCTTTAGATATTAGCAACATCCAGTTCGTGCAGTTCACCACCATAATTGACTCTGGTTTGTTCCAAACATTTCTTTCTACTTTCAATCTTTCAATTTTTCAACTTTAGGTTGGTGAGAGTAATAACCTACACTTATAAGAAGAGTAAAAAAGAGGGTTCATAGCACTATAGAATAACCTCCCTGTGGTACAAATAAACCTTTCTGGGAATCTTACTGTAATTTGCTTACATCTCTATAAACTGAAAATGGAATATAAAATCATATTTAACATGATCATCTGAAAGAAAAACAAATAATAAAGGATAAGGTGAAACCTTATATTCATTCTCCGCTTGGGTTTCATGTTAAATTCCTTTGTACATTGGACCATCAGCTGCTCTTTAATATGGATCAAAACCTTGTTTTTCAGCGCGTCCAACTCTACAGATCAACGGCAGCGCTTTAGCTCTGCACATTGCTGTTCATGCCTGTATTCATTCAGTTTGAATTATGCTGACATATTTCAGATTCCTAGTCATTGAAGCAAAAAATTAGCTTGCCCCCTCTGTTAAAAGTCAACATATCTCCTTCTCTTTCTTTGTGTGTGAGTGTGTGTGTGTGTGTGTGTGTGTGTGTAGGTGTGTGTTCGTGTGTGTGTGTGCGTGTGTGTGTGTGGAGAGAGGAGAGAGATAGAGAGAGAGAGAGAGAGAGAGAGAAGAGAGAGAGAAAAAGGAGATTTAAAGAAAGCATTTTATTTTAAAGTATACTTATAGATGTATAGAAAGCTTTTTTATATGTAAACTAAATAATTCTTGCTCAATCTAATGTATGCTCTTCAGAATACTATTATTTTTAATGAACTATTTTGAAACTGATTTTTGATACAACATGAAGTAAGCTGGTCTTCAGACAGTCTGGAAATAGTCCTTAGAATAAAAATAATAATTCAAAATTAGCAGAAATAGCAAACATGCAAAATGCTTCATGTTACTGATGCCTTTCTTCTTCTCCTATCTGCTACTCAGTAGGGGAGGAAGTGAGAAAGGGTTTGCTTTTTAATCAGAGAATGACTGTCCTCTCGCACCTGCAAAATCTAGGACCTTTTAATATATATATATATATATATATATATATATATATATATATATACTTTTTCTGTCTAAGCTTCAAAGAAATAAATAAATAAGTGACAGATTTGGTCATAGTTTTAATAGGCAAGGATTCCATATTTGTTTAGTTGTGAGATAATCAATCCTTCTGAGCATAAACTCTTATCTCTCCCTCTGGAAAAGTGAGAGATAACCAAGATGCCAGAGTTTGAATCTGTGAGCGTGATTAGCAGTTTAAATCTCTCCTCCTCCGTCACTCTGTTTCTCTCCGTCACACGCCTGCCTTTATCTGCTCCCGGCTGCGAGGTCACGAGACTTAAGACCGATTGCATTCTGCAAATTTTGTTTGTCACCCGTCTCTGCGGTGAAGAAGCTGATTTACTGAGTCGTCAACAATCTAAAGACGTTTTCCCCTCTGCCTCATCGTCTGAAAGGCAAAGTAAGGAGAGTTCAACTTCTCACTTCAATGGAGGAGCTGCAAGAGGATAAAATGAAGTAAATCATTTAATTACAACCAGCTATAAAAGTTTAGCACCTTATCTGGCATAGCAAAAGATATGACACTCCTGCCACTGATTAGATCTTGGGCATAGATTTTTGCAGACATGCGGTGCTATTATTTGAAGAGCAAATATTACACCAGAAGATAAATAACAATGGCTATACAAAGTTTTATAATGTGGATCAGATCAAAGTAGCTATCTTTAAATTCACACAAAATTTTAAGTTTATTCTATGCTATAGTACTATGAATTTAGTCTAAAGACGATGAGAGTACCAGAATAGGAGTTAAGGACAGTTGTAATAAAAAAATTGAACAAATGCTTAAATCGTATTAATATTAGCTAAAAATATGATTTCTTATTGCTGTGTTTTTCTATAATATAATGCTCCTAGTAAATAACAATAAGTAAACAATTAAACTAACACATGATTATATGCATTACATTTTACCGTAACATTTCAAAATCTGTTAATGAGTTGGAGTCTACTAAAGTTCCTAAAGGCATAATCATTTTTAGGTATTTGTTTTATTATTACAATGCACTTTTGAGTCAAGACTAGTCATAATTTTAAATCTGTGACCTTTTTGTTTGCTTATAAACACAGATGTAGTATGGTAAAAAAAAAAAAAGAAATCCTCTCAATTTCTCTGCAAATAACTAAAGGCAAAGGGGTTAATAGTGGAGTCTGCAAAGTTTGCTGCTCTTCTTTTTTTCTCTCTCTCTCTCCATGAAGTAAAACTGCTGTCCCTCTATCTTTCCCATGCCTAAGCACTGGCACAGTCTCATTAGGTGTGGCTTGGGATGACCTCAGTTATTGGCCTCATTAGCAGACACCAGGTGCATAATGAACATAGGCGCAAACACCAGCACCTGACGTTAAGCTCAATAATTCGGCAGCTATCAGCACCAGTATGCAAGAAGTGCTGCATGGTATGAATGAAGAGAGACGTGGTGAAAGAGAAACAGCCCCTGACAGTAAGCTGATTGGTGTTAGGATGCACTTGTTTGGAGCGGCTGAGAAAACACAGAGAAGTCCACCACCCTGTGGCTCTAAACCAACAGACCAACAACCCCTGCCCCCTCCCTCATTTACTCGTCCTCCCCTTTCCTAACAGGCTGGCTCAGGTATACACCTGTCTGCGGCTTTAAGAGGGCCACTGCTTCAGCATTATCAACACTCTCATGGGAATTTCAAACAGTTTAAACTAATGAGGAGCGTTGGCTCAGATGTCTTGAGGATGATGAGGTAGAGAGATGGAGTACTAACACACACACACACACACACACACACACATGTGCATGCACAAACACAGCAAACCTCTGTTCACACATAGCCTAGGACTGTCAGCGCAGGTGAACAAAGTGAATAGGATATGTGACTGACAATAAAGATTTCTTTTAACATCAGTGAGGGAAGGCTCAGGAGACAGGCAGCCGGGACAGATGCAGAAGCAGGCATTACTCTGAGGGGCTGCGGGTAACTAGCGACCTGGAGATGCCAGCTATGATCAGCCCAGGAAGTTGCAGGCAGGCAAGATCCCAGCCACAAATCTATTATTTCATTCCTTCCGCCTTTTTTTTTTTTTTTTTATAAAGAGGCGATCCTAAATTTCAGCGGGTGTCACTAACTGCTTAAACTTTAATTCTCTCCCACTTTCCCCTCCTCTTCCTCCATTAATACATTGCAGTAAGAAAACAGCACATGTTTAATATATTTGGATGGGAATAATGGTAGGCAGCTTATGCATGCATCCACTGTATCTGTATATGCTGAAACTTCATAAAGACACATTATCAGTTACAAATTTAGGTATATGGACAGCTCATGCTTTGCAATATAAATATCATATCTACCAATGCAAAAGAGAAATTATTAATGTAGAGACTAAGATCAGTTTATCTGATGTTTTGAGTGTACAGGATGATCTTGAGGAAAGTTAAAGCAGTGTGGAAACATTTTAGTTCATGTTTCACTTCCCTGGCCCAGCTTTCAGTTAGGTATGGGGCGAAGGCATTTGCATCATCAGCCTGGCATATCATCATAGAAGACTTTTTACGGCAGTCACAGCTGGAGGAAAACGGTGTAATGATTGATGATTAAGTTTGATTTCTGTTTCGCGTTGATAGCGGTAACGGGTGACTCGGGGCGCGAGGGCATGTCGTTGCCTTACCAGCTCTCATTTGTGATCTGCTCCGCCCCTGCCTAATTAATAGTGCCACACGTTGCATTCTTTTGTGTAGCCCCTCTCTCTTTATTTAGCCGCATAGCACTAGTCCACATTCCTTCGCCAGGATCAGATTGCCAGGCCAGGCAGAGAGGCTCAGAAAGCAAGGCCAGCCCCCAGTCACTAACAGCCACTCTCCAGCAAAACTGCGCTTGCACTGGGCTGGTAAATCTGTCTGCATTTCAATCAAACACATTCATTTGATTGAAATTCATTAAGCCTTGCTCAGATGAGCATGTGAGAATCTGTTTACGATCTGTCATTCACGTGTGGGCATATTGTGGTAGAAAATCTTCGTTGTTCATCGTTTAATCTCCTGTAGAAGACGTGATTCACAGAAATGGGTTGATCTTATAGGCCTCTTTTAAAGCCTTTGCTAGATTAAAAAGTTTAGTTAAACCTCTTTGATAGTGTTCAGATATGATTAAGACATGCAGCCATAGCCTAAGCATACTGCAGTGCTTTATCAAATATTTCATATGTTTCAAGTAACTTTTAAGTCCTTGGTTTCAGTGAATTTTACTGGAGGAAAGCTGTTCTTTCATGAGATTCACTACAGATTTCTCACAAATCAGTTTCGACATCTCTATTGACATCAACAAAAATGAATACTAGCGATTTTCCAATTTGTAAACTGAGAAAAAATAAATAAATGCAATTTGACATATATGATATGTTTCAGAAAAGAAATTAAAAGAAAATGAGTTTTCATTTCGGGCTTACATGAACAACTAGTGCACTTTGTGTGCTAAATGGAACATGCCACTCTCTGTATCCCCATCTCATACTTCTAATCACAGTCTTAAGGCACAGGCGATGCCTTTCATAAACTCTTCTGTCATATTATTTCAGGTTTTCTGTAGCGCCATTAAAGCCTCAGAGTTATGCCGTGTGCAGCTGTGTACCCCACCAGGCCCGACCAGGGTGGATAATGCTGTTGGAGTGGTGCATGAAGACCAATAACTACATATGGGATTGATGGCTCCATCTCACTCCTCCCCAATCCTCACTCCACTGCCACTGGCGCTGCCTTTCAATGCACAAAAAAAAAAGCCAGGAAGAAGCGTGAGCAATAAACTTGGTATGTCAACATATTTGTGTTTCCTCAGATCCAATGATCTAAATTACATTCACTTTACCTGAAACGTGTTGATATTGGATGACTTTTTTCCTGACTTTGAGATTCAAGCTTTTGATTTTTCTTTTAATCTATATAAATGGTCTCTTCTCCCAGAATATGTTTCTTGTCTCTTAAACAGCAAGAGAAATGTGGGTATACATCAGTTTCCGCTTTGTTATGCCGATCAGCCTCCAAAGCAAAGGCACTGGCCAGGTGAAGTGAATAATGTGATTATATCTGTATTATTGGGTAGGCTATATTGGGCGAAAATGACGATCTGTTCTAAAATTTATTATTGGAAACAGCATGGAAATATATGGATCTTTTGCAAAGGGCAAACTGTGATAATGACCACTTAGTCAGAAGTTTTAAAATGATGTTGTGTACTCAATTTCCCCAGGAAGAATAAAGTATCATCATATCTATCATCTATCCCATCTATCTATATCTCTATATATCTCTCTATCTAGCATCTCATCAACCCTGTCATCTATCTATCTATCTCTCACACTGGTATGCAGTAGATTGTTCCTACAGTCAAACTAATTTTGATAAACTGGCAGTAAACTGGTAGAAGTGACTATATTTCAGTGAAACACAGCACCGAACACAATGAAACCTAAGAGATTCAACCTCTGCTACTTTTATCCACTTGCCTATTCAGCCAAAGGGGCAGCGCCTCCAGTACGAGGGCATTGATGGAATGCTACCTTTCTCAATGAGTATCTCAGAGAGACAGCCCAATGGTCTGAGATTCAGCGCTGTATGACGCTGCCCCTGATCCTGGGGGCCTGGTCCAAAGCCACTGGACACACTACCTGGTGACCAAGTTGTCATAAGGCTCGTGCTGATTTAGGAGGCAAAAGCCTGTTGGTCTCTTCCCACAGGAAGGCACTACTGTAACATTACTGAAAAAATGAGCCATCACAAAACAGCTTTGCATTGCAATTTATTTATGTGAGCCATGGCCATGCTGTCCATGTATTACGCCTCACAGGCCAAAAGTGCCTGCAGTGGGCATTTGGGCATTACAACTGGAACACAAAGTAATTTAAAAAAAAGCTTTTCATAGAGTAGAGTAGTTAATAGTTATTACTGATTTTTATATTGATTTAATTTGTGCTGGTATAAATCAGTGGTGTTATTAAGGTGAGATTCTGACCTTAAAGGACTACTTGCATGTTGGACAGCATGAAGTCTTGCACATCAATTATATTCAAATTATATACACAGAAAGCACTAATATTAATAATCCTAAATATTAAAATAACAATATTTACAGTAAGTAGGGAGATTTAATGCATTTCAAAATCTTGGCAACTTATACCAGGAATCCAAGATAATTAGTAGTTTCTGTTCATTATCTAGTTGACTAAATCAGTGCATCTCATTAAGTTAGAATGATTGCTGGGTAGAGTGAAGTTTAGTGTCTGATGGCTCAGTGCATCAAGAATAAATCTAAAACTAGACTTTAAAAACAGTAAAAAACAAACCTTTTAACCATTTAAAGTAATTTCAAATTACAGTATAGTAAGGATTATTCATTTTAATTTTTATTTTTTTACTAGTCTCATATATAACCTAAAACATCTTCTATTTAAATAATTTATTTGAAATGGCTGTATAGTCTTATTATGTATGTTGTGAGGATTAATATCTCACTGTGAACCTGAATTTTAATTAGTTACTTGAGTTTGGTTATTTGTTTTGTCTTTTTCTTGTACAGCCTCTTTATTTAATTAGCAAGATTTAATGTAGTACAAAACCTGCCTGTGGAGACTGGAATGCATATGATAATTTTCTCACTTTTGGAAAGCTCTTTTGTCTATGTGTGTGCAGGGAGTGGAGGCAGAGGTGCAGCACTCCTAAGCGGCAGGTGGCTGGATGGGTGCGGAGGTGAGAAGAGGAGGTTTTGGCCTGGAACACAGGATGCTAGCCCAGCGGAGCGCGGGAGGGAAAGCGGCCCCCTACTCGTGGTCAGCGCCGTCGGTAGTGCTCCTATGCTTTTGCAGGGACACACACCTGCTTCTGCTGGTAACAAATGCAGGTGTTTTAATTTAGAAATTAAGAGAGGGTGTGAAGATTCATAAAGTATGCACTAATGGGCTTGGATGAAGAACTAAAAAAGACACAAAACTTTTGCAGAGGTACAAACATAAAATCCTGTTAGGAGTGAGTGTGGACATCATTAACATGTGCTGAGTCTGGCTTTGCTTATTAGGTGTGGTCTCACATCCACCATGATGGAAGAGAATTAATGAAAAACTCTTAAAATGTAGTATTTAACATAATGCTCTGCTGACCGCCCTATTTTCCCACACCCCACAAGGCCTACCAGGATCTCCTTGATGGGAATCTGTGGCCTCTTGGCGGGGCCAGGATTACCAGCAGCTCATAAGACAGTGGGGAGCAGAACCTGAACTTTTAGCTGAAGATTTCACCCAAAATGCACAAGAGGCCACAAATAAGAAACAAATCATCACCACAACATTAAGAAGATAATGGAGCACAGTATAAAATTGAATGTGGCGATCATGTTCTCATGTCTCTACTGTGGGAGAGGGGTTGGGAGGAGAGAGAGAGAGAGAGAGAGAGAGAGAGAGAGAGAGAGAGAGAGGGATAATGAGGAGAGAGAGAGAGAGAGAGAGAGAGAGAGAGAGAGAGAGAGAGAGGATAATGAGAGAGAGAGAGAGAGAGAGAGAGAGAGAGAGAGAGAGAGAGAGAGAGGGATAATGAGAGCGAGAGAGAGAAGAGAATAGAGAGGTACACACTCAGGACAGGAGTTCTAAAGCTGGGAAGTCGGGTGGGTGTATTGGTGTTTGTGTGGGGCATTAGCGCCGGTCCTGTCATCGGTGCAGATTTATGGAGTTCAATAAGGATCCTCAAACCCCAGCCAAGTTTAACTCACTGCATAAATTAAAACCTCCTTTGGAATCTTTCTGAAGTTGGAGCTGGACTCATTGTCTGTGGTGTCAGGGAGAAAGAACTGCATACCTCTGCTTGTCACGCATACACACACACACACACACACACACACACACACACACACATTCACACACAGTAAAGAACTTTACCATCTATATGATGCATACAGTGTAAGGAGATAAGGTCATCATTAGCACTATGAGAGAAGCGTGTGCTGCTTCAGGCTGCACACTAACACTGCAGTATATTGTATTCCTCCTGTGTGACAGGTGGCTTTATCCTGATTTCTTATTAGGTATGATTTACTGCCATGGTAAATAATGAACCTTAATTTTTAAATAGAAGGACTTAAAAAAATTATTATTATTATTATTGTGTATCATTCTATAATAACAATATGAATAATATAACAATAATAATAATAATACTTATTATTATTTTTATTATTATTGTACTTTTGTTGTTGTTGTAAGAAAATCAAGGATATTTCAGACAGTACAAGTAACATTATTGTTTAATGATCATATAAAATGAAAATTTAAAGGGAAAATAAATATACAAAGGCCTAACCCTGGGATTAACCTTTTACAATTTTATTTCTTTTTCTATATAGCTGGATATCATATTTGTGGAATAATCGTAGGGCAGCGGTGGCCTAGTAGTTAGGAATTGGTGGCCACATGGTGTTAGGAGGATCGAGAGTTCAGGCCCTTTCAATGAGTTGCCCTGGTACCCATGAGCAGGTGCCGTCCGTCCGGCTCCTCCCTGCGATGGGCTGGCGACCTGTCCAGGGTGTGTCCCCTGTCCTCGCCCTGTTTGCGCTGGGTTGGACACCAGCACTCCAACGACCCCGTTTGGGACAAGCGGCAGAAAATGGATGGATGGAATAATCGTAATTTTGGATAGCTGTCATAATAAAGCATATGGGCTAAAGCTTCAAAAATTTGCATCAGTTTCTCTGAAATGTCACATACTTTTCCATATAAAGACCGCATCCATGAAGTCGCCAATGAAGTTGTGATGTCTATCTGCTACTGGTCACTTCTAAATATCAGTGTTCAGTGAAATCCACCATCTCGACACAGCTAGATGAACAATCATCACTATCATTTCACAGCAGCACTGAACTTTACTCCAGCTACAGCATAAGCAGAACATAATGGGATTTTAGTTCAAATCTCTAAGCATCACTGATGTATCTCCACAGTTGGCTACACTAGCATATGTAGAAATCATCATAATTAAAGTGAAGGAAAATTCACAAAAACAGGGTTCACATGAGATGAATTAAAATGTTTTGCACAAATCACTGCCATGTTATGATGTGCTCACAGTGTGACTGTAGTCAAAATTGAAAAGTTATAATTTTCATAATTAGCCAGGTTTTGAAATACCTTCAACTATGTCTCAACCAATCAGATTTTACAAGCCCAACGGATACTGCCTACAGACTGTGGGAAGATGTTACTGGGTGTTGCAAGCTAAGAATAATTAGCCCAAATTGATTACAAACCTATGAGGCGTTCCACTATATGTAATATGTCAACACATTCAACACACAATCACAGATTGTGAGAAAGCAGAACTACTTACCGTCAGCCTCATTCCACTCTCAGATTTTTGCTGATTATTGTTCTTAAATCCACAATTATCAGCTTCTAATCATTTGTTAACAGCAAGTAAAACAATGAATTCACTAAAAACACATTTTGATGTTTTTCTTTAAAAGAGAGGGAGGGCCTCGTCCTATTAGCACATTTATTCCAGCAGCTTCCAGTAATAATTCAGTGTATATGATTTAACACCGAAACACTAAATATCACATAGGCTGTTGTGCAATAGATGTCTTTATGCACCTGAAAGTCATAATGGGGCATTTTAGGGCAACATAGGGCAGGTCTGTTGAGAATTTGGAAAACAGAGGTATACATTGTTGGGAATGGCCTTAAGCCAACAACAAAGAGACTGAAGTATCATTCATGTGATATCATGGAATGGTTTCTACTTCTCCTCCCACAGCTTTGGATAGTGAGAGGTTAAGTTTAGCTGTAGAAGCCAAATTTTGAAGCCAACAGGCTCATGCTAAGATTTATGAGTGAAGCCAAAGCCAGGGTGGGTCTTCTTTTCCCAAACGCTCTCAGAGACTCTGTTTACAAATGGCAGTCAACGAGATAGCAGTTTGGTCTGCTGAAGTGTGCCATTTAAATGGAAGCAAATTCTTTTAAAACACTACATGATAGTTTCCATATTTCTTATCCTCCAGTAATTTTATTTAATTTATCTTTTCAAAACTTTGATGGACATGTCCTCTGGCCAGACTTGCAAATACCATTCAGAGTCCACACAAACAGCAACTGCTCCACTCCTGATGTCTAGTTTTCAATCAGTTTTCCATCATCTGTTTAAAGTAGTGCATTTAAAGATCATTTTGCTACATTACTTTCAGAGAAATAAACCTTATATACTTACTATATATATACTATATATGTATATATATGTATATATATATATATATATATATATATACTATATATATATATATATATATATATATATATATATATATATATATATATATATATATATATATATATATATAGGAGTATATAAGGTTTATTTCTCTGAATGAAATTACAAAAGTCTTTGCAGCATGCAGTGCAAACAAGAGCAAGACACTCATTAGGTCTCCGAAAGGACCTTTTGGACCTCCTCAAGGATCCAAATATATATATATATATATTTTTTTTTTTTTTACTCAATAACTATGAAATGAATTGAGGAAACTTTAGGTGTAGGGCATGCTGATATAAGACATTTACTGTAGATTAGGTTTCATAAGGTTATATGTCTTTTATGGCGATTGACATTCGGCTACATAAGTAGCTTTTATGACCGTCAGTCATGAAGTCTGCTTTCATAAGTTTTGACCTTGAAGGTATAAAGACAATGCATGCTTGTTGAAATTACATTTTAATGTATTAATGCCATTGTCATAAAAGGCTCATATCAAAGTGTGTAGCTTTCTGAAAGCTACCATACAGTGAGGTGTTACCAGTCATAATCAGTTTTGCTTTACAAGTACATTGTATTGTCTGATGAAAAAAGGGGCGCAGAGATGCTTTGCATTATAGAAAAGAATTTGGAGAACCATAACATGAAAGCGTTTCATACGTTTCTGTTTTTCACACATGGTTCTTAAGGGAACCAAAATGTGGTTCTTCTTTGGCTAAACTGGAAAAAAAAATGTTTTTGTGACACTTTTTCTGTGCGTACCACGAGGTGTTATTGATAAAAGTGGTGTGCATGCATACATTCATGGGTGTGTGTGTGTGAGTGTGTGTGTTAGAGAAAGAGAGTAAGTGAAAGCAAAGGTCATAAAACACAGTTTTCCACTGGAGGCCGACGCATGAATGTAGAAGTCAGCCTTCATGTTTGCTTCCACAGAGTGTCACTTTGTTTGTCGAAATGTAGCATGCTTATTATATATTTAAAGGACCTTTTGAAATGATTATGAGCTTTTGGCCCACAAGCTTCACAGTCGACAACAGTCGACAAAAAAAAAGGGGGAAACATCTCCAGAGCAAAACAAAGAGAACAAACGCATGCATTTCTTCATGAAAAATAGGAAAATAAGGGTTGGTGGGGTGGCATTTTTTTGTTGTTGTTTGTGCCATCAGTTCCTTTCTTTTGTCGTCAAAAACTTAGACTCAGTAGAATATCTGTGAAGTATACAAGCTCTTGAAAAGTGTGTTGGAGTAGATACAGCAGAGCTGATGTCCGCTGAGAGGGGTAGGCCAGACTGTGTGCTTACCAGTAATAATGAATTATAAACACGGGACGTGGTTGGGGCATCAGGGCTGTGTATGTGTGTGCGTTTGAGCAGTAACGGTGTGTATGGTGATCTGTGATCACAGTAAACTCCTCCACTGCAGTTAGCAGAGCAGCAGAGGTTACAGCTAACAGGTTACGGCTTTTAAAATAAATGGGAAAAGATCAGCTCACAGGTACTATTCCAGCTTTCACAAATGAGTGTGAGTAGAACTAGTTGAGAATGTGGGCAGTGAGCTTTGCAGTACAATTGGCAGGAATGGCGAGTTCATTGGTGGTCAAAATCAATTTTGTAGTTTGTCAAGATAACCAGAAAATGGCGATCTGAAATGTAATAGATGAATGCTGAACGAAGACAGTAGCAACCTAATTTTGCCACTTGAATTCAATACTTAAAAGCCTTTTAAACATTTTAAAGCTCCATTTGCATGGACTTAAAAGCAAACTTTTAAGTTACTCTAAATGGTTCATAATTGAACAAAGACAAAAATCAACAGCAATACAACAATAGCAACATTATTAATTTTAGACCAAAAGCAATGCATATTGGCAAATTTGTGGATGTTTTTTCATTTATTCATCAATGCAACATTTTGAAGGAGTATTCAGCTTGCAAACTGCTTCCAATACAAGGTAATGCCATTGATTTTAGAGGCAAACAATTTTAAGTGTGAAGCAAAAATAGACCCGAGGCAAAAATAAACATGAAGCTTTTAGCGATAATCCATTTTTATCCGTTCTTAAAAAGTTACTAATATACGACAGGAGTGTGAAGACCAAGACCATTAACTCACCAAAAGTGACACTATTTGGCTTTACTAATCTACACTGAGTGTAGAGGGATTATCCTTACCTTGTCTTGCGCTTTTTCTTTTATATAATTGTATACATCAAACAGCCAAAAGATTAAAACCACTGGCAGGTGATTCTGCCAAAGGCTCATCAATGCAAGTGGGCAGTGAAGAATAGCTCATCAGATTTGATCTCTCAAAAGAGTCAATGCAGCACAAAAAACTGAAGAAATGAAAGCTGGCAATGACAAAAGGTGTCAGAACACACAGGGCATCACAGCTGGATGCGAAAGAGGCTGCTAGTCGCAGACCAATCAGAGTACCCATGCTGACTCCAGTGAAAAAGCTTAAAATGGGCACAGGAATTAGAGCATTAGACAATTAGACCGTTAGAATTGAACCATGGAGCAACAGAAGTAGGGGTGCTAGTTTTATTTTACATCATGCAGATGTTTAACTGTGTGTGTGTTACCTGGGAAGGAAAAAAGACCAGAACACAGTATGAAGAGACGGCAAGTGTAATCAGTACTGCTGAATCAATACTTTTTTTTTGTTGTTTTGTTTTTGCAACTGTGATCATTTAAATGACAAAAAATTGCATGTATTGTCTTAAGCACCAAGGCATCTCGTATTAAACTCAACACTCATGGAAATGTACAATGACGAGAAATTAAAATTGAACTGAATGATAACCTGTTCGTACTTAAGCTTTTCTCTGGAAACAATATATCATGATCTGCTTTTCCCTTTCTCATCCTTTTTCCTCCTTCTCTCTTAGTGAGCAAAATCCAAAATGATTGTTATATTATTATTTAACTGGATTATCCTGCCAATGCTGAATGTATTTTTTTTTTCTCTTTTTATTTCTCACATTCACTCTAAAGGAAGCAGCCTGCACCCACACATCCATTCTTCTTTTTCATGCTTTTCAATCAACTGGTATTCATTTCTTACTGACAAAAACCTCACAAAACAATGTGAGGAATTAGTAATGTGTGTCAATGGAGGTTTGAAATGTGACTATTGTGCTTGTGTACAAACAAAGTCAGTTAAAAAAAAGAGAGAGAGAAAACAATCACAATCATCACTACTGGAGAAAGAGGGCCTTTTCCTTCTATTGTCTTAGCATGGAAACTTAAAAGACTTTGCACTGACAAAATATGACAAAAGCAATGCTCTGACCAGATGTCCCACAATGCATTGCGGGCTGGCAATAATTCAGGGCAGGACTAAACAGCTGGCTCTCTGACAGGAGAGCTGCCAAGAGTTGGCAACAAGAGACTAGCAGAGAAGCAGCAGGCTGCTAACCCCGCTCACATTTTTAATTAGATCCACACACCCATGTCTTTGAGCCATCGTAAATATACAGATGACATGCGGAGCATCATTTGTTCAGAAATATTTGCTTACAAAATACTCTCTGGATTCTCTCTGTGTTTAGCTAGCAATTTCGAAAGGAGTGGGACCAACAGCAGAATCTGTCAGCTTTTGGGAAATGTATGGTTCAGGAGAAGTGCAGAAATGCAATAAATGTTCCTCTGAAACTTATTTACAATTGGGAACTGGTAATGGTTATCTGACTTATTCCTCTTGCAAATCTGTTTCAACATCAGCATTTCATAATTCATATCCCTCTGCCATCGTTTCATTGAAACATATATAATATGCTGTACTGCAGTCATCTCTGTAATTATAGTAAAAGTGTTTAAAAAAGGTCTCGCAGTTAATTAGCTCAGTCTCACTATGAAAATATGAGAACAACCTTTAATAAAAGCACATTTATCAAATAAAAGGGAAACAAATATTTTACTTTCAAGGTAAAAATTTTACCTTAAAAAAATAAATAATGGTGAAATGGAGGCGACATAAAGAACAAACCAATGAAATGGGACCAAACTGTTGGCCTTTGTAAATCAAGCAATAATGCAATAATCATAAAAATGGCTGTATGTATGAAAATGCCCATAATCCCTGTTTGGCAATGATAAAGAACTGACACTCTTTGACAGTTGTAGTTAAACTATCTGAATGATGACTTGCCAAGTACCTCCATGCCAATAAAACATTTGGAAGGTGTGCCAAGGAAAGTCTTTACTTTTACATAACTAACTCAAGCACTTTAAGTTCACTGGACATTAAAGGAACGTTTGACCTGAAACAACGTTCCACGGTCAGATCAGTTGTAAGGAGGATGTTTTAGGGCACATTGGCCTAAACGAGGCAACATGAGATTTAAATGTAAATAAAAATGCTAAAGCTATCTTTTTTCTTATACATATACATGATTTTTTAAACCCTCATGGTCTTAATTCTTAAACTTGTATATGTCCACACTGCTCTGGGAAAAAATGGCATCTTAATCCTCTACATGGTCCTCTATTTGGTCCTCTGTACGTGTGGCAGAACCGACAATAAAGTTGACTTTGACTTTTACTAAACTTGAGTCTGATCGTATCTTCCAGCAGATCTAAACTCATGCAAAAGTCATACAATAACCACAGAACATAACCTTTACCATTACAGTCCTCTGAAGTAAACCCCTTTGAAAACCTGTGAAATGAGCTGAAGCTGGGAGTTAAAATGATACAGGATCTGGAGAGATTCTGAATTTTTGGGGTCACATATTGCTTACTTTTCTCACAAGCTAAGCAAGCTAGCAAAGCTAGCTAGCAAAGTTTTATTTTTAATAAACTTCAGCAAGTAGACTGTAAACACAGTGCCTGAATATTATATAGTTACTAACATTACAAATGAAGCTACAGACAGTCCTTTATCTTTTCAACATGAGTCTATAAGCTTTAAAGCTGTATTTTGAATAAAATCCAACAACCCACAACTTTTTTCTAGAACTGGGTTGTCCAAGACGCTTCTTTTTTTTGGTGGACCTTTAATGAGTTTTCTGCTTTTAGACCTTATGAACCAGGTACTGGACTGGGCAGTAAGAGGCACCGAAATGCAAAAAAGAAAAATATTCGCTGTTCTGCTCTGGGATTCAAAAGCTCTGCACTGCCATGTAGCCTTGGTTTCTTAAGAACACAACTAACCACACTTTCAAAGAATTTCAGTGGTGATTTCTTTGTTTTCTCTGCTGTGGAATACACCAGCTAACCAGACTGGTACATGGTCAAGTGGCAGAGTCAAGGGCTGAGCGTTCTCTTCCAGGAACATGCAAGTGTCAATCTTATTGCACAAAGAATCCCAGGATTTGTAAAGAGTAATGATTTCATACAAATGAAGTCACAATCAATAGTCGACTCCAACTCCAGCCATTAGATTTGACCTTCTGTAACTTTTCATACAGCTTCTGTGAATACCTTTGAGTTTGTAATTACTCTCACAAATCAGAGGAGTTTTATACTGGACTTCATCCTTTTCCAGACAAGTATTCATTCTTAGTAGGTTATCTAAAGAGAAAAGATGTGAAAATAATTCATTTGTATGCACAACAATATTTTATAATACAACATTGTCATTTTTGACCATCTTTAACAAAACACTTCATTTTCCTCTGCCTCTGAAGAAAGAAAGAATGAAAGAAAGAAAGGAAGGAAGAAAGAACATAGTTCTTTTCCCACTGGCTGAAAGAAGTCCCCTGTTCCTTACTCTCCTGAGAGGTCACAAATAACTGCACTCAGGAGAGAGCCTAACCTTAGTGAACACAGGATGACCAGGAGTGAAATATGGGCCATCTGTGGCCATCGCTTACAGGGGGACGTGACCCTTGAGGAGGAGGCACTTGGCACATCTGCCCAGGTTTGTCAGATCACTGCCGCTTTGTAGGATGGACAGTCCTTTCCTGCTGGGTGCATCTGGGCCTCAGGGATCCATCAGTCCACTCTACCAGAGAAAAAGGGAAACTTTACCAGAGGAGAGAAATGACCACACACACTGAATTAATCTCCCTTTAGGTAATCTGTCCCTTAAGTATGGCCATTTCGTCATGTGGTCGTTAAAATAAAAAGATTTCGTATTATTTTTGCCATAGAAAGATAATCCCATATTACCTCATTTATTCATGTATTATTATAATGTATTAACATTACAATTTTTCTAATTATTTGAAAACATTAGCAGCCATTTAGATTGTGCCACACATTCAGATCAATAAAATATCCTTATATAACTTGTTGCTTTCTGCATTGAAACGTAAGAAGGTGTTTCACAGAATTACAGAATTGCAATATGAGCACAACCTTTAGGTAAAGTAGACATTATTTTCTTCGTCTTTTTGGTGTTACAGTGAAATCATTTCATGATGCATTTCTCAGAGACCTGATGACTCTTCAAGTCCAAAACACTGCAGCTCCGTGCATCTGCTCCAACATCAAAGGATAGTATCTTAATTGCTTGGATGTGTCTCTGTATTTAATAAGTGGAAGATTTAAGCCATTGTGTGTGGCAGGGGCATTTTGCTGGAGATCAGTTGATTGCAGTCTCTCGCTCTCTGCTGTGCTGGAGCTGGTTTGTAGGGGCCTGTCATGGCGAGAATAGGCCTTTGAGGCCTTTGGCACCAGGCCCAGATGGAGAGGGCCACTGGGGGGTGTTGGTGGTGGATGTGATGGGGGGGTGGGCTGAGAGCAGACAGAGCTCCAGGGCAGGTGTTAAAATAAGCACCCTGGTTCTTTTGGTGCTGATCCCTGTAAAAACAAGTCCGTCTGCCAGGCTGCAGTCGACCCAACAAGGTGCTAACACATGGGCTGGTTGCTGTGAGACAGCATTCACTGTTTACAGGATCTCTGCTCCTTAAACTGCTCAAAATCCATCCATTTATCTTCCGCCTTTGTCATGAGGCACTGTCCATGGTTGCAAAAGCTCTTCCAGTTTCGGCGTTCCTTCTTTTTGTTCCATTGTCAAATGAACAAGCAGACATTTGTCAGAGGCCTCTGGTTTAAAGGTGAGCGGGAGTTGTCAAGGAAATGGGCAAGGTCAGTGACGATTGCTCAGTGCAGAAAATTAATTATGCATACAAAAACGAGCCCCAACACATGATTCCTGCTGGGGCTTTGAGTCAATGAGATGTGAGCTGAGGCTTGATATGTAGTTGGCCAGAGAGTAAAACGTGCTAAAAACATGGTTAAACAGTTTAAGCGTATCTCATCCTGTTGCCACTGCACTTTTAAAAGTAAAGAAGTGTCGGAAGAAGCAAAGTTGGTCTTTCTTTAGAGATGTGGTCTGGAATTATAGAGGAGAAGAAAGAAAGAAAGAAAGAAAGAAAGAAAGAAAGAAAGAAAGAAAGAAAGAAAGAAAGAAAGAAAGAAAGAGAAAGAGGGTCTTGCTTTCATTTGCTTTCATGTAAGATCAAGATATGCAGGCACTGTAGACAGGCCACACAAAGATTGTTTGACCTGTGCTCTTTTCTGTCTCAGCCCTGCTGTGTCAAATCCACTCAACACCATTTCCCAGTCTCCTGCCAAAGCTTCGTGGACCTGCACCTGGCCTTCAGACAATACCGCTTTCCTTCTTAACCCTCATCCAGTTTCTCCTGATCTTCCTCTTTTGTACTTATATTACTCAGCAGCCTTAAAATCATCTTTAAACATTTTAACACAGGCTGCGGCCCTCACTAATCGTATTTCATAAATATTCATACATAGAAGTCTCCTTGAGGTGTCTTATCTGTGAGGAGAGATAATCATCTTAACTGTGGCCATTATGGTTTTAATTATCTAGCTTTGATTTTAAACTTGGCTTGAAGGAGTTGGTTATTCTGGGCCTTGCGCACTTAAAGGGGCAGAGGTCTCGAGTATTAAAGCTTTGAAATGAAGTACAATAGGACACCAGGGTCAAAATTAAATTAGCTTTGAAAATGTATGGATGGAGTTCTCCACACTTTGTAAGCAATATTAATTTTAACAATGTAGAAAAAAAATTATTTTTATATTTTTTATCATAGCGTTCTTTACAGATGCTTAATACAATATTAAAAATATTCAAAATATTGTATTAAAATCTGCTGGGAATTTTTTCATGATTTTATGTAAAGTTTCAGAAATTGGCTCACAATCCAGGTGTTTAGTTCCTAGTGCAAATCTTTGTCTACTTTCATTTCTCGAAACATTTTAATAACTTTGCATTCTTTCAGACCCATAACCTTGAGTTGTTTTCTCAAAGTGGAAGGACAGGCAGAGAGAGGAGACTGATATGCTCTTATCTCTAAAAGATGAAAGCTTTAAATAATGTTTATGTGATGGCAGCTTTGCGGTAGTTGCTCAAACATTAATTAATTTCAAATGATTAATTTCATCTCTTTAATTGTAATGGGAATACTTTACTCATTATATCCAATAAAAACCATCAACATTCAATATCACTGACTTCCATGTAAGTCTTTAGAACCCAAATAAATCTATATCCAGTAGTAGAAAGGAAACCCCAGTAGTCCAATCAAAGTAAACATTTAACAAAAGTCATGTCAGTTTCCCTTTTTCTGCTCTGAAAGAAAGAGGCAAATAGTTATGCTTAATTCAAATAAATGACCATTTGAACCATTTGAAGCCTGTTCAAACTTTTCACAAATGGCTGTAAAAGTCTTAATAGACAGAGAGACAGACAGACAGAAAGAGAGATAGACAGACAGGCAGACGGATAGATTGGCTCTTATCATCACATGTCCTCTGAAACTGGTCAGGTACAGTGACTGGACTGAAAATGAGAGCGAAAAACATCAGGAAGCCTGGAGAAATATTGCTAAACAATATATTAAAAATAGAAGAAGAAGAAGAAATGAGGTGCGACTCAAGACTCAAATAATGCACATGCCATATATTATATTGAAAGAAAATCATGCTTGTCCTATAAAGGCCCATTTCAAAATGCTTATATTGTGTCATGTAATTACTGTAATTGTGGTTACTGAAGTGAAAAATCAAACATTGATCATTGTAGTCTTTTCTGAGCATTGGCTCAGAAAGTGGCTGATGTCCCAAGCGCAGAGCAACGCTCTTTGTGGAAAAAAAGGAGGGACTTATTACAAAAAAGGAGCAATGTATTGCATTTTCCTGCTTATCTTTAAACCGGACCATGTTTTTCATGCTGAAGTCCTGACTGCTGTAAAGAGCTTGGCTTTGCATTTGTGGCTGTTATCACTTTGAAATGGCGAGGAAGTGACAAAATGACTGGGCAAATAAGAAACCATAATGAACCACATTGGAGAGTGGCTCTACTTCTCATAAAGTGTGCCCATATATGTGCATGCACAGACACTTAGACACACACACACATACCCACACACACAAACACATGCACACATGCACACACACACTCAAGTAGTACACACACAAGGGAAAATATGTCTGGCACAAGGTTTTAATATGATGCAACTATAATGGTGTCTGGAAAAATGAACTTTAAAATCCACTGCTTTTTTAATGCTTGCCCACATGCTCAACAGACCTTTTTACTTTTTTACTGCCATCTTGTTAAATGTCTTCTGGCAAGAGGGTGGCCTTGTACCATGCAGTTCTTCATGTGTAGAAGAAGAAGAGAAGAAGTACCAAGCCTTATACATCATGCAGCCAGTACCTTCATTAGCAATGAAGGCCCACCCACTCTTTCTAACTGGAACCAGCAAGGCACAACCTGATGTCATTGACCTTGATGTCAATCAATGTTTGTCATCATCAAAAGACCAATGTTATGGAAAGCCAAATTGTCCATGTTTTTGCAAATGAGTGTTTGCAAATGTTAAAAAACGTATATTTTAAAGCCATTCACTCCCCACGAAGAACAATGCATTTACACATATCTGTCTGTTGCAGAGCAATCAATCAGAACAGATCTCATTAGCTCAAATATACAGAAAGAAAAAGGGCTAGAAAAAGATTATGCAGTTGTGAATGATTTTGTCTTTGTTGTATAAATATACACAAATATTCATTCATTCATTTTCTGCCACTTGTCCCAAGTGGGGTCGCGGTGGAGTGCTGGAGTCCATCCCAGCTCACACAGGGTGAAGGACGGGGAACACACCCTGGACAGGTCGCCAGCCCATCGCAGGGAGGAGCATGACGGGGACGGTACCTTGCTCAAGGGTACCTCAGGGCAACCTATTGGGAAGGGGTTCGAACCCCCGATCTTCCGAGCATGCGGCCAACGCCCTAACCACTAGTTATATAAATGCATTTAAATGAAAATGATCCACTTAGTTTTAGTGTGCCAAAGGCTCTCTAACTGGGCCATGGAAGATTCTACAGCAAGCTCAAGGTGTGGGGACAGATGACGTGGACCGATTATATATAGCTTTGGAGTGGACTATGGAAACAGACAGACATAACTGTAGAAAGACAGAATTTTGTTTGACAACACCATATTAGATTTGCATCTGAAATGGCCAGGGCCTGTAATATGAGCAAAATATTTACATTCTCATGGTTTTTTTTTCCCTTAGTCTTCAAGACATGAAGAAGGATATCCATATTCATTCATTCTGTTGATATATACATGGTCTACACACACACACACACACACACACACACACACACACACACAGCTGTCACAATACACTCATCCAAACTACCACCTTCACTGTGATTATGTTGAGTGTATTGGCATTGAGGCCCAGCTAATAGCCATTTAGCTGATTCAAATGAGGAGATATTGGAAGAAAGTTGTTGCCCGAGTGCTTTCAAGCAGTCTGCCAGCGTTGGAGGGGAGGCTTGTTTCCACTTCCAGAATTAGTCTAAATTTATTCTAAATCATTTGGGAGTAGAGGCAGAGCGACCCCCTTTATTTTCCTATTTTATTTATTTATTTATTTGGATGCATTAACAGTGTTTGCAGTCACTTTGCTGGCTGCATCACAAAAAATGGCCAAGCATGCCAAAGATTAGCTGTACAAATTGCTTAATTGATCCATTCACTTTTTTAACTGATGCTTGATTAAATAAAAGAGCCTACAGCATGAAGGCAGACATGCAGTTAGGTAAACTGTGTCCGTGCCTGAGAAGAATTCCTTTATTTCTATGATGGAGCACACGCATACACACACACACACACACACACACACACACACACACACACACACACACACACACACACACACACACACACACACACACACACACACAAAAACCTACCTGCTGACAGAATGCATTAAGCCACTGGTCTGCCGTACATCAAGTGTTTTAACATGATCACTTTAGGATATTAACAGGACCATGAACAAGATAAGAGACCTATCAATGTTTATTACAAACTCACTGCATATTAAACAGTGCACTTAAAAAGGGACTGCTAGTTATCTTTATGGATTAAAGTATTTAAATTTGAATCAACACCAGCATCGCAAGTTCTGTCATCAATTAGGTCTGCCTGCTTCTCAAGCTAAGAGAATCAGAGCCTGAATAATGCTGGTATTAAGTCACTCTGTGATCATAATCATTCTATGAAATGTTCAGCGTATTACCAGATATAAAACATTCCTAAATAATGAATGCTTCTAAGAACAAAAAGAAGTGAAAAACAGGTTATGGTCACAGATAGCAAGACATATTCTACTGAGCAGCACTTATTCCAGAAGGGAGGCTGATTGGTCTAAACAAACTTTAATGAAAGGCTGTTTCATATTTTCGTGGAAATGGGTGTAAACTTGTTTGGGTCAATATGCATAGCAGGCTTCCTGGAGGCCACTCACTTACATATGAATCTGTGGAGCTGTGCACCTTGCAAACTGTAATTGGATGTCTGGTAGCACTGGGGGTGAGACAATCCTCAAACAAAATAGAGCTGCTTACACCTTCCAGGGATGTGTGTTTTAAGTGATCGAACCTTGTTTGAATTTCACCTGCCTGTGTGCAAAGTCAGGTGTGAACACACCCAGGATGCATTATGATCAGTTACTTAAACCGCACTGGGGAGCTAAAAGAGATGGATTTTGACCACACACAGCACGTGTGAATGGAATGTGCTTTCTGTGTCCACATGCTCTCATATTAGCAAAAATGCATTGGCAGAGCGCTGACTACTAGATGAGAACATGAACAGGAAAATGCATGCTGGAGACTGGAGAGAAAGTAGTATCTTTTGGCACTTTTGGCCAAACATAGAAGCCAAGCCTGTCAATTTTTATGGTAACAAGAGAAAAAGTAAGTGGATGCAGGGTTAGTTTAAGTCAAAAGTGTAATGGATTCCAATCAAAGTATACCCAGAAATGATCCAGAAATGATTTATTGCAAACCAGAACTCAATGGAGCAGTTTGGCGATCAGCTGAAAGAAGAGTTCCATCCTTACAAGAATTTATATGATTCCTCGGCTAAATATTATTTAAAAAATGTGAGGAGTTATTGAATTCAATGAGGAAAAACATGACACTTTTCCTTTATATTTTCTATATAATTCAGTTGGAGCATTGCACCATTGTGCACACATTTACATTACATGAAATGTTGCCAGATAACTGTAGCTGTCTGACAATGATGCCTGCACATGTTGGCAGATGTACAGATGCTTTGGCCTTCACACTGAGGAATATGTTTTTTTTATTTATACTCATAGCTAGGCAAAACCACTGGCAATTTTATGGAAATGTTTGCCCTCCACTGCGATTGTTTTACTGGGTGCTCATAAGAAGGACTTATTATTCATAGAGTTAATAGTTTATCAAGTACTCCTACTTTGTATCTACATGCATTTGGGCATTTCATCAGAAAAACCTATCAAATAGGGGCACTTCAAATATTTATTATTATAGACCAAGGTCTATCTGTGGTCGCACACATCATCAGCCCCTCTGTGCATCACCCAGGGAAAAGGGGTCCATATATTACTAAGGTGATGGACCATTTTCAGCAGAGACACTGACATGGTATTGGCATGTTAGTGTAGTACCGGTACGAGGGTTTTAAACAATGTGCACAATATGATGGCACTAGAAATCTATTGAACTCCCTGTATTGTCATGTGGAGTCTTCTCGAAAATGTTGGCCTAGACTTTCCCCCACCACCACCAACATGGAATTCCAGCCTGATAATACTCGCTCTCGCTGGTCTGGAGCTCATTACGTCTGTGGCCTGCCAAACCCGTCACTACAGGCCCAGGCAGCAGAGCCTTAGAGCTGTCTTTGTTGGGCGGCCCGCGAATGTGGAGTCAGCACAAACACCCCCACCCCACCCCTCTCTCTCTCCGCAAGATCAGCGGGACAACTGGAACAAGCTAAAGGTAGCCAGACTCCATTTTGGAATTTGATTTCAAAGGTGCTTCAAGGGAACAACAAATGAGTTGCTGGCGTGAAGCCAAAACTCTTAAACAACGTTGTTGTTTCGTCTTTTCTGCACTTCTTTTTTGTCCTATCCTAGATCTAGATCTATAAAAATGTTTTAAAATGTGTTAAATACAGAATGGCAGCATCCAGCTTTAAGTGACTCACTCAATTTTAGTGTGAACAAACATAATGTGCATAAAAACAATGGAGAAGAAGCTTATTGTGTCATAAACTCTTAAAAATAAGTGTACCAAAAGGGACTTTTGGGGCCATGGAAGAAAGACTGGCTCTGTAAAGAACCTTTCAATAGGCATATTTTAGAGAATTCTCATTTCACTTATATCTCTCAAAGAAGAAGTGCTAAACTTCACCCTTTTGGCAGCATTTTTGGCACCCAGTTTGGCAGCATTGTGTCATATAAGGAGACCTAATTAACAGGTGAGAATTAATCACGACTAGATTAGTGAGAAGATCAGGTTAAAAAAAGAGAACGTTTCTCTAAAGAACCAAAAGTGGCTCTTCAGTGGCCTCACTCCAAAGAATCCTTTTAGTTAGGAGCCTTTAAAGTGCCAAACTAACTACAAACAGCTTTTTTTCACAAACTATCTAGACTACATTGCAAATTTGCAGAAAGTTCCTGGAAATGCACCTTCGGTTCTGTACTTTTTATGGTTTAAAACATATAGAAGGTGATGTGTTTTGAAAAGGATACAGCTGAACATGAGAAGTGGTTTGAATTAGGTCTCCTTTGTTTAATAAGCTGGCCTTTAGGCCAAAATCAAACTCAGCAAACACATAGATCAGTCCTCCTCTGAGGGTATGCTGTGGATTTTGCTATACTGAGCATGTGTCTGCTGGTGAGTGGCAGTGCAGTGACACCACCGCTCTTGGGGCGCACACATCTGATAACAGCCCAATGGAAAACAGCACTTTAGTTTGTTGGAAAGGGAAGGTCAAGGTCCAGCAGTCTCTGAGCACTGTCCCTCCGAGCCCTTATCTGTGTCTATCAATGTCCACTGACAAAGTCTTCCTCTGGAGCATCATCCCCCAGCCATGCTCAACGTCTACCACCTGATACTCCTCCAAAAAAAAAAAAACATGAATCTAAACGGTGATAAACAAACAGCCCTCTGCCCATGCAGTGTTGACTTTGGTCTGGTCACTTTTCACCACTAGCATCTACTGCAGCCATTGCTTTTTTCTTTTGTATGTGTTTGAGATAAGAGGATGGGGGTAACACCAGCAGCAAAAGTCATCCAGAGCACAAATTTAGACTGCACTGCTGACACAGAGAGGGTAAATGTACAGAATGTATTGGAACCAATGTGCTGAAGAGGACACTGCCTTTTCAGATTTATTTCTGTATGACTGATGGACTGGCAAAGCTAACCAATAATATAAAGAGTTAATTATTATTAAATGAAAAGCTAAACAACACAATGAACGTACTGTTTGTGAGAAGTGGTTTTTTATGTTTATTTTGCTACACTATCCAAAAATGAATGGAGATATAACCTAGTTAAATAAGGTATTGCACTTACATTTGATTTTTATTCTGTATCAACCAGTTTGAGCTTTTCTGTTCGTAGCTATTTTAACAAATGTAAAGGCATGACAAAGAATTTTCTTCTTCAAATAAAAATTATAATCATCATAATCATTTCTTTCTTCTTTCTACACACAATGCAATGCAATTTCAGCCAAAAGTGTAAAACTCCCTTTCTACAGAATTTCTTTTTTCTATGATCTTGGACTAAGAAATAATTGAATAACGCCAGGCTCTTGCTATCACTGGACCATTATTACAATGTCTATGGTTTAAAACTTTAATGTTATTAGATTTTTTGCTTGAATAAATTGTGTAGCTATAGACTGCATCTGATAAGGACAAAGTTAACATTTTCTAAAATAACTTCCAGCTAATATCATACTTTTTTTAGCGTTCCTTTTGTTTACGCAAAATTAATAGAAATGTATCTCCAGAGTTCAGTAACTCTTGGCCTGTGTTGTCTACAGGTCAGGATTAAACATAGACACACTTGCATACACACACACACACACACACACACACACACACACACACACACACACACACACACACAGTTGAGCTGGCACTGGTACTGATTAGCTGTATCTGAATATTCAAACTACATTTTCTCTCTTGGATTTTTGGCAACTGGCGACGTGAGGAGGAGAGTGTGTGCTAATGAGAGGATAGTCAGCGAGAGGCTCTAAATATTTTCACAGCTTATTTGGACATTTCTGCCCAGCGGATATGCAGGCTGTGCTTTGATGAGGGGAAGTAGGCCGTTTGAAGGCGTCATTTGGCACTGGCTGCATGCCGGTTCAGCAGGCTCTAATAGTGTGAATCTGTGAACCTGTAGTGTGAATATTATGATTCACCTTAAAGAGGACTGGTAAACGTACTCAAATTGACCCCAATTTAGTCTTGATTCACATGACAACTGCAAAGATACTCTTTTAGGCTGCGTTAATGGGACCACTCAGGTTAACAGCTGCCTGCATGGGCCATCCATGGACAAAAGAAGCAAATGACATTTTGAAACAAGTTTTATGAGAAATATAATATTCAGATTTATTAGTACTACTACTACTACTACTATACTACTACTACTACTACTACTACTACTACTACTATTAATAATAATAATAATAACAATAATAACAACAACAACAACAACAACAACAACAATAATAATAATAATAATAATAATTATTATTATTATTATTATTATTATTATAAAGGTATTATTAGATTCATTATTCAGTTTCATCACAACATTAATCCACAATAATGTTTAGCTTAGAGATTTTAGCAAGTAAAATCTTACAGCAGAGCCATAATGCATCTTGGTGCCAACTCTTCCACAGGTAAGAGATGCTCATGCATCCCATCATCTACTTGGTGTTAAAGAAATCATGCTTTATCAGACCAGACCAATGTTTTCCCAAATGTTGGCAGGTTCAGTTCTGATACTCAGGCCCTTACTGTAAGTATCCCATGGATTTATAGGTAACTAGTATCAATTTTCTCAGCAATGTGTGCTACAATCACTCTTCTGTGGGGTTGGACCAGCAGAAGGAATAGCTTTCACTTTGTGAAATGCATCAGTGAGCCTTGGGCATATATGACCTTGTCGCATTGGTTGACTTTCCTTGCATCACTTTTTTATATAGATATATATATATTTACAGATCAAGTTACTCAACATGAAATGAAGATTCAGTACACTGAAGGCACTCCCTGATAAGCATAGCAAGATAAACTCCAAAAACATGTCTACAAGTTAAATTACAGAGAAGCTACTAAGCTACTTTATTTATGTGCATGTGTATTTGTGTGTGTGCATAAACCCAGTCTTGTGTGTTTGTATTCCCATGTTCCCTTGCCATAGGCTTCAGCCCAAGGATTGGTACATGACATCACATGTTTCTGCACATGCACTTGCGTATATGGTGGTGGTGTCTCAAACTCAGTTTTATACTAGAGCACAGCAGAAAAATCCACTGCTGTAGAAAATCTAGCTTGTTTGTGCGATGCAACACTATGTACTCAATTAAATAACTCCAGTGAAAAGCTGTTTGATTCAGAGGACGCCATTATTACCACCACAATGACAGAAATGTCATTAAAGTAGTTACTGTACATATATATCTACACCAAATGCCTTAAACTTAATTTTTTATTTTAAGTCAAGGTTTTTCCCTCTTAAGAAAGAATGGTAATCCCTCACAGGTAGACTTGGAATGTAACCAAAAAAATTAGTGCACACACACACACACACACACACACACACTTGCACGCACAGTTGCTCCCCCACATGGTAAGGAAGCACAAGCTCCCATTAATACGTGGCTCATTGAAATGCCGCGACAGCTTCTTGGCTGCGGCTTGGCTGTGCCTGACAGTCGTGGTCACCCCGTAGCAGACCTCACCTATACTTGGGGCGAAGATAAATCCTGCGTGATTGATTGGAGTAGCTTTATATTCATTCATTAGCCAAGGCCCTGTCAGACAAGCCCTGGCAGGTACCTTCATGTACGCAGACTTTTCATCCTGGTGTGGTCTAGAGCTCAGAATCTGCAGCTTATTAATGACATTTTAGACATTAATATTGCAAGGATTAGGGATATCCTCTCTCCTTTGTTCCTCTGACAAACCTTATACTGTTTTTAAGGCTTATCTCTCTCTTTCTCTCTCTCTCTCTCTCTCTCTCTCTCTCTCTCTCTCTCTCTCTTCTCTCTCTCTCTTTCCTTATATCCCTTACTCCTGCAATCTCCCAGCCCCCTCCTGCTCATTCTCTATTTTTGTCCCTGTCACTTGCTCTTTTTCCAAATGTCCTTTTTCCTCCCTGCATTCGAGGACAGGTCTAGTAATACAGTTTGAGCGGTGTGAAAAGGACCTATCGTCATGCACATTATTACATTTTTATCCTTGTCTCCACCGTAGCATTTCCTAGCCTCTCTCTCTCTCTTTAACTCTCACTCTCTCCCTCTACGCTGCTCTCTTGATACAGTCCAGATACCCCTGGAGCGCAGGAGCCCTTTTGCTGTAGCCAATCCAGGCCAGAGTAGCTGGAGGAGGATATGGGCCATGGTAACTCTGACATATCGGGGATCAGTGCGGGTCTTCCTCTGCCTCAGAATCACTCTTTTTGCCCCATGCTGTCAGAGAATGATGCATGGCATTTGAGTCTCCAGGAGTCCAGGTTTGAGAGGTGATCGTCGCAGCCATCTGTAGGAAAAACAGCTGCTACTGAGAAGAAGAGGCCAAGCCGTGTCCGATGTTGACATTTCTCCAACTGAAAGACTGCCAGCTGGTCTGCTGAGCTCTCTGTTAGTAACACAGGGCTAGTGAACCACCAACCAGCCTTTCATGAGCATCTGCTCTAGAGGAACCTTTTCAGTCTTATGCAGACCTGATAAAAACACACAACAAACAAACATAAAACACGTGAACCACTAGCTGCAACAGGCGTCAATACATATCAGTTACATTTATGCATCTGTTATCAGACATACTGTATTAGTCGATTGCATTAGTGTAAGATGATACCTTCCACATTAGTCAAATTCATCAGTTCAGTAAAATAGTTTTTATGTAAAGGAATACATACTGCATTAGTCAAATCTATTAGTAGACAATTAGTAAAGTGTAAAGCATTATTTAATCAACAAAATGTATTCTATTTTTTGGTGTGTCAGCATGTACCTGCACGTGAGAGACAGTTTTGTGTTTGTTGAGAGTGGTTTTGTGTTTCCCCTCCCTCGATCATCATTCCCACTTATCACTGAGAGAAAACATCAGGTAGCTCAGGTAACTCTTTCATAGTGTTCCACTCAGCACAGAACGGAAATGGTTTTTCAATTTTTATTTTTTTTATTAACTCAACTTACAAACATGCAGTTAATAATAATCCTTTATTTATAATCCCACGAATGGGAAATTCGCTCTCTGCATTTCACCCATACGCAGCAGTGGTCAGTTATTGAAAGCAATCTGGAGCAGTGATAGGACGGCACCTTGCTCAAGGGTACCTCAGGGCAACCTACTGGGCAGGGGTTCAAACCCCCGATCCTCCGATCATGTGGCTAACGCCCTAACCACTAGGCCACCGCTGCCCAAGTTAATGTAAAGGGTCAATGCGAAGCTGAGAAAAGAAAAGTCTTTTTTTTACAATGCACTTCATTAGCATTTATCAGTGTAATAGATACTGATAGATATTTAATAGGCACTTCCCCTTAGAGGAATTATGCCTTAATCTTTATTTAATTGGCCAAGAGAAAAAATGTCATTATTTTACTGGCCACAGGAAAAAAAAGAAAGGAAAAATCTAATATTTCAATGGTAACAACCCCCAAAAAACAAAATGCTTTTAATGGTAGCTTCATGAAAAAAGGTCATAGTATTCATAAATTTAATGTACTAAGAAAAATGTTCTTATTTTTCTACTTTTTATTATTATTTAATACTTTGTGCTGAAATTAGTATAAATGAAAGCTGGAATTCATAAGACTGAGAGAAAAAAGAAAGACAGTGAGAGATGGAGAAAGAAAGAGAGACAGCTGCATGCGACAATCATAAGGGTCCATTTAGAATATTAGTTTATTCAGAACCTTGTATTCTGCAGAAAAGCATTCTACCACTTATCCACAACCAGAGTGAATGAAGACCTACATTTTACAAAGATTGGTCTTTCACAAGGAGGCTGGAACTAAGAATCCTCTCCTTGGCAAATGAGCTCCTTAACACTGAAGCACTTAGCCATCGATGCCAGATTCTAGTAATCATTGATGAGCTTCTCGATTTTTTTAAGTCATGAAAAACTTTGCCCGTGCTAAGTGACCAGTTCCTACATAGCTTGATATTCACTTCTAGATCTGTTCGTGGAACCAGCATCCAAAACTTCAGTTAAAGGTTTGCTTGTTAAAATGTCCTCTATATTATAGCATATCTGTTTTCATGAGAGTCAAATAAGTAATTTTAAAGACGTTTTAAAAGTCAAAGTGTCTTTGGAATGTTTTGACACCAAACCTGACTTGGGAAAAGTAAAAGCATGACATACTGACTCAAGATTGAACATTTACATGTACTGCTTTAACAGGCCCACTTACCCAAAACAACTTACAAGCGTTTAACAACGTTCTTAGTTGTAGCTCACATTTCTGCATATATAACGGCTGCAACTGGTGCAGTTTCACCAAAATTGTAAAAACAGCAAAAATCCATCTAGATTATTGTTCAAACACTTTGTATCTAAGAAAGACCAGACTATGTGCAGTTTTCAAAGTTCCACCCTTAATATTTTTTTTTCATCCAAGATCTTTGTTGCATAGGGATTCCATCAATTGTTTGATAAAAATTGGAATTCAGTCTATTGTGTTTTCTATCATTTAAGCCAAGAGTTTTATGTATGGCCAATTTGTTTTGAAAGAGATAAAGAATATTACTGGTTAAAAACAACAGTGTTTCCAAGTAAGAAGAATTAAAACAATTTCAGAAGGGTTCCAGCACCTTCTGTGTTAAGATCCCCAATAAAAAGTGAGAAAAGTTTTTCTTAAGACAGCAATGCAAACGTCAGTTTCTATAGTTGTCCTTACAGATTAGAAGTATTTTTTTCCTTCTCAGTAAGGGTTAGCAGAGAGTGTCTCAGCTTAATAGTGAGACTTTGAGTCTTTTCCAAAGAGCTTAGCCCACACTTGACAACACCACCTCCTCTTTGAGGAAAGACAGGCCTGATATAGCTGTCCATCCTTATACGAGCACTCTGCCAGTTACATTTATTAGGCATTAAAAATCTCCTCAATCCCTCAGCCAAAGATTAATGGCTTTTTCCTGTGTAATTTTCTTCTGTCCATATGGAAGAGCCTGCTCATCCTGTAGAATTACCCCTCCTCCCGTCCCCGTTTGCGCCGCTCTTTAAAGATTACTGGCATGGCAACTTCAAAATGGCTTCAGATCCCCAATGCTCACACTGGAGCTGGAGCGTCTGGCTGTTCATGTCCAATGGCCAGGCAGCGCTGTGCGAGGTTGCCCCTGAACTCAGCAGGTGGCCACATATTCATGAGAGAGAGAGAGGGTGGAGGTTAAAGTGGGTTGGAGAGGAGTGTTTTACTGCACTATGGGCCCATCCTGCTCATTGGCATGGTTGTGAACTGGATCTGGTGTAAATGGTTAATTCTTTAGGGCTTGACTTTAGTATCAATGGCCATTTTGACCAATGTGAAAAAGCACACTATCTGCTGTTGTGTGTGCTGCTGATTTGGCCATCAATGGTAAGATTTTTTAGGAAAAGAAAAATGCTTCATCACACAAGCAACACATTCTAGCACCCTTATCTTAAAAAGAGAAGACCTGCTAGATAACTAACAGCTGCAGCTTAAATCCTTAAACTCTAGGGTAACTACAAATGATCTGGTTTAATCGTTACAATTAACTCTTCAGTGTGTATTTTCAGCTGTAAGGGTTAAGGCATGTTGTCTTCTGTGAATAATTTGGTGACTTTGCTGAAATGTTCTTTCTACATATTGCTCCAAAGAACCCTTTTTAATTAATTGAACAAAGAGTTCTTAGACAGAAGCCATAGAGTTTCCAGGTTTTTCTTGAAAGTCCTACTTTTAAAAGAATGAAGAACACTTTAAAGGCTTAAAGAATGCTCAGAGAAGCTCTTCACAAATGTAAGTGTGTTTTTCCTATAACCTATATATGTGTACACTCTTTTGTATATTTGGTTCTCTAAAGAACATTCCTCTGAAAGGTTCTGGAGGGAACCAACAGCAGTTCTTCTTAGGTTTAATGCAAAATGCCATTTTGTCATCTTTATTTTTAGAGAGTATTTGGAGAGTGAAAAACTGACATGAGGGTCCGTATATTTGCCCTTACAGAAATTCATTTCTTGAACAACTCAGATTGAAACTGTAGAGAAGGGAAACGCATGAGGGAAATCTCAGCACATCAGGTTAGAAAAGACTTCCCCCTCGCCCTCTACTGGCAGGCACAGTGCCCTGCACCTTCCTCCAGGCCTCTGGTATGTGTGGTAAACTCCAACACAGCAAGAAGGCCATGAAATATTCAGCACTGTTAAAAAGATTCAGCTTTCGCCAGAGCTATAAAGGACCTCCGGCCTATTAATTACCTGTGAGGTGCTCAGCCTGGGTTACCTGAGCATGGTGCTGCTAATGCTCCCCCTTTGACCGGGCCTGGATCCTCATACGTCTCTATGGGGACGAGCTCTAATTAATCCTCTGTTAGTGTTGTAATGGCTCCTTCCTGAGGGAGAACCAGGCTAAGCTCAGAAATATTATTTCATCCTTCCATTGTAAACAACAGCTCATGTTAGGGGGTGGAGGAGAGGGGTGAGATTGGTCAGGTTTGGATGACTTTGCGGGTAAAGAGAAATCAAAGTGAAACGAATAAAATAAGAGTAGGCAGGTTATTAGTCTTTAATAACCTGCTCTTCTCAGATACAATATAATACTTAAACGTAAAAATGCTCTCGCTCTTCTCTCTCTCTCTCTCTCTCTCTCTTTATAGTACATGAAGGAAGTTTCTGAATCTCTTGAGAAACAAATGAGAAATTTATGCTGGATATCTTTCTGCAGGCTTCATCATCACGAATGTATTTATGACCCTGATGGACGATCAATTTTTATTTTAAAGCCACGATTGTATCTTATTCTATCTATCTATCTATCTATCTATCTATCTATCTATCTATCTATCTATCTATCTATCTGTCTATCTATCTATCTATCTATCTATCTATCTATCTATCTATCTATCTGTCTATCTGTCTGTCTGTCTGTCTGTCTGTCTGTCTATCTATCTATCTATCTATCTATCTATCTATCTATCCATCTATCTATCTATCTATCTATCTATCTATCTATCTAATGTCATTGTGTGTATTGCATAGGTTTTGTGAAAGATTTTACTCACTAGTTTTATCTTTTTGACTTTGGCAATTACCCCGGTTAAATGTCCTCTTTCTATAGCAGATTCAGTTCAGAGCTGTACCTAATTCAGAGCACTCTGGTGAGTGTGACCTGCTAATGAATGTAACTGTCTAAAACTGTGCCATACACTTTCAAGACTATAACAGGAGCCGAGGTCGGAGTTAAGCATTTTAGACAAAAGCCCAATGGATCTTCTGTGCAGCCTCTTTCCTTTAACAAATCACTTCAGTGTAGCCAAGAAAATAAGGACCATGTAATTTCATTTATTTTACTAAAGCATCATTCATATCACAGTTATGGATGAATAAATTGAAAAAGGAAGATAAATGTGTTCAATTGTACCATTAGTTTTCAAAAATGTCTGACGACTGAAGGATAACTGACAAAAAAAGCTTCTTTTCTTCACTCTTACTGTAGGTAAACCAGTGGCTGTTACAAAACATAGGGAATCATCACTACTCTACTGTTTCTGTGTGTGTGTGTGTGTGTGTGTGTGTGTGTGTGTGTGTGTGTGTTTCCAGATTGCACCATGGAGCAGTACTGTGATTTTCTTTGACGCTGCTTGAGAATCAAACAGCACAAACTGTCCTCTAACCCTTTTGTCTATGATGAACAAAGGCAGTCCATGGCAGCTCCTGCCTGTAATTATCTGTCCATTACGCCTAACAATAGTGAATAAGGTGAATATGCTCTGCTCTGGCTCCGGCGCTTCTCTGATACCTTGGTACAAGCCAGCATCCAGCAACAATCAACAGCTGCGTTCAGGAAACAAACAGCGTTTTTCTGTCCTCTGTGCCCCGGAGGAGAAACTGCTTCACTGACCTTCAGTTTAAATGGCTTTGAAAAGGAATTATATGTCATATGCATGGACACCCATCCATACTCATATGGAAATAGCAGCATTCTCTTTTCACTCTCTGTCACAGCCTGAGAACAGCCTCCAAAGGATTGGCCAAGGTAATGACAGTGCGTCCAAAGATTTCAGCTTAGTAGACCAAATTTAGATTCTGTATCTCTTTGGTTATCAGAGAAGAATCTTCATGGCCTTCAAAAAGGCATATTAATGAATGAATTTGTCATAATTATTTTATAAAATCTTCATTAATGGAAAAGCCTTTTTTTTCTTTTCTTTTTTTGCAAGTATTGCAGTCCTACTCAGACTTCATTGTTAAGTCCACTCAGAGCTGCACAATATCTAGGTAGATACAACCAAGCAAATTCTCTCATTGGTTAGGTCTTTAGCTGCTAGACACAATGGCTTGCTGATTAACAAATGAATATATTTAGGAAATTCCAGTGAAATAAATACATCATATTCATTTATAAAGGTTTCAACCATAAACTGTGCCAAAGCCTCAGCCATCCCACACTTCTCCATATTATACTTCCAAAGAACCAGGCTTTCTTGTGTTTCTCTACTGTCATTACAGAAATCTAAGGGACAGTAAGACGTGAAGAGGCGTCAGAGGGACGTGGCTGACCGCTGGAGTTGGACGCAAACAACAACAACCCACACACACTCACGTACACAAGGTGATGCACACAGAGATGCTGCAGCAGCTGTGGATGTGTTGTGAGACAAAATGGACACAAAGCTGCATTTGACCGTCTCACTGAGCACAACATGGCCACATCGCTGTCACACTCATAAACACAAACACACACACACACACACACACACACACACACAGAAACCCTTCAGTCATGCCCTTTTCTAAATACACACACATACACAGCCCATCCCCTCTAGGTGCAGGACAGTGGCCTCGGATCACAGGGAGGGCTCTCAGCTGGCAGCCAGCAGAGAGAGAGAGAGAGAGAGAGAGAGAGAGAGAGAGAGAGAGAGAGAGAGTAGAGAGGAGAGAGAGAGAGAGAGTATAGTCCCTAGAGGAGATGCTGTGGGTATTCTTTTGCTCTGGTGTGCTCAGCTTGGCCAGACTGTCTCTTGTATAGCCTGGAGCTGCTTGGGGCAGCAGGGATGTTGTCAAATGGGCCTCATGTTCTTTTGAGCATGAAAGATGAAAGAAAAAAATGCCACATCTGCGGTGGCCATTTATCGATGAGACATAAACAAGAGAGAGAGAGAGAGAGAGATATGAAAAAAAAAGAAAGAGAACAACAGGATGTGGAGAAGGAAGAGAAAGAAATGAGAGAGGGTACAAAGAGAAAGAATGAGAGAGAGTGAAAATAGAGAAAAACAGAAGAGAAAATATTCCAAAGTGAGAGAGAGAGAGAGAGAGAGAGAGAGAGAGAGAGAGAAATCAAGCAAAAGAGTGAAGATAAAGATAAGTGAAAAGAGGAAAAGAACAAAAGGAGAGAGGAGAGAGAGAGGGGAGAGAGAGAAAGAGAGAGTTTTAAAAGAAATAGGGCTGAGTGAAATATTCAGTGCTATCCTTTCAGATTTTCATTACACTGTCAAACTCATTAAAAATGGAATAAAGGTTTAGAATCACACTGTCACACATTCAGATTCACCTGTGGTTAGTGATAGCACATCTCTCCCCTGCTACTGAAACAGTTCTCCACTGTGAGAGGCTAATACTTAGCGACAGGCCAGCCATGTTTGCAGCCAAAGATGTTGGCAAATTATCAGTGTGGATGTAGCTGAGGGCCTCACATGGACCATCTTAATGTGCTAAATGCACTCAAATGCTCTCACTCTCCACCTAATGAATAAACCTGCAGGCACAGAGGCCTAAAGGCATGGATATCAGTCCATATGAAAACATTTAAAAGCATCTTCTAACAATAGGAGGTGGCACATTGAAGTAGTGGTCATTGCGGTCACTTCCCAGCAAGAGGGTATAGGGGGGATTCCCAGAGGGGCATGGGTCTTTGTGTGTGTGCGCATGTGTGTGTGTGTGTGTATCTGTGTGTGTGTCTTGAGACGAACTGAAAACCTGTTCAATGTCTCACTTGCCTTATCGCTGTGAGCACAGGGAGGGCTTCTCCTTGGTTAGGATAATCAGCTATATGGGCAAAAACAATGGCTTTGAAATAAATGAAACTGTTTTATACACACCCCAAAATATCGCTTACTGAATCAGCCCATAGCAAAAAGTTTATTGAAACTAGCAATGGACAAAAGTGAGGCCTAAAGGTAGCTGGTAATGAGTTTTTATATGCCCATGAACTTGTGCATTTTTATAGCTCGTATGTTATAGTATGTCTGACAGAATCAGAAAGCACATTTTATTTAAGATGACTTAAATGACATGGTCTGAGAGTCAGTGTGTGTTGATTTTTATGCATACAGCTTACACAGTGCTTATAGGCAGGCAATAAGCATTCCCAACGTTAGTACGTCAACACCACTAGAATTCACTGTGCTAGCACAGTCCAAAAACCTGAAACCACTGCTCTAAATGAACATGCAGCCAGCATTCACAATTTATAGACTTCCAGCACTTCATTTTCTAAAATTCCATAGCATGCCACTAAGGATTTTAATACTACTGCATGAAATTAAATCCAGAATCAGAGCTAGTGGTACATGACATGAGGTTTGGAATGTATACAGAAAAGTGAGGCAATAAAATAAAAAAAAATTAATAAACTTAATAAATAATTAATAAAAAAGTCACTAGACAACCTAGTGCCTAGAGTCCATCCATCCATCCATTTTCTGCCGCTTGTCCCAAACGGGGTCGCGGGGGGAAAGGACATGCCCAACCCAGCGCACACAGGTGAGGACGGGGACGAAATTCTGGACAGGTCGCCAGCCCATCGTAGAGTGCTTAGAGTCTAGACCTCATAATCAGAAGATTGTGGGTTTGAGTCCCAGACCAGTTGGTTACCCTGAGAGATCCCTGAGCAAAATACCATCCCCATCACTGCTCCCCGGCCACTGCAAGTGTGGCCTTCCCTACTTCACTGTGTGAAATGGATCAAATACGGAGGATGCATTTTGTTGTGGTTCACTGTCTGCTGTGCTGTGTGTTCACAATGACAAATAGTCACTTTCATTTTGTTCAAACGTGTCTTGCCTATACCAGCAATGCTATTAGTTTTATCACATCTCAGTTTATTCCCATTGTACATTTTGCCTTGATATATAGAGTCAATATTGAATTAGACCTTACATCCTAACAAAGCCTCATAGCATTTTTCAGCATGTATCATCTTTTAGTGTATGACATAGTTAAAGATGCAACCTTTGGACTGATCCTCATCATGATCTTTCTCCATTTGATCATTTTTGGGGTAAGTTGTCACCTGAAAGAGTATAAGATATAAAATATGACAAATGTTCCATGTCACGATGTTGAAGACCATTAAAGGCAATTAGTGAACAATGGAACCAGTGCTGCAGATCACGGTTATGAGCCTCCCCCACTTAGCCTCAACATGATCCAAACAATATGGTGAGGTTCTCCTAGGCTGACCTAGCACCGCCGTTTTAAGTCTTATGTCTGTGTGGAAAGGAGGGGAGATGACATGAAAAGGTGGGAGCCTCTTGCCACTCAGCAGGGAGGACCAGCAGGATCCACATTGTGAGTGCGGGTAGAGTGTGTGTATTGGAAGGAGGTGGAGGAGGTGTGATCACTGGCAAGATGGCAGTCAAAGCAGCAGATCACCTATTAAAGCTGCATGGGGGGGATCGGGGTGTAATTGATATCATTGTCATAATGCTGGGAGCTCAAATGAGGGCCTCAACCTCCTGGTTCAATTATTTTTTCCAGGAAAAATACAACATATTTTTGGCTCCAATACATGCTGGACTTTTTATTTCATCTTGTTAGAGGGTCTGAACAGCATGGTTTAGGCATTGTGAGAATGTAAGCATCTGTGGTGTGTGTGAGTAAATGCATGTAGAAATGCATATCACAAAATCAAAGAGTTGGCTGGGATCCAGCGCAAAGCTATGAGAACAAAAACATCAGAATTATTCATAGTCACGTGCGGGAGGAAATTACTAAGCTATGAAAATCACAGCAAGACCTTCAATCAAGAGGAAAAAGCAACTCATTATGGCAGCTACGGTCAACCCTTACAGTCCGCATGATGGCTTGGCGTGGTTAATCCTTAGAGAGGTGGACATTCTGCTGTGGTCTGAGGCTGGAGATGCCTCCTATTGATGGGAATGTTAGCTCCAGGGGCTTCTTTAATCTTTCCAGGCCATCCAATTAGCGTTTGTCCGATTAAAAGCTGCCCCCCATGTTTTTTCGGGCGATCGCGCAGTCACCTGGGCCCAGCAGACAGCTGCGGATGATGAATTGTTCATTTGTTCTCGTCTCGCCTGGGGAGGGCCCCAGGCCATTACACACTGCAGCATATGCACCGCAATTTTAAGCAGGGTCCAGCACGAGCCCATCTCCGATTCAGATCAGAGCCAGGGCTGCTGATTTGATGTGCTGGGAGGGGTCAGGCGGGGTCAGCTCTCAGGCCCCAGAACGTAAGAGGAGGAGGAGGTAGAGAAGGAGGGGATGATGGCTGCTGGAGGCCACAGGGCTCTCAGCCTACAGCCCCAGTCTGGGAAAGACAGTGACTTCCCCCATCATCCACCTCCAGCACCCTCCTCACCCCCCTTTCACTGCAGCCCCCCAGAGCAGAGAGAAAAAAGCAGAGATAAGGCCTCCAATTACTATAGATTACTATCACAGGGAGGTAGAAACATGAACCCTACACTGGGCATTTACCACATCAGCACAGGCACAAAATCACAGAATTTATTGCATTACTTATATGTAGTGTGTATTCAAAATGGTAACTCATCAACCAAAAGAAAAAACTTATTTTTATTATTTTTATTTTAAAAGATGGTCATTTCAAAAAACTCATTGGGACCCTTTCTAAAAGTCATCGCATTATAGTTTTTTCACAAAATGCACAAAAACCTGATATCAAACTATGTAATGTTCATTTCATGTTGATGAAAAAAGAAACATCTTTAAATTTCAGATGAAAAGGCAAATCAGCACTCAATAGGAAACCAATACATTGCCGTACTTCAATTTTAATATTGTAAAGCTCAAATGGGTAAAAAGTGTATTTACTTTTAAGAAATGTTTGAATATCAGCCAGCTAAATACTTATTTTCCAATTTTTTTTTTTGATTGGGCCTTTCCACCATCTATCAATGGTACTTTTCCAAGCCTGAGTTAAAATCAGCTGCCCATGACACTAAATACAATGATTTTTCTAACACCAGTTTTCATTTGCAAAACTGATTTGCCACATGTAGTATAAGTATTTCATTTAAATCTGCAGAAAGACAAATAGACTAAAATGGCTAGAGGCCACAAGACAGACTCTTCCAAGCTTGATTATAGGATCTTGCAGACACTCAGGTACAGACAGCAAATGACCTTGACTGAGATGATCTGAACCATAAAATGAAACAGAAAAACAAGCAGGAACATCTGATCCTCCATATTCTGTACCCATCTGCATCTAATGATGGCTACCTGTTGATCATTGATGCATGGTCTTCATTAGCATAAATGGACGTTCAATAAATAAATAAACAAACAGGGTTTAATACACATGTCCATTTTAACATTTTACAAATGCAGAATGAGTCCCAACAACATTCAGTCCAAGATATACACATTTGTTTATTTTGAAGCTGGTGTAATCACAGAGTGAACGCTGGAGGCCAGTCTATCACTTTAGGTGTTTATACTGATCTGTTTACTGTGCATTTTGCCTTTATGTTCTTTACAATACTGTTTACAAAAGATGAACATGATTGAAACACTGAAATTCATTTTTATGTTTTTTTAATCTTAAATTAAGCTTTTGATCTCTTGGGTATAATACTGTAAATGTTAACCGAATTTTTGTAATACACTATTTATTTATTTTTTTAATACCTTTAGAAATATAGCCACTCTTTATCATAAAAAAAAGACACCTAATCATTTTTTTTCTTCCAAATCTGTAAAGACAATCAAAGAATATGATTATAATAATAGGTCACAAGCATTTACTTCATCCATATTTATGGTGATTTTGTCCTCTTCTAAATGTTCTATTTAAAGACTATAATTTATTATTAGTCTTGTTATAATCAAGGTTTACTGATCAACTTTTTTGACCTGATTTTGCTGTAATGGAGAGGCCAGACAAAGGCAGTCTCTTTGAGAAACAAATGCAAATAAACACAATTATTTAAATGGCAAACATGCCGGGTTATGCTGCATAGACTATAACTGTGCAAACTACCCACATAAAACAAATCACACATTTCATAATCAAGATGGAAGCATAAAGACTCTTATTGGTGCAGTGTGCTTTACTCAATTTGAGAACTGAATCCAAGTCTGGTGGACAGCAGTGTTAACCATTAGGTTGTGCCAATTGTAAAAAAGCCAAAAATGTGCAAAATCTGAAATTTAGCAAATTATGTAGCAATGATTGTGAGCTATCTGTAGATAAAAAAAATTCAACCTTGTGTACCTTATAATAAATCAAAATTAAATTACACATATATATAAATATATCAATATTCATGCCAGTTTTACTCAGAAGTATTAACATCAGCTTAAGATGCTTAAGACTAAAACTTCAATTAAGGTCCGTTTTATTGGCACATATTGGCACAGACACAAACTGTACATAAGCCTTTTATTACAACTGGCATAAACCTACACAATACATTTAGAAATCCATCCATCCATCCATTTTCTGCCGCTTGTCCCAAACGGGTCTCGGGGGAGTGCTGGAGTCCAACCTAGCACACACAGGGCGAGGACGGGGGACGCACCCTGGACAGGTCGCCAGCCCATCACAGGGAGTACATTTAGAAATGCTTTTCCATTATTGTAATGGTAATTTTTTTGATGTGGACTGATCACTCTCCAAATTAGTGTTCATGGTCAGTGACGCTGTTGGATTAGAGATTTAAACAGGTTTGTGTTTATGTTGACACATAGCCTGAAGAATATAGGCCTGGAGTGTTCCCTGAAATGTATTATACCTTTACTATTAAATCAGCAGTTTATGTAAATTCATTTTCAATTTGTAGACATAACTCTGCCATACATTGGACTGGCGACCTGCCCAAGGAGTTTCCCTGCCTTCGCCCTGTGTGAGCTGGGATACACCTGCGACCCTAATTAGGACAAGTGGCTAAGAAAATGAGTGAGTGCATGAGAGAAAGACATAACATAGATTTAAGTAATTCATTTTTTCTTGTATTTTAGCAAATACTGTTTTTGTTACTTTTTATTTTTCATTTATTATTTTACAGTTTAGTAGAAAATGGACTTATTTAAGTTAACACTAGGTTAATACCTTAAATTCTGTAAAGAGAGCTGCATGGCATGTGGCATGACTGTAAGCAGTAAAAAGTCTGGTTGCTCAGGAACAGGACTATGAGTGGTTGTTAATGAAAAACTAGAAGAAAGACTAATGTGAGAAGGTTGAAATTTCCATGCTTGATCTGCTGAAGCGATTGTCAGGAGGTTAAGGAAGGCCAATCTAGCCGGAGTGAAGCTTGACTAAAGTCTTGAGATATGGATCTGAGGCCTCTCCGGCTGAGTACTGGGCTTAAGTATCATATCCGTGGACAGACAGATCAATACTCTCCCTTTCTTTTCCTCCATCTTCAAGGAGATTTTAGGCAGTGCTTTCATGGGGTCCTCCTCTCTGCCCTAATGACATGGTGGGAGCAAGATCGTTTAGGCTTTGCTTCGATCACGTCGCACTTGATGGACTGCTGTGGAACTGCTCACTAGTTCTTCCCCAAAGAACACTTTACTTACAGTGCAGTTGGGTTCCAACTTAATAATATCTAATATGAAGAAAAATACGAATAAAATAATATCTAATACGAATGGAAAAACTTACACTTTCTATGAATATCATGCCTATACAAATTGAGAAATCATATTTAACATATTATAATGCACATATAATAATGCTTAAAATAATTTCACATTAAAGCTTTATTTATTATGCATAATAAGATGTAACATATTTATGACAGTAAGTATTCATACATTTATTTAATTGGTGCCAAAGAAACCAGCTTCCATAGTGCATTACGACACACTTAAAAATAAACTGAAAAATAGACAACTATTTGGAATGCCCTGAAAAGGAAGGAAACCACTGGTTTTCTGAGCAACAAATAGTAAATCAGTTAGTCAAGGAAAACAAAGCCTGATGATAATGGACAAATTGTGAGAGTGGTATAGAATACCCCAAAACAAATGGTACAAAAAAGACTTCTTTAGAGCAGAAATATAGCGACCAATCCAACAGATGCAAACCCTCCAGCATTATTTTAAGATCATCAACTAACCAAAAAAGTACACAGATGAGCCACAAAGGTCCTTGATCAAAACTATATGGACTATATATGGATTATATAAGTGATGGAAAGGCCAAATTTTGGAGAAAGAGAGGACTTACTCGTGACTCAAAAAAAAAGACACTGAATCACAGTGAAAGTTAATTAAAATATGTATGTATTTAACAAATATTAACAAATATTTATAGCAATTATTTTTAAATATTTCACATATTTTTACACTTTTCATATATTAACATGCTAGAAAAGCATTCTCACTTTATGAGACATAGTATTCAAGGACAGCGTAACTAACTAAATCACCACCACTGGGAACCCATGGCTGCCTGAATCAAATTCAAGTTGCGCTTGCCTACAGAGTGGCGTCCAAATCTGCCCCCAATTGTTCAAGGAACTGGACACATTCTGTGACAATTTTTGGCAAGAAGAGAGGAGATATTTCATTATGATATAATGTGTAAAATATCACCAGTGTGCCTGCAGTGTTTTGTTGAGTTTTTGCAATTAGAAATGACATTGAAGTTCCTGAAAAAGAAGAAAAAAGTGCAAAATCAACTTTATCAAATATTAAATGGATTTTTTTACTATAGTAATACTCTTTCCATGTGCTCTTATATACATTTATGAAAGTTTGTGAATCATTATTTAGATCTGGGGGGACAGGTGAGAATGCTGTATGATCACATGCACACAACAATTCATTTGATGTCACTTTTGCTTTCAGCACATCCTTTGTGTGAGTCAGTTGCTGATTTTTAATTCAGATAAATATTTAGCTTCCTATTTTATTTTTAGCTCATAGCTGCCCCCATAGCTGGATAGGGTCAAACTCATACATTTTTCCTGATTCCAACACAGCAGCTTCAAGGAACAGACTGTTTAGCTGCTGACTATTATATACCACCCCATTAGTAACAGTGTAATGAGAAAGTCAGTATTATTCACTCTTATCCATCAGTGGTTTTATGTTGCTGCTGATTCATGCTTGATAGAAGAAGTAATAATTTACAATTACTGGAATCCAAAGGGCTAGGAAAATGAGTGCGAGAGAGTGGAATTGAAAGTATCACTTTCTACTCAGCAATACTTCTACAAAGATCTTGAAACTGCATTGCTTTTTGGACATTCACCTCTAATCATTTTAAAATCAATACTCATAGTCTCATAGTGTCTCATGTCAAACCAAAGAAGTCATCTTCTTTGACATTTAGGAATGTCAAAACACTTTTGATCACAGATTGTGACACAACATGAATCAAGCGATCGATTGCTCCTCCAACAAAGGGATGCATCCTTGAACCAAAGGGGTTCATGACAGCTTCATGGTTTTGCTGAAATCGTGTTTTGGCAGTAATCATGCAACAATGTCAAGCCTAGCATTTTTCAAGGCTCCTGGTCTTATGGCAATAGTGACTACAAGCATGAATATATCAATGCTAGGCTTTCAGAGGACCATATCACTGCTGTAAAACTCACCCAACATTGCTCACAGCAAGTACCGGGTGGGTCAAAATATCTGTGAGCCTACATACTACAGCTATAACAATCACCGTCTGCTGCTTCAGAAACGCTTTCACATCATTTTAAGAGCATCCGGGAACACACAAAGAATGACTGGCAGCTGTTCAGGGACATATTAAACAATGAGGGAATGTATGCTGTAAACCTCAGAAACACTCAACACTGCAAAGTGTTTACAGTGTATTTTCAGTTCATTTATGCATGCTTTATGTGCCTACGAGAATAAAAAATGGGTTCATATATAAAAAAAGAGAGAAAGAGAGAGAGAGAGAGAGAGAGAGAGAGAGAGAGAGAGAGAGAGAGAGAGAAAAAGAGAGAGAGATAGGACAGAAGAAGAAGCTGTAAGAAGAAGAAGAAAGAAAGAAAGAAAGAAAGAAAGAAAGAAAGAAAGAAAGAAAGAAAGAAAGAAAGAAAGAGAACACAAGCTGGACAGAGAAAAGTGCAAAAGATTGGAGATAGGAAAGAATGAAAGAGAAGGAGAGAGAGAGAGAGAGAGAGAGAGAGAGAGAGAGAGAGAGAGAGAGAGAGAGAGAGAGAGATCTGAAACCTCCCACAAAGTCTCTTTCATTGTATGATCTTGTGGGTCACCATTCAAATTCAATTTCATGCTCTGAGTCAAAAGATGCTGCTTGGCAGCCAGTCCAGAAGACAGAGGGATGAGAGAGAGAGAGATCAGGCTGATAAAATATAGACTCCAACTCCCTCCTCACACTGACCTAATTGGAACCAAATGGCCTCTTTGGCTAAAATGCTGAGAAACAATAAATGTCTTTTCTTGGCCACTTCTGTTTACTTAGAAAGCAATTTAAAGTTTCTAATTAATCAACACCGAGTGTATGATGTCACTTGAGATGCATTCTGCTCTAACCAAATCAGAGCTTACAACAGCTGCTTTAAATAGACACAATTAGGGAGGGATTTCTCTGCCATCATAGTGTATCACAATGCTTTCATTAGTTTGCCATTTTGAATTTCCAGCAATGGCTGCCAAGAGATTATTGCTGACACATTCCTGAAAATGGTAAAAGATGCATAGGGCTTCTTTACTGCTTTGCCATTACCCGTCCTGGCAAGTCTGACACACGCACACTGCCAGAAATTAAGTCTGTCCCAGAGTCTGAGCAAGCTAGAGGGAGAGGGAGAGAGAGAGAGAGAGAGCGAGAGAGAGAGAGAGAGAGAGAGAGAGAGAGAGAGAGAGAGAGAGAGAGAGAGAGCCGAGAGGAGAGGAGAGAGAGAGAGAGAGAGAGAGAGAGAGAGAGAGAGAGAGAAACTGAGCCTGACATATGAGAGAGGAAAGTGGAAAGTGTTTATTCTGACCTTGGCACTGGCCTATCCAGACAGGACAATGAAAGACATCAAAGCTTGCCATTGATACCAAATGTATGATTTCTGAGGCTGCAGATATCAATGAACTGAAATCCAAACCCATTTCTTCAAAGATTTTATGATCCTGGCCCTATTGCAAATTGCTGTTTTCACTGAAAGATGGTTATGGTGTCCAGCTCGGCCCCAAGAATTCCCGCTTGGCTTCATCTAAGACGTTTCAAAGGCATAAGTAACCAATGACTTCTGCATTTTTTGGACACTAAGGTCCAAAAATTACCCACACTGTCTCTTAGAAGTGCTACACATTAATATCAGATTTCTGAAACAGTGATGACTCACTTCTTTTGAACACAATTTTTTTTTTTGACTGGCTAGTTCCTTAAGGATGGTTTCCTATCTGGCTTTAATTTGTCCAATGAGTATTTCTTTCATTTTGTTTATCATCAAAAGTGTATTTTAGGCAGACCATCATAGTAATATGTAAAAAAGCATGCAATTAATGTATTTGTGATTGGCACTACAACAATTGCCACTCATGTAATTTAGCACTTTTCAGTTTGTTTAAGTAGTCTTGCGCTTAATTCTGCGGATGATCAAATCTGAGGCTGCACATATAGGTACCATTCTGCTCCAGAGTGTCATGATAAAGTAAAGCAATTGTATTAAGAACACTCAAAGATGATCCACATTTACCCCACTTAAATCAGCGAGGGTTATTAGCAGTTCAAGAGGTAAGGGTAATAAAAAGCATGATGAAAGTCTGAAAAGGCTCCCAGAAATAAAACAGCTCTTAGAAGGGAGTGCACAGCTAGAATCCACTTTAATTTCTTTTAAAACCACTTGCACTCAGTTACCAGTAAAAAAATGAAAGCATTAAACTATAATTATGTTTTCACATAAGGGGCTGTAGTTCTATGATGTGGGATTTTTATACAAAAGAAACAAAGTAAAAAGATATTACAACAGTTGCTTTAGTGCATACCGTCCATTTTTTAATGCTGTTAGTCTTTGTTCTGAGCTAGAATGGTGGTGTCTAAAGAATGTACATATTAATATTTTGTGCTCTTCAGAATTATTGGCATCCTGCGTAAGGATGGATTAAACTATAAAAATGTTTTGATAAATATAATCTTACATTGTAAATGGTACATTTTATACAAAATATGTGAGATACATAAAAAAAAACATTTTGTGTAAGATTAGCACTGAATGCATCATTTCTAGAATCTCCTCTTTATCTTAGTCACATGTTTTCAAAAGATGTTTTGTCACAGTTGGAAGTGTCTGTGGTCAACACTATTCTGTGTGGATTAGGAAGTTAGCTTAAAGCATTGTTCTACCAGAAGATCCAGCCATGACCCAGGCTCAGCCTCCTGGCAGCAGCAGCCAGAGTTTTAGCCTGATATAATGTAATACTTAAACGATTCTCTGGTCCTTTGAAAGAAAACTACTCGAGCAACATCATATGGGGCTCTATGCTAACACCCCTAAAACACTAATACACCTAACTTGCAATATTCACTTCTTAGTCAGCAGTTCTCCTGCTCAACTAATAAACTACACTCTTAAAACATAATTTGAATTGAATTACTCCCTGCGATGGGCTGGCGACCTGTCCAGGGTGCGTCCCTCGGCCCTGCCCTGTGTGCGCTGGGTTGGACACCAGCACTCCCCTGCGACCCCGTTTGGGACAAGCGGCAGATAATGGATGGATGGATGGATGAATTGAATTAAATTTACACTGTGTAGCATTTAATGTTCATCCAAAGCTCTTCTGCACTGTAGCTTGAACGTTGTTCCTAGCTTGTCAGTCACTTTGGATAAAAGTGTCAGCTAAATGAATAAATGTAAATGCACATTTTGGTTTAGTCCTAATACAAGTCAATGAATTTAAGTTCACTGTCAGTTGAAGCTATCTTCTGGTCAGCCTGTTAAATAATTAGATTAGATTTGATTAGAATCAAATCATAGTTTTGAAGACCTGGTGACCCCGATTGTGACAAATTCAATTCTAACTCTTGAACTTTTAATCAGTTTTATCAATTGAGGGAGAAGGGTGCCAGGGCATGGAGACTTCCAGTACATCAGATCTATATATAACAGTGGTTATAGTTAATAATCAAGCTTTTGCAGTAGCTACATCAGTTCTCTGTCCTCTGAATGTCCACTGAAGAATCTGTTGTTTCAGTATTCCTCTCTTTGGGGAAGATATATTTGAGTCTTCTTTTTGGAGGGTTGATCACAGCTCTATCTAAAAAAAAAAAAATTAAATCAATGCTCTTATAGCTGAGATGTACTTTATTTTTTAGTGGTTAGGGAGTTGCCCCCGCATTGGAAGATTGCGGGGCTCTGACTTTGCTAGTAGGGTTGCCCTGAGGCAAATTTCTTTGAGCAAGGCAACTGGCCCTCACTGCCCTGGTGCTTTCAATAGCTGCCCACTGCTGCACGGTGTTTCAGTGCATGGGTTAAATGCAGAGGTCCAATTTCGTTGTGGTTCACGTGCTGTGCTGTGATCTTGTAATGACAAGGGTTGTCACTTCCATTTCACTTTTTACACCCCACACTCTCAGATAAAAAAGGTTCACATAGAGTGGATCACCTTAGCTTACTAATGGGTTCTTAAATGGGACAAATGTTCCTCTTTTTCCTGAAAAGAATGCATGTAAAGTACAGAATTATAAGCCAAGCATTGTTCAAAGCACATTTATACTGGTTGAAACTTAATGAACAAAAATGTACCTGCACACTACATTTTTTTTCTGACAGTACAGTGAAACAGGACATTATGGATGACCACTTAAGAGGTCTTAAAAACGGTTATATGCTGAAGAAATATAACATGGGAATGTGGTAATATGTAAATAGATTCACTCAAGGATTTCATTGGGTTGCAGAAATGGTGGCATTTCAGTGAAGATCAGTTCATGCCATTAAAATACTTTTTGGAAACCTCCAAATATTAGTTGTTTTTTTTTTTTCCTGTTCCATCTGCAGATCAACACATATGGCTATCAGGATGAGCTGAGGCAAAAGATGAGATTAGAGAAATAAAAAAGATGAGATTTGTTTATGCATTTCATTTTTTTTATAAGTTCTAGGACTGTTTAAATGAGAAGTCAAAACACACATTTGAAACGTCTGAGGAGTAGCTGCTTCTCGAGGCTCTGATCTGTTGTCACGGCGTGTTGATTAGGGGCTAGACAGTGAAAGTTATTTCACACAGTTTAAAAGCACATATTTTAGCAGGGGGTGAGAAAAAGGCCTGCTTCCAAAAGAAGTGCTGGGGCTGCTGCTTTCACTCTCAGAGAAGAGCACATTTCTGCATGACCACACTTGCAATAACTGATATCACTGATTGCATGGGTTTAAAGCAAGGTTTAAACCCACAAAGGGATCAATAAAGGAATCTTTACCTTCTGAAAATTCAATCAGGATGAATAATGGTTAAATAACTGGTTATGGAAAGGGATTCTTCTACTGAAAACTGAAAATAACACATGCTGGAGATGCTCCCAGTCTGCTTGTATTCAGCGGATTTCAGGCATGGATTCAGTCGTATAACCACTTTGTTTCAGTGATACAGAAATTACCATATTCTCATGCATTTAAAAAATATATCATCTCCATGCTGATCTGTTGCTGCTAAGAGAGAAAGAAAAATTTTATTCTTCCAGATAAGAAATGATAGATTGTATAACTGGTTCTCATAGTTTCTCATGCAACCACTCCTCGGCCCCCCACCCCTACCCCACACACACATCAGCATCATGACTAAAGCATCAGGAGAAAACCACAAGTAATAACTTATGCTTCCACCAAGGAGGTGAAGATACTGTCCACATCTGTGCTTCGACTGTTGGAATATTATCTATGTATGACATCTCTTAAAGTCTTAACTTCAGTGTAGATCATTTCATCATAACGCTTTTGAGATTTCATTTAAATACTTAATAGCAGCTCCTTAATTCACTGAAACTCAAACCCTACACTCTGAAAAATAAAGGTTGCTTTATCGTTCTTCGCTTGGGTGTATGATGCAAAGAAAAACTTGCTCCCAAGTAAAAAAAATACTTATATACTTTTAATTCACATAAGCACAGCGCAGCGGGCAGCGGTGGTCTAGTGGTTAGGGAGTTGCCCCCGCATTGGAAGATTGTGGGTTCGATTCCTCACAAGTAGGTTGTCAGCCCTGAGGTACCCTTGAGCAAAGGTACCGGTCCCCGCCACTGCCCTGGGCGCCACAGCGCCCACTGCTGCGTGTTTGAGTGCACATGGGTTAAATGCAGATGTCCAATTTCGTTGTGGTTCACTGTGTGCTGTGCTGTGACCTCGCAATGACAAGGGTTGTTACTTTTCACTTTTCTTTCACATGGGTGTACCATAGCTGCATATGAACACTGTTGACCCCTTGTGTATGAAATGCTGTGACTCTATGTTGAGCTGCTAGAGAGCAAGAAGGGATGAAAGGGAAGGGATAGAATTGCTCAGCAGTGACAGTTCACACCTTTATAAAAAGTAAAGGCATTTTAACGCAATTAAAACACTTTTCTAAAGACTGACTTGCTTGCTCATCTGAAAATTCAGTTCATGTCTAGTTTTGAAACAACACAATATTCAAAATCAATTATTTGATTCCGATTCACAAACTGCATTTATTCATTTGCTAACTGTTTAGTGGATTGATCTTTGGAACTCAGAGCCATTCAGCCTAACAAAAAATGACTTCAAAGTTCCCTTTTCTAAATACCTTTTATATACAGTTACAGTCAAATACAGTTTCAATACAGTTTTAGTCAGGCTTAATTTAAACCTGACCCTCTTTATTACTGAAATAATAATGGCCTGACACATCTACAGCATCTACAATTGCATCAAACTTGTAATTTCTTACCAAATCAGTCCATGTGACTGGAAAGCTTCAACAGGTGTTTTGTAGGCAGTTAAAATAATGATTGTAACTGGAAAGCAGTCGTCTCAGTGTGCTGTAGTGTAGTTCAGTGTAATGGAGTTTGTGTTCGTGCCATTGTTCAAACATATAGATGATCTGAGATAAAGACAATTATCCCACACATTTGAGCTAACATAATTTCCTCATTATGCTGCAATTCAGATCTCCCCTTACACTCTGTCAATGAAAGCTGGTATCTAGCAGTGACAGTGATTCTGTGTACTACAAAATGTCAAACCCATGTTAGTTATGATTGTGAGCAATATAAAATAAATAGAGCCTTAATAATAATACAATAACCAAGTGGTAACCTGAACTGACTCTCCATGATTGTCATTTCGAACTTGTAGGTTTATATTATATTAAACCATTAGCACATCTTTACTCTGTACTGCAGTGGACAAGGACTACCGCTGAGTAGATGGAGGACAGTGGAGCATTCTCAGCGGTGACACAAACATGCTGGTAGTATCTCAGAATTTGTGTATACACTGACAAGCCACTTGATCAGGCAAATCTACTTTGTATGCACACAAATTCTCCACTTGATCAGCTTTACAAACCATATAAGTGCACTTTGTGGTCTGCAGTTATTTATTAGCCCCCTTTTTCCTATTCATCAGTGGTCAGAACCTGCAAAGGACCACCAGAGAGCAGGTACTATGTGTACACATTGGATCAAGTGCCAAAGCACTGGTATGTCTCAGGTGTCCTGACTAGCACATGTGCACTTATTGTTTTATAAATGTAATTTTTTTTCGATAACTACCCCCTTTTAACACTACTTTATATGTTGCAGAAAGGGGAAAATAATCAGTCCATCATCTGTCATTCTCTAGAATATATGACCAAATAAACTGAACTTTTTGGTTTTGGAGATCAAGTAAAGTGTATTTTGAATAGCTGTGGAGAACAACCCGTTTGGAAAGTTGTCACAAGCTTATATTGCGTAATGTTTTCAAGCAGTGAGTGTAAACCTTGGCCACCCTTAAAAGCACAGACTGCTAGCAGCATGAAGGTTATGAAGACTGGGCTTATTGCAGATACAGCGCACATCAGGCCGCATAAAGCAAGACTGGGGCAAAACTAAAGACCCTTTATTCCACTAAAGCAGACTTTATCTAAACATACACATGCCAGATTACATTCAGTATAAGCGTTTATATACAGACGCAGTAAGAGAAAAGGGACTGTTAGAGAAGAAGCGAAGGTTCTAGTGCAGTGTGGCGAAAAAGAGGTCAATGGTATGAGCCTGGTGGTGGCATATGGCACTCATTATCTTTCTCTGATTAAAAGCATGACTCTCTCGCTCCTCGATTAGGACAGCCAGTACCCCTCCCCTCCCCACACATACACCATCCCTCACACCACGGACGTCCTCCAAGCCACAAACCACAGTCATTTCTCAAGTCTCTGTGACTTATTTGGTCATACGTGTGCTCATAACTTCTGTGGTCAGGGCAGTTTGCATATGAAGGGAAAAAACAGAGGGACCAATAACGGCAGAGGAGAGAGGAATGTGTACCGCTACAAAATCCTAAAAAGAAAAAAAAAAAGAAGTTATTGCAGCAGAGTCAAGGGTGTTACAATTCTTCCATTGCTGGAGCTAGAAGCATAATTATAAATAGATTGAGCAGAAGGCTGTGGGTGTTCGATGTGAGTGTGTGTGAAAATGTGCTGGAGTCAGTCTGTAGTCTCTCTCTCTCTCTCACTCTCTCTCTCTCTCTCTCTCTCTCTCTCTCCCTCTCTCTCTCTCTCTCTCTCTCTCTCTCTCTCCCTCTCTCATCTAAAAACTTTTCACACATTTCATTTTTTTTCTTAATACACTCTCCCTGCTAATTCAGCACTGTTGCAATCTCTTAAGTGGGACAATAAATGAAGGCTGCTTACTAGAGACAGCCCAAGCTAGATTGCCAAAAGGACAGTTGCACAATAAAATGCTGTTTGTTTTTGTTTTCCTACCTCCTTTTCCCAACTTTCTTGCCAATTATACTCGTAATCTGGAAGAGACGAATATGCACATTGGCCATCAGTGACAGCGCAGATTTGCACAGGGAACAATGGCTTTCATTCTAAAGTCAGTTTATCCTTAACTCTCTGAAATGTCAAAATCCCTCTTAAGAAAATTAAGAGCAATAACATTATCAGAGATGGTGGACAGAAAGAAAAATGTCATGTCATCCGAAGATTTTGTTATTTTTTATGAAGCCTGTAAAAAGGGAAAGAAAAAAGAAGAAATGTCTACTAGGTGTCACTGCAGGAACTTTAGGAATGCAGTATTTTGACAGCTCCTGTCAGCAAAGGTACACTTAAATGAACTATGAGGTGTGTTTTACGGAGGCCCTCGGAGGAGACTTGTTCACACCTCTGCAAGTCACTTCCTAATTCAGGAAATCCCCTCAGAGGCCATGTACACTAGTACACTCTGAGAGGATACTTTAGCGCAGGGTCTCTACAGATTAACCTCTGTCTTTTTTTCTTCTGGTATTATAAGTGAGTTAAAAGAGTAGATAGGGTGTAAAAAGTCATGATATTAAAACACTTCTGATTAGTAAAGAAAAACTGGCTCTCAGAACCTCATATCATATAAGTTAAGGAAAAGCAACTTTCTGTTATTTGAGTCACTTATTCTATTGATGGTTGCAAAAGGTGCAACGGCCTTTCACAGGTTACCAGTCGCTTGCAGGGCAGCCACACACTCACACTTGAGGTAAACTTAGCATCTCCAGTTCACTTGGCATGCAGGAGAACTGTAGGAGGAAATGGCCCACAGGTTGAAACCCACTCAGAAAATCCCCAGCAATGCTGCAGCACCGTAAATTCCAGGATAACTCATTCTCAATGTAACATAATCCAGAAATGAATTTGTTTCATTTATCATTAAATGTATGCACAAGGAAATCCACAGCTCACGTGGTTTCAAATGGTTCAAAATAAATAAACAAACAAATAAATGAATTTTAACATAATATAAAGAATATAAGAAGGCTGTTAAGATATGCGTGCTGCTCATCATCATACTAGAGATTCAGGTCCATCATCAGCATTTCCTGACAAAGATCGCAGAGCATTTACTCGAAGCATGAGGAACATCATGAGATAACATTGATTCATGAATTGTAGTCATTTTGTTGATTCCTTTAAGTGGTAGTTAAGTGAGGTTATCCAAAAAATGATCAGGTCTGATATGTTGGCCTAAAATCCGCACTCTGAAGCATTAGAGCTTGTCAGCCTTGGCTCAAATTGTGATCTAATGACCACAGCTTCTACTGAGAAATGCCACAGCGTAGAAGATCAGTGCCTCATATTCTTTGAAAAAATAATCGCACCCGAGTCTGAGAGTCTCTTTGAGTCAAGGCCAAACATCTGAATCCACTTTACCACAAATGAGAGACAGATTTTTCAGAGTGTCACTGAATAGTGCTAACTCTGCACCACCACTTGTGAAATGGAAACATGAAGAAACCTTAAAGATGTGCAAGTGTCGAAAAGCCTGGACATGAGGTGTGTGCATCTTCAGCTTGTGAAGAGCTGTTCAGAAGTAAAGAAACAGAAGAGCCAATGCAACAGAACAGCAGAGTTATCTAAAAGCTGGTGAAAGCTAGTAAAAGTAGTAAAAAAATATTCAAATATAATTGATTATTTAGCTTTGTACATCATTCTTGGATGAAAACCACATCGTTCCACAAAATATTCTTATAATGCATGTTAGTGCAACACAATTGTAGAACCTTTGCTTTTATAGAGCCTTTTGCTCTTAAAGTCCAACAATGTACAGTACTGTGCAAAAGTTTTAGGCAGGTGTGGAAAAAATGCTGTAAACAAAGAATGCTTTCAGAAATGGAAGTGTTCATCATTTATTTTCATCAATCAACAAAATGCAGTGAATGAACAAAAGAGAAATCTAAACCAAATTAATATTTGGTGTGACCACCCTTTGCCTTCAAAACAGCATCAATTCTTCTAGGTACACTTGCACACAGTTTTTGAAGGAACTCGGCTGGTAGGTTGCTCCAAACATCTTGGAGAACTAACCACAGATCTTCTGTGGATGTAGCTTCCTCACATCCTTCTGTCTCTTCATGTAATCCAGACACACTGGATGATGTTGAGATCAGGGCTCTGTGGGGGCCAGAAGAACTGATGCTGGTTTGAAGGCAAAAGGTAGCAACACCAAATATTGATTTGATTTAGATTTTTCTTTTGTTCACTCACTTTGCATTTTGTAAATTGATCAATATAAACAATCATTATTTATATTTCTGAAAGTATTCTTTTTTTACAGCATTTTTTAACACCTGCCTAAAACTTTTGCACAGTACTGTATCTCAAGTGACTTTTAAAGAGCCACTTCATTCCTTTTCAGAGGTGAAATATCTTATCTTATGACTGGTTATGCATGCAGTATATATACATACATACATACATACACACACGTATGTATACACACACTCACAAATGTAGTCGCTATACAGTGATGATATCTGTCTTATCTGCAATCTTGATAACTACAGTTTAGAAAAGCAGATTCAAGACATTCTGAAAAAGTCCTGTAAAACAATATCAAGGCTGAAGGTTAAAAGACAAATATGGTTCCATCGTTTGTTCTACCCCCCCTCATTTCACAAGTGTAGGATGTGAGAAGACAAAGAGGGCTATCCTGGGACCCTGCAAGAGCAGCAGTTAAACGCATAGACGTGGGCTGGCTCAAGCCTTGATACTTACAAAGTAAATGAGCATACAAAATGTATCCATACACTGTGTGTAAGATGAAGAGTGGGAGGGAAAGACAGCTGGAGAGGGAGATGAAAACACAACCAAAACAGTGGAAAATAGCAAGGAAACAATAACAGTCGTCAACATTATAACATAAAGGTGCATTAAGCAAAACGATACAACAACATCCATTACCAGCATTAAAAAAGTGAGAGAGACTGGAGCCAGCAGGCTTTCTGTGCAACGCTTGTGTTCATTATAAAAATATGCATTCCTTGACTTCAGTCACTAATTAAAGGACCACTTCTTTGGAGAGGACGATGTTCATGCTTTGTGGATACTTTGCTCCATTTACAACTGACAAAATATCTAATCCTTTCATAATCTGAAAAAAAGAAGACTTTTATTATATCTCAATCATAAGATCACTGATTTAAATATGAAGGCTGCTTTTTAAAGTTAGAACATCTTAACAATTTACCTGAAATGATGTTCTTCAAGTATTAATCCCTCCCAGTCTCCACACATAACCTTAATCCTGATCTCATAACCTGGCCAAAACCTGACTCTTGTCAGCTATTGAGAGTTTTAACATATAATTTAAAATCACCGGGAAACCTATAGGTGTCTTTATTCAAATACAGTAAAACCCAAACACATACATTACAGAATATCAATTAAACGACATTAAAATGAAGGTATAATGTCCTTTCAATAGCTCAGACGATGACATTTTAAATGCTCTTATTCTGTCAAAAGTTAAACTGATTGATTTATCCATCTGACAAATAAAAGAACTGCGTTGATTTTTCTTTTCTTTTTTTTCGGTGTGAAGATTAGCTTTCTGTCTTGCATCTGAGTATGGCTGAAAGGCTGCTCTAATGGTCTGTGGCATGGGTCAGAATTTGTCTTGGAACAAAAGATACGTTTGCCCATTGGGATGGTATTTCGGTCTTTGAGCGAAGAGCTGAAGTCAAGTAGGTAATATTAGAATAACAAAGGCAGAGAGGTGTGATTTGAGATGGACGAGGTTCAGAGGTTCATATGAGTGAAATCCTGTGGTACGGGCAGGAGATTAGAAGAGTCAAAAGTGATCATGTGTAATTGGTTATCTCACCTTAAACACCTCGAAGAGAATTATCCCCCCGTAAGCCCCCGTATATTCTTAAGTGGACTGCCACTGAAGAGGAGGAAAGTTTGCAGGCTTTGAAATGCTGGTTTTAAAAATCTTAGTGCTGGCTGCTTAGAGGCTGATGAAAGAGCAGAGACAGAGACAGCTGGAGTATTCAGGTGCGCTCATTTTACCACTCACTTTCCTCTCGCAGCCAACTGACACTCTGCTAGAAAAACATGGACAAGGCTGTGGGAAGCTTCACCCGCTCAATTACACAAAACTTTTCATAAACTCCTCAACCACAGTGGGAAAGAGTCAGTGGGAAAAATGGGTCTCTTTGCAAGACATCATCAGTGTGTAATTGGGATGTTTATTTTACCCATTAGTTTTTAGGCTCGAGTCTTATTGAACTGTTAATCCTGAGGCATTGAGCTACACAAAGAGAATGATCTGAATTATGGTATCAGAGTGATTTAATGAACTGAGTGTTGTGTGCCTAATTTAATCAATATTAGAATATCTGCCAATTAGCACCATTATTTTACTGGCATGTGAAAATCAGGGCACCGCTAATTTATCACTACTTCATCTTTTTTACTGTTAGCATTACAAATGTGATAACAATGGCTAATTTTTGAATTTCCCATTTTAAATTATAGGGGGAGGCCAGATTCTAATTAAGCTCCATTGGAAGTGTTGATGAGGTTTAACTAGCAAAATTAATTAAAAGTTTTGTAAAGATTAGAATCATGACGTTTTGAGTATTTAATCAAAATACATTTCACAGTTAATTAAAGCCTCATTTGCATATATATGTTAATTTGTAGGGAATCATTTCAATCACATCAGCAGATTTGGTGTCCTATCAACAAGACAATGTTTGCAAGCATCCCCTGCTATACCATGCATATGTGAAGAGGATACTCAATATATGCAATGAAAAAGATTGACTTTATTGTCAATGCAAAAAAAGAACAAGTCTGTTTCACTTTTCCTTTTTTCTTTTAGCTAGAGAGCAGCTTTGAAACACTCCATTTCTAGTCAATTCTTCAGACATCTTTCAATTCACTCAGCAGATGATATAGTGTTTACATTTTTTATGAGCTAGTAAAGATTTCCTACATTGAAACTGTATAACCAAAGCATTTGAGTATAACCAAAGCGTTTACATTTTTATTCAAACTTACTTACAGTAATTATATTTGTCGTAACATGAAGTGAAAGTGACTACTAGCCACTGTGAATACACGGCACAGCACCACAATTAAATTGTTTCTCTGCATTTCACCCTTACAAACAGTGAGCAACTTAATGCCTGGGGAGCAGTGATGGGGACGCTACCTTGCTCAAGGGTAACTCAGAGTAACCTACTGATCTGGGACTCGAACCCACAAACTTCTGCTCATGGGGCCTAGTCCCTAAACACTAGATCATTGCTGCCTTGGGAATGATGTTAAGCATCATTCCCTAGTAATGCAGAGGACTAGTTTTAAACACGACATTTTTTTTTTCATTTTTATTTAGACACGTATCTAGAGCTTCTTACAGGCGAATCATTTTGCATATGTAAGTGGATGCAGCATTATGAGCCCAAAAACCTTGTCTGGACAAAGATCCACACCACTGTCTGCTGCACAGAGGCGATTAGTCTTTCCTTTGAACACTTTAATTTAGGCATACAAATAAATCCTATGAAGGATCTAGATGTCTTCACATGCAGATATGAGCATTTTTGAGCTATAATTTCCGTCTTTCCAATTCTCCAATTAGCAAAGAGACCTGCTTTTAAGTATACTTGAACATAACATAAGTAAAACAAATTTGATTTATTTTGGATATATATAAGTAGAATTTTCCCTGCGATGGGCTGGCGACCTGTCCAGGGTGCGTCCCCCGTCCTTCGCCCTGTGTGAGCTGGGGTGGACTCCAGCACTCCCCCGTGACCCCGTTTGGGACAAGCAGCAGAAAATGGATGGATGGATAAGTAATATTTTGGAGCACTTTGTAGCTACAGACATGAACAACAGAGTTAGTTCCCACTCATTAAAACATGAAGCTGGTGCTGAATCAGATTTGTATATAGAAGAAATCATTTCATCACCTCAAACTCAAAGTTTCTTTTTGGAGTCTAAGAGAACAGGGAATACAGGGAATTCAATTAGGCACTCCCTAACAATATGCAAGGTCTGTTAATGTCAGGTTAGAAATGAGTTATTGTGTGTGGACTACAGCACTGCTTAATTTGCCCCTCGCCCACTGGTTAATAGCTATGTATTGTGAGAGCAATATGATGTATTACCTCAGGCCTCCTTGGGGGACACTGAGTATCCCTGCACTGAACTCATTTAAAATGGCACACATTTCAGGTGGTATTCATTTCTTTTTAACATCCTTTCATGCGTGATGACAACCAACATGTTACTTAAACAGGTTCTGATATTTTGAAGAATAAGACTTTTATCATAAAAAAAAAAAAACTTGGTGACCTACCCGAATTAGCACAACAAGGACTTTGAAGGATCCCCAGTGCAATTCAGATGCCCATTAAAAGCTCTGCTTAGCATTGCTGAGGTGTAGCCTGAAGCTGTTATTCTGGTTTGAGTCCCAACTGGATCATATGCTGTCTTTGACCTGGGTTTGCATAAGGTCATGACTGATTCTTCTTGTGCACAGAAACTGAGTTTGTCTTTCTGCAGTTGTTGAGCATCTTGATTGAAAGTAGGCAGACACATTTCAGACAAGCTGCATTAGAGTGATCGTGACAGCATGGACTTAAATTCAAACTGAATGTAGTTTTACTATAAACTTATAGGGTCAAGTAAACAGCCTACTAGAAGTCTGATGATGGTGATGATGGTGTTCATATTTCATTAATTAAGGAGAATTTGACCTTAACAAAAAACTGTTACCCTGATACCTCCTGTTCTCTAACTTAAATATACACACTACAAAATAAGAAGCTGACTTAGAAATGTGGAAAGGGAAAAGTGTTTTTATTTGAGGGTGAATGAGATGGAACTGGATAGATGGCCAGTTGATGTTGTAATTGAAAGAGTAACCACAAAAAAGTGCTTGAGGCAGGGTGCAGAACCAAAGAAGGAATCTGAAAAATAACATCAGCATTTGTTAATGAGCTGTTAACCAACAAACTCTGCAGAAGACATGACTTTCTGAACTAGTTACTGGCTCCTTTGAGTGGCATTATTTCTCAAGTTCTCATTTGTTTTGCATTAAAGCATGAATTAGTTTTGTAGGTGCAAGGATTTATTTATAACGTAAAGTTTTTTATAATTCTTCTTCTTCTTCTTCTTCTTCTTCTTCTTCTTCTTCTTCTTCTTCTTATTATTATTATTATTATAATATTAATATTTTGTTTAATAAATCATGTGTGAACTTGGATCAGTATGGTTTATGCAATATTTCAAAGTTACTATAAACCTATAGTGTGGGTTCATATTCAGGTCTATAAGGTTTAACCTTTGCATGCAGTAACGTATTGCTGTTGTTTTACAGTTCTTTTTAACTGCAGTTTTGTAATTCTACTGTGGTAACAAGTGAATACATGAAATATGAGGGTTAAAGATGGTTTGTAAGTTTAAATTACCATGCACAAACATACACACACACACACACACACACACACACACACATACAAAGAGAAAACCAAATAAGAAAATTGGTATGACTCATGAGAAATTAGAGTTAAAACTTTGTCCACTTTGTCAATGTCATCATACTGCCCTCTTTTGTCAGTGTAAGTGTGCTTGTGTGTGTGTTTGTGTGTGTGTTTGTTTTTATGTCTCTCTCTCTCTCTCTCTCTCTCTCTCTCTCTCTCTCTCTCACTCTCTCTCACTCTCTCGCTCTCTCGCTCTCTCGCTTTCTCGCTCTCTCGCTCTCTCGCTTTCTCCTATATCTAAAAGATGTGCTTTAATCGTACTGCTATGTATTGTTAAAGTGAATATATCTTTATATTCATACCAACAGTGAATTGTCTATAGATAACGGTATACTGTCTATTTCTTTTTAAAATATAATTAAAAGACAAGAAGACAAATAAAGGAGATTAGGAACCAGATTATTGAGAACATGTGAGTGAAAAAAGACAGATAGACAGATAGATAGATAGATAGATAGATAGATAGATAGATAGATAGATAGATAGATAGATAGATAGATAGATAGATAGATTGATAGTTTCTGTGTGTTTGCGAGTGAGAGGGGGATAGAGAGAAGACAGAATGCAACAAAAAGACAGCAAGACAGAAGGTAGACAGCATTTTAGAAGCCATTATTTGAAGAAAAGCAAACAGTCAGAGATGTTCACGCTGTTGACTGAGGAAAGTGTGCGTTTTAGAAGATCTGATGAACGGAGAAGGGAACCTCTAGTGGAGCGCTGAGGAACAGGTTTGGGATGAACTGCACTGTGAATGTGTTTGCTATACGCATTAGATGTGGGAATGAAGATTTTTTTAGGAAGTCATATTGCTCTGCGTGGTTTTGTGCAAACATCAATCTTTAAAACTCTTTCATAGTTTTACTCTTTTATGTGTGTGTGAGAGTTTCATGTTTTACAAATATTTATAGATCAAACCAAAGTGAATTTCAATTGTGGACACCTCACTCAACAATTTCGACCCCTGATCTGTTTCATCTGATATGCTGTTTTCTTTCAGGGCAGAATGTTACTGCTTGTTAAGGCTCAGGTCACAGGATCGCATAATGTCAGAATCTCCTTAATGAGCTTTTGCACACAGTGATGTCCAGTTGAAATGCTATGCCATCATTACCTTTCAGTTGGTTTAGACTCCACCCATTTAAGTACAATTTTCCTGATCTTTTAGGCATGTTAACCCAACTAAATAGAAATATATTCACTCTACACATCACACTAATACAGTAGTTTTTGGTTGATTTTTCATGCCAACCCAATGGCCATTTCCTTTCAAGGCAAACCTTGTGCATTTTTAACCAGCAAGATGCACCAAACTGCCTGACAAGATTGCAGAAATGGTCTCAGCTACCAATAAAAAGATAAACATCAAGTAAAACTATAAAGGAAGGATGACGCCTTTGCTTCTTTGAAACACCATGGAGGCTATAAATACACTGATGCCAATTTATCTGCCATGTATCTACACTTAGTCCTTTTATTGGAAAAATCTACTACTAGACACAGATACTGTACAGGTGTCACATTACTGATTACAGCATTTTTGTTGTGCAATTTATGTTCTACAATGTTTCAGCCTCAACTACTACTACACACACACACACACTCACTCCATCTCCATATCTTCTGCAACTTCCTCCTTCAAACCAACTGTCTGCATGTCCTCTCTCACAACATCCATAAGCTTCCTCTTTGTTCTTCCTCTTTTCCTCTTTCCATTCAGCTACATCCTCAGCCTCCGTCCCCCAATATAATCCTTACCTCTCCTCTTTTCATGTCTTAAACAACACAATTTTGTTTCTCTAACTTTGTCTCTGAAACATCCAACCTTAGCTGTCCCTCTAATATAATCATTTCTAATCCTGTGTATCCTTGTCACACCCAGTGGAAATCTGTCTCCAATCCATATAGCATAGCTAGTCTCACTACCGTCCTGTAAGCCTTTCCTTTCACATTTGCTGGTAGCCTTCTGTCACAGATCACTGCTGCCATTCTTCTCCAACCGTTCCAACCATCTTGCACTTCTTCACCTCTCTTCCACATTCCCTTTTTTCCTGATGTCTTGATCCCAAGTATTTATATTCCTCCACCTTTGCCACCTCTACTCCCTGCATCCTAACCACTCCACTTTTCCCCCTTTCTTTAACACTAATGCATACTGTCTTTGTCCTACTCACATTCATTCATCTCCACACTAGAGCACATCTCCACCTCTCCAGGGTCTTTTCAAAGTGTTTCCTACTCTCACTACCGATCAAAATATCATCAGCAATATAATCCCACCTCTACTTTAAATGCATCCATCACTCCTAATGCAGGCCTCACCACCATCGCACTGCCCTCATACATATCCTCTACTACACTGATATCCTCTACTACACTGATATCCTCTACTACACTGCCAAGCCTGACTTCCTCATATAAAAACTCTTCTCTAGGCACCCTGTCATATGCTTTCTCCAAGTTCACAAAGACACAATGCAACTCCTTCTGACCTTCTCTATACTTCACCATTATCACTCTCAGAGCAAACATTAAATCTGTAGTGCTCTTTCTTGGCACAGACCATATTGCTGCTCCCTAATCATCACCTCTTTTCTTTACCTAGCTTCCACTACTCTTTTCTGGTGTTTTAATATACTTTCATATACTATGTTCTAGAGAGGTTGAAAAGTGTCCATGTAAAATTAGTTAAAAATAAAGCTAATAATAAAAAAACACACAAAAACAAATTTTCCAAGATGAATCCAGGGGAAAACCATTGTGGAATAAATGAATGTTTAGATATTATGGCTGTAACATGAACCACCTTATAAAATAGAAATGCTATAAAAGGGAAAAGAATGTGTTTAGCATTCAGAATTTCTATTTCTCTATCTGTTGTAACTTTAAATTTAAATTTGCAGGCATTCATTTTGCACAATAAAGTTGTGAATTAATTACTAAATTCTAGTTAAAACTATTTGATTTTAAAGGTAAGAACTGAGGGAGAAATGGATAACTGGTTCATGTGCTGGAGAAGGCACCACCAGCAACAGTGCAAAAGCAAAAACTGCACTACAGTGCTTCTGGTTGCACCCAACATACACTCAACAACAATACACTCCACAGACAAAAGAAGCCTTCCTCTGCTGTCAAGATAACGCTCAAGTCCCTTTTGTAATGCCATGGGCTATTATACATGTGCTGTGGTCTCTCTACTGTTTATGGTCCCTCATCGACACAAAGGCAAAAAGGAAATGGGGCAGAACTGGATGGCATACTTGTTTTAACATGCGGGACGCTGACAGAAAATGACTGATCTGTTAAACAAAAGGCGACTCTTCAAAACAGATCGTAATGGCCTTAATCAAAGCCACTAGCTCTGAAGTAAAATGAGGAGGGAAAAAAGATTGACAATTCTGAACTATGCAAGCAGGCCTATTATGGTTTTTAGAGGAAGCTTTTCTATCTTATGAAGTGTTGTCTTTTTTTTGCAGACTGAATATCTCCTGCAGGTGCCAGTCACCGAAATCAACAGAAGAAAGTGAAAAATATGAAGAGAAAACAGGTTTAAATGGTAGAAAAAAGGGAGAAATAAGGCAGGCTCAAGAGCACTATCGATGTGGTTGAAACCAAGAATTGCCTTTCTTTTTAAACCCGAGACGTAGAAAGGCCTTCAGTCTGTTTTTTCACTTTTTAATTCATTCGTGCTGAAACAGGTACAGAGTGATGACATTTGTGGTTGGAAAGATGAGTTTTTCTGTAACACACTGAATTCTCACCTGATATCTGGTGTGATGACCTTTAGCTTACTGCCATTATGTCAGGAGATGTTTTCATTCCTAAACCATTTCTACACCGGGTGTATTTGCATAAACAGTGTTCTTGACTTTAAAATACACATATCATCATATTGTCATCCTATTCTTGTTTGAACATGTGGCTATATATTCTTAAAAAAAGTGTCCTACATGGTTCTTGGCTTTGATGCATGGTTCCAGAAAAGGAAAAAAAAAAAAACAGGGCTCATGATCGGTTGAATTTCACTCATTATAATTAAACATTTGCTTTTTGTTTCTCATCATTGGTTTCTATGTGATCTGCTTTGTAATATTGCTTTTTGTTGCTTCATATGTTCATAAAATAAAAAATGTCATAAACATGTTGCCGTTCAGATGGTTTACACTGGAGTTACTTTGTGTATTAGGTAGTTACACAAACTCAGTTTTAACTCAGATTATCTCATGTCACATATATAGACATTGTCTATTTTCCCATACACATATTCCCTTTTTCAAACACTGTACATAAATAAAGAAATCAGCAACAAGTCTGCATTATTTTAAACAAATACAACTGAATGCTTGTGGCATAAAACATAAAGAAAAATGTAAAAATTCCAAATAATGTTCATTTTTACTTTTAAATTTTACATCTTAGTTTTTAAACACTCACTTGCTTTTGAATCAGCTGTTACACTTTTCAGGCTTTATCTGGATTTGAGTAAATAAAAGATTAAATAATTGAGTGTGCAGGTATTTCACAAGTCCATTCCCTCTTTAATAATTCACGTGTTTTATGAGTGAGCAAATCGAAACCCTGATTTCATACTGTCAGGGAGACGCTCCTTGAGACTGTAAATGCTCAGAGAGGAGTGCATTTAGGAAATAAAACAGAGGCGGAAGGATAGCCAAAGAGAAATGAAATCAGGCATCAGATAACCATTGAAGCATTGTTCCACTAAATGTACATAACTACTCTAGTAGAGTGTGTGATGGAGAATAAGTGAAGGCAAGCTGTGGAGGGCTGCCATGCTACATTACTAAAGGCTATAATTAGTAATGTTCTCACATATCTCGAGAACATATTAGAGACAAGAAGTCACTTATAAAGACCCACTTGAATAGCACTCAAAATTTGCCTTGGTATGAACAATTTAATAGCTCATTGGAAGCTGTTAACCCAGGTTAACGCTACATGGGTGGCTCATCACTCGCTGTGTTAGCTGGGACTTGTTGGAGCATGGGTTCTTTTAACACAGAAATACAATGTGGGGTTTTTTCCACAGTGTGTGTGTTCATGGAGCATTTGATGTAGCTCTAAAATGATCATAGACTTTATGACACTGACTTGTGATAAATTCAACTCCTGCCAACAACGAATGCCGGCCTGCCTGTTAACACAGTGTACAGGGAAAGCTCCATTAGCATTGCGACAGAAAAACAAAACAAACAAGGAGAAAATAGAACATGAACATGCAGTTCTTCTCAGAATTAGAGAAGAATTTTTCTCACTTCTGGGCACACATCTCATGAGGTTTCTACTAATTTCGTTTCATTTGTTTTTACTCATTTTAGGAAAGTCTGGATTACACATCATGCTTGCCCTATTAAAAGACCCCCAGCAAGTAAGACATGTTGACTTCAATGTGAGTGATATCTCAAACTCATGATATTCTTGGTTAAAAATACACATATTTATTAATCATTAAAAAAAAGGTTTCTTTTAGAGTTTAGACTTATAGCTGTTGACATTATTTTAATTATGCAGCGCACATTAAATCCACATTACATTAAATCCCCTTTGAGAAAATGGCAAATAGTTTGCAATGATTCTGTATGTAATTCGAACGATTGGCCAGTTTTGTCTCACAGTAAGCTTCAGCCCATGTGCACACTCCAAGATTCCTGAAGAACACTATTCCTCCAATAGTGAAATACTCTCTGGGCTTCTCTTCAGTTGGCTGATGTTAACCTGAGTGATATGTGTTTCAGTAGAGGTTGAAAGTAATAGGAAAGTGTTTTACAGAATTTAAAACATTTACTGTAGAGGCTTGTTGATCGGTTTTAGATCACAGCCCCACAGTGGCCAGAACTCCACTGAGCATGAACAAGCACGTCATTTGTTTTACTCTTTACCCACTCATTCATTTTCATAGCTGCTTATCCTAACTGGGGACACAGCGGCTGCTGGAGCCTATCCCAGCTTTCACTGGGCAAAGGCGAGGAAACACCCCGGACAGATCGCCAGTCCATCGCAACTGTGATGGCCAGTTCTAGTAAAACAATTTTTTATATCACAAACAAAATGGATTGTTTTCAATATTATTTTCTCAAGGCTTTAAACAACATTTTAGGGCCACAGTTTACTAATGTATGGGGTTGCACCTGAAAATAAGTGTGCCAAAATGGCATTCACCTTATGTAAAGCCTTATGTATAATCTTAACCGCAAAGGGCTTCGGTGATAGTTTTCATTCCAAGCAAACCCTACATGTCATTATTCTTACCCTTTCATGAGTAGGAATGGATACTCCAAACCACTGTGATATACTCAAAAAAAATGCCCAAAAGGGTTCAGCACCATATAATAAATAGTTGGCCCCGTAAAGAATCACTTTAGAATCACAGTGCATGGTTTTTAAAGAACCTTTCTGAAAATGTTTGAACGTGAAAATCCTTTTTTCATTGAAAAGATCTTCATAAAACAAAGGGGTTCTTGGAACTGTAATGTTCCTCATTTACTGAGGTGTACTGCAGGCATGGTCATGCTGCAGAACATGGGGCAAAATTAAGTTCTGCAGAGAAATGGCTTGCAGAGGAACATTCAAAGGAAATTGAAACTATGCCAGAGCATCAATAGTGATAAGAAAAGTGAAGCACAGCAGCATAGGGTCTGCCTTTAATAAAGCTTCAAAGATGGGCATTTTTAAAACAGGAAGACATTCACCCTGCTTAAAGCTTCCATCTGTCTCGGCATACACACCTCCTCCCTCCCCATTCACACGACAGGTGTGTGTGTGTTTGTGTGCGCGTGTGCATGTGTGCGTGCATGTGTGTGTGTGTGTGCCACAGCCAGAGTGGGCACCTTACAAGCCCACTGTATCCCACTCAAGCCCCCTGAATTAAAACCTCCATCCCTCCATCTGCCTGTATCTTATCACACTTCAGTACATAATAAGTGAAAAGGGAACTTTTGATGTGTTCAGAGGTTCAAATTTACTTGATTTAAATGTGTGCATCATTTTCACATAAACATAATATATTACCACTGTTTTGTCAGCTTTTGTGAACACAGCCTTTTTCCAGATATGTTTCCTACATTAAAAGAAATCTAAACCGTTACGTAGTTCTTTTTTAAACTAATTTGAACAGCATATATTTAGACTAAGCAGCACATATTCACTTGCTTTGTGACTTGTATTTTAATGCCTTTTCAAAGTGTTTTTTTTCTAGGAAAAAGTAAAATAAGAGAAAACTGTAGAATACGAGTTCTTCAATAAGGACTGTCAGTCAGAATAATAAAATCAATAAGATAAGTTATTATTATTATTATTATTATTATTATTATTATTATTATTATTTAACAACAACAACAATAATAATAATATACTAATAATAATAATAATTCTCATTGTTCTTTAAGTTGTTGTTGTTTTAAATATGACAACCATCTTTACTTTTAAATGATCATTTTTACTAATATTAAAATCCTTTAAATTATATAATTGTATTAATACAGTGTTTAAATAAGTAGACTTGTCTCACTAGACTGCTAATACCCCCTGACTCTGTGTTCTTACCGCAAACTCTGCAAAAGAAGAGAAAGATTTTGTACAGCGCTGCATGTGACTGTACCTATTATGCCAATGTCAGTTTCAACAGTATATATCCACCCTAAATACTCACAGGCAAATATATATTCTGTTGGCACATTCAATTACATGTGTCCTACTCTTGAGAATATACACATGCACATTTTCTTGCTTCAAGCAACAGTAATTCAGTTACAGATGCTTGTTTTTTTTTTTTTGTTTTTTTTCACCGACCACACAGCTGCATGAATGTAGATCACAGTGATAGAGTGTGTGAAAACTTGCATTTTTACAAGCAAGGTGGGTTATTTTAAGAAAGACAAGTTCTGTTTTCCTTACTTCCTTCTCTCTCTCTCTCTCTCTCTCTCTCTCTCTCTCTCTCTCTCTCTCCTCTGCTCTCCTCTCCTGCTCACTGACACAAATCAGCACAGTTAGAATAAACTGCATAAGTTATCAGCTCCTTGGAAAGCCAAAAGGGGGACAAAAAAGAGAGGGAGAGACTTCTATCACTTAATGAAAAATAGCTTCCCTTTTGGACAGAACTTCATAGGCTGCAATCAAGCCGTGGCCTCCTCTTCTTGACGTGCAATCGAGGCAAATCAAGTCAGCATCTATTAATAATATTTCCCTGGCTCCTTTCATTCCAGCGCATGTCCTACGACTGTCAGGACCCGTGATGGAGCACTGCCTTTATCTCATCCCGGGCCTGCTCTGTCACAGTGATAAACAATTCTAACAAGAATCAGAATAAAGATCTTCCCAGTAGACTCCAGGAGATAGAGGCCCTTTTTTCTCATTTTCTAGACGGCAAAATTTAATCTAGTGGCTGGGCTTTTTTTCCTCTCTCTTTTTTTCCCCTCCTCTCTCTCTCTCATTCTCTCTCTCTGTCTCTCTCTCTCGCCCTCACTCTCTCTCTCTCTCTCGCACGCTCTTTTTCAAGCGTCACATTCAAAGAGATGCAAATGTATCAGAGCTGGGACCTGATCGACTGGAAGCGCAGCGTGAATGTCAAAGCGGAGGCTTTAGAAGAGAAGACACCTCCATCTTAGTGGAGCCAGCTAATGAGCTGAGTCCAGGCATCGGGCAGGTTAAGGCCGCCCTGCGCATCAGGCCAACTGCCCTCAAACTCTTCACGTGTGGATGCACGGCAATACTCCTGTTACTGTCAGCATGCACACACATACAGTCTGAAAAATGAAGCTAGTCCTTAAGAATGATGGCAGAGAAAAAGAACCACATTTAGCTCCCAAATGAGCCTTTCAGTGCACAGTTCTTGGAAGAACCATTATCGTAAATGAGACATGTGAATGTAAAGAAGCTCTTTAAATTCCCACATGATGTAAAGCTTCTATACTAATTAAAGTCTTTTCCTGGGATTGCTACTAGCAGCGGGATACTAGCTATTAGACTGTGGGGTTGTGGGACAAATGACTATGTCCAAATCTTCTTTGATCAGCCATAACATTAAAACCACCTGGCTACAGCCCAGCCTGTCTGATTTGCACAACTGTTTTTCCACATAATGGATAAAGAAATTATAGTGAAATTGTTCTAGTTTATATATATACACACACACACACACACACACACACACACACACACACACACATATACATATATATATATATATATATATTATATGTATATATATATATGCTCTATATATATATATACCTCACTCTTTCTTCTCACTCTATAAACTCTTTAAATAGCATTAACATTAGTAGCATAAATCAGCAAGTATCCTGTCCAAATCCTGTCACGCTTCTTGAGGGGCCTCCATGGATATTTACTTTTGTTCACAAATGGATCAGCAGTTGGTTGGGAATCTGGGCGCCAGGCTCTTTGCTATTCATTTGAACTATGTTTTTCCTCAATCTGTACCTGAAAAACATTTTGCAGTGTTGCAGGGTGCATTATCCTCCTGAAATAAATGACTACCATCAAGATTACCTTTGCCCTAAAAGTTATGTGGACTACAATAATGTTGGCAGCTGAGCGTATCAAAATGGCACATCCATGAATGACGTTATTGTCAGATCATAAATCTTTCTTTGCAATATTTCATGGTGGTTAAGCCTCTTCCTGAAGAGATTATACACATTCATTCGGTACAAATTATGATCCGTGACAGGCAGCTTTTGTTCCTTGGTTCAGTTCTGATGCCTATTGTAAGCACTTTTAGGAGTGGTCAGGGGTCAGCGTTTTGAGTAGTCTGCAGCTATTTAGCCCTGTACATGCGATGTAAAACTGTGCATTTGATGTATCAAATGTTTATTTTGTTTTAAATGTTTGATCTTCTTTTAACATTTATGCTACTACTGAGTTTTCATGAGATCTGAGAATTGCCCACACTGTGCTAACTGCGCCAGGCCTTGGTCACACATGACCCTGTCAAGGCCTCCTTCGGTCATCCTCCTTGGACCACTTTGGAAGACACTGCTGGCCCCGCATACTGGGAAACCCCATAAGACCTGCCATTTTGGAAATACTCTGACCCAGCTGTCTAGCCATTACAATTTGGCCCTTGTCAAAGTCACTCAAATCCTTTCTTGTGTCTATTTTTCTTGCTTCCAATACATCAACTTCAAGAATGGACTTTTCACTAGCTGCCAAATATATCCCACCCGTTGACAGGTGCTGTTATATAAGATAATGTTATATTCCTCCATTTCTCAGTAAGTTTAATACTTATGGCTGATCCACTGTCATAAACAAAAATAAAATCTCTTTCATCCCTTCTGCGTTGGCTTTGGTGATTTTGATGTCGGCGCTATCAGACAGAAGTTCATCATCATCTCTCTAGTTTGTTTCATCTTTCATCTTTCTTACTTCCACCCCCAGACCTTTTCTTTTATTACTGCTTTTTACACTAGTAATGGGATAACATCATATAGCACTCTCATTCATTAAACACTGGGCCCTTTCAGAAAATGACCTGCTCTATTCTAGACTTTATATTTTGGGGACTGGAAGAGAGGTAGCCTCTTCAGTGACCAGCCCAACTGATATTTAAAGTGTTTAGGTAGTTTATGTAGTGATTAGTAATATGGTGGCCGTCGTTGTTTCTTATTATGGTGTTCTGTAGCGGCCCTGATTTTCTAATGTGGATGTTAGTTGCATAAGTATTAAGCACTTTTGTCACCCCACCTCCGTGGTAAGTAAAAAAGACCATTGTATTTAGCTATGAATGCTCATATTAATGTTGAGGAAATGGGTAGAGGTATTTCAGATCCCGGATGGACAACACTTTCCAAACAGAGCCATCTAACCATTTCTGTATAACTGCAGCTAGCAAGACAAGGTGAAACTTTTGCATTGATCAATGTTGTGTTTAAAAACTAATCTGGTGTAGAGAGAGTCAGAGAAATGTACATTTGATGTTCTGAAAGGAATAAAATATAATTTAGAGTTTCAAGGAATCTTCTCATAATCCAAATCATTATCATCCCCTTTTAAGTGATGAATAATCTGAAAGCAGAAAAACAGACCCTTCCTCTTTGCCTAAACATGAATAGTGTAATTTTTTTCTTTACCGTCTTTGAATATGGTTTTATTTTACTTCACCTTTTACAAAAGGGGGACTTGGCAAGACAGGGTGCAGATACATATTTAATCCACAGTAACCCTACATGCTCCAATGATGCTTTATCTTGAGGTGTGCATTCTCTCTTGCCCCCTTAGTAGTGTGTGTGTGTGATAAGTGTGTGTATGTGTGCTCCTTCAATGTGTGTGCGTGTGCGTGTGTGTGTTTTTGAGGCGAGAGAGAGAGAGAGAGAGAGAGAGAGAGAGAGAGAGAGAGAGAGAGAGAGAGAGGAGGAAGAGAAAGAGAGAGAGAGAGAGAGAGAGAGATAGAAAAAGGGGAGATATGGTGGAAAAAAGATTGATTAGCTACGAGTGTGTGGGTGGCAGGAGCGGCTCTGAGGCAGGCTGGGGGGGATGAAAGGCAACTCTCAGCGATGGACAGGTGAAGGATGACACTGTGTGTGTGGGGGGGTGGACATAGTAAATAAAAGCAACATTATGTGATCCATTTGGGTGGGAAGAGAGGTGGGCTGCTATTGAGAGATACTGATAAAATCCAATACCAAGATCATTTCTAAATTTATCACCGTATCAGAGGATATTTATGTTTGCTTTAATAAAGTTAATGAACCCATGCCTCAGAGGTGTATCTTTCGACGAACATCTCTGTAAACACTCATGCAACAGACACCCACTCTAAACACCACTGTACCTGGAAAAGTAGAGACCTCTCTCCACCCAAAGAGACTAGGACCTCTTCTAAACTCATGGTCATTGGTGGCTGTGGCATCACTATGCATGAGACTCACAGTTGTTCCATGATTACAGCACTTGTTTTGTTCTGAGGGTGTGTGGTTTATCTCAAAATGAAAAGGTCTCGGGTTCAATTCCCAGGCGGGATGGTCTACGAAGCTTCCCTTTCTGTATGAGTTACATGTTCTTCTGAGTCTGTAGTAGGTTTCCTCTAGGAGACATCTAGGGACGTCTGTTAGGTAGACCGGAGATGCTAAATAAAAACAATTTTTTTATTAAAATATCCTCAGTAGGATCTAATTTCAGGATTTAAAGCTGAATGCCATTTTTATGTCTTTGGCCTTTAATTTAAGTGAAAATTCTATCACATTCTCATCTGGAGTTGATTAATTACAAACATACCAAATAAAAAAAAAATATCTATTAAATTCTCTTCCCCCCAAAAAGGCTAAAGAAGTTATTTATTACTTGTTATCTGTGTATCTATTTACTTATACAAATAATAGTATTTACTTACTATTATGTATTTAGATTTTCAAGCTGAAGTTCCAGACAATTGACATTGACATTGCAGTTAGTAACCTACTGATATCATTAAAATTTAAATTTAATACAGTTGTTGGAACCAACAGCAATGCAATCTATAAAATAACATATCACCCTGCAATAGGGGAGGTGGTCTGTAGAGCAGCAGTGCAGGACTGTCTCAGACAGACACTCCTTCACACACCTTTCCCTTTCTCCTTCCCTCCAACTCCTTTTTTGTGACAGCTTCAAATTCCGGATCAACAGCAGCGGAAGACGCCATCTAATCATCCTCCTTCAGCCCTTATACATTTTTTTAATTGCTTGCCAGAAGAATGAGGACAGGGGACAGAGATTGAGAACACACACACACACACACACACACACACACACACACACACACACACACAAAACACACACAAACCTCCTCCCGTCTCAATAAAGTTAGTACATTGAAGAGAAAGGGGGGGAAAAAAGAAAAAGCCTTATGCAGATGAGATGGCTCCAACCTTCTTGCTTTCAGCTCCTGATTGACACACACTACTGCCTCTTCCTCATAACTCTTCTTGCCACTGGCTTTGAGGATGCTTAAAAAGCACTTACAGCTCACTGAACAACATACCACATGGCTTTATTTCTGAACATACCTGCTGACCTTGGAGTCCTGCTGCTGAATATCAAAAGTGTCACTTTTGAGCAAAATTAACCACATGTAGTGTTATGACATGGAGGAGGGCACAAATCACTCCGAAATGAAATAATAATATAAAAAATAGATAAATAAAAAAAAAAGAATCAAGTTATATAGTAATATAGTTTTTTAAGTATTTTAATGATATCTATCTATCTATCTATCTATCTATCTATCTATGAGTCATCATATATATATGTATATATGCTCCTTATATATATATATATATACATATATGTATATATATATATATATATATATCCTATATAGTACTGTGCAAAAGGTTTAGGCAGGTGTGAAAAAATTCTGCAGACAAATAATGCTTTCAGAAATATAAATAATGATTGTTTATTTTTATTAGTTTACAAAATGCAAAGTGGTGAACAAAGAAAAATCTAAATCAGATCAATGTTTGGTGTTACTACCTTTTGCCCTTGACCAATCTCAGTTCTTCTAGATACCTTTTTACAAAGTCAGGGATTCTGTGGGGGATTATAGTGGGTGTCTGATCCAGCCAGTTTTGCAAACAGGTGCTTGATGATCATCAATGTCACAGGAGGTTGAAACACAGTCATGTTTGGAACAACCTGCCGTGTGCAAGTGTACCTAGAAGAATTGATGCTGTTTTGAAGGCAAAGGGTGGTCACACCAAATATTGATTTGATTTAGATTTCTCTTTTGTTCATTCACTGCATTTTGTTGATTGATGAAAATAAATGAATAACACTTCCATTTCTGAAAGCATTCTTTTTGTTTACAGCATTTTTTCCACACCTGTCTAAAACTTTTGTACAGTACTGTATATATATATATATATATACATATACATTTTACTATATTACTAGAATGGTTATTTTGTAAGGCATGTCTTGAGTCTTGTAAAGAAGCCCCTGTGTTTCCCTATACTGCTTTCGGTCTAATAACGGTCTAAAGCAGGTTAGTTTTATAGTAGTGTTCAGTTATACTACAACATGAGTCAGCTTGCTGGGCTGCTGAAAAAGTATTGGCTAGAATTATTTTTTGTGTTTGTTTCTGTTTTCTTAATTATGCTCTTCACTTTTAAATACACTCACTCATACACACGACGGAAGTACTAACTGCTGCAAATTTTACCACTTTAGTTGATTATTTACTTCCATACATGAGATATGCACACTTTGGCTCTCTCTTCATCATAAACATGATTAGAAAGACTACAGGATTCTGGAGCGATGACATTTTTATCAGCACCAGATATTGGAAGTGGGCAGTTCCTTTTGGAATCTGCCACGTGATGAGTGACGGCAGAAAGTCACTCAAAATTACCATTCTTCATGCATATTAAAGAAACTTGTCATCCAGGCATCAAGCACAAAAGATAAGAGGCACAATCCCTTTGGGGTAGCATTTCCCTCCATCAGAATGGCAAAATTATAACCATAAAAATGTCCAATTTAGGGGAAAATGCTTGGTTTTAGTATGTTTTGCATAAAAGCCAGTGCATTTAAATTGCTCATGCCAAAAAAGACAAATTGGCAATCCTTTTTGAGGGTGAATTGACACTAACACTGCAACAAAAGAAAGAAATATGCATCACAGTGGACTGGAGAAAGGCACTCTACCTTCTGAAAGGTAGAGCCCATTGAGACTGTAAATTAGACTGGAGAAATGGGGGAAATACTCTACATGGAAAAGAAATGCACTGCTCGTGGTCTTTCCAAGGAATTATGGCCATTGCTTGCATATATAAATCCACTCATACTGTGGAGAGTGTTCATAATAATATAACAATATGTACTACACTACTCTAGGCCGGCACAACATACAGCACATTATGATTTCACCTTCTCTGAGGAACGAAAATAAACAATGTTAAAATCCTTGTGTTTATTAGTTCTGCCATACACAGAGTCTGTTTTCTTTACTGTAATGTCCAAACGGCTGAATTATATCTGTTCTTTTATAAGAAAAATATTGTTATTCTCTTTTATTAAGTGTAGCATATACTTGTTATTGTGTTTGTGAATAAGGTTTAACCTTTAATACATATTCTAACTTAAATGATACAACAAAAAAAAAAAATACATATACATTTGGGGCACACCACTTTTCAGCTTAGCTAGATCTTCACCACCGATGCCTCATTATTAGGCAATAGTGCTTCTTAACAATGCTGATGTTAAATTATTATATATTATAAAAAAAATGCATGACAGTATATTTAATGCCCTTTTGCAACATCAAGTGCCAGTTACTTTATGAAACATTTCACATCATCATGCAAATGCTTGCATAAGCTTTTCAGAAACGCTCAAGTTCCTACATTTTAGGAATCTTCAACCTGGCTATGATGTACCCAAAGAACATAGTTATGAGGAAGAGGCGTGCTCCCTCGTGGCACAAAAAGATTCTGATGTTCGCTTTCAACTTTATAAATATGTGCTCATGAGGCCTCACACACAAAGAAACTTTTTTTTACTTGGTTCAGATGAAATGCCCTCAGTTTGGGTGTCTCTGCAATTTATGGAAATACCAGATTGTTTCTGTTTGCTTTGGGGCAAAAGCGGATTTGCCTGGAGATAAGTTAAAAATTCCACAATACCACGCCAGCAAATAGGTAAACAAGAGGGTGTGCAGGAGAAATAACACCCCAAGAATGGTCTATGGATCAACACTCTCTAAAATATGATTTCGTAAATCCTTTATAAATTATAATAACACAGATAAGCTTGGAGCTTAAGTGATCCATGGAATCAGTGGCTTGAGAGTTTAACACCAGTACCTGGAGAGGTAATTCTGATGCAAATGTGTGAGAAGACTTACTAATAAATGCCATTGGGTGGTGAATGAGGTCCAGGTGGGTGTATTATTTATGCGTTTTGGGAAGAAGAACTGTATCCGGGGGAGAAAAAAAAAATGAATTGTTGCTAAGTTGACTCGCCTCTTAATGTATTGTGAGGGGCTTTGCTCTATCCCACTGGTATCATCCCTTGCCCTGTCCTATTCTCTTGTTCTCTCTGTCTGTTTCATACACACACACACATACACACACACACACACACACACACACACACACACACACACACATAGTCATATGAAGAAGCAGGCAAACAATCTTCCCTTCATAGAAGTAGAAGTCCTCTATATGCAGTACTGTGCAAGTTTTGGGCCTCATTTTTTAATATTTTGATAGGGAATCAACTTCTTGTGCAAAAATACTATTTGATACCTGTACACCGAGTAGACTAAATTAAAGAAATTGAAATAACTGTTTTGCTGGGACAGACTGTAAGGTGCCTAAACATACAAGGCACCCAGATAAAGAGGTCACAACCACTCAGCGTTCAGCATTGCCAGTAAACTAATCACCGGCCTGATCATCTGTGACTATCTGTACCTGTTTCTTCACTGACTTTGTTCTGCCTGAATGATTCATATATAGGTCTCTAATAAAAAACAATTAAAAGGGAATTATTAAAAGAGGGGCCAAAAGTACACGTCAGTGAGTGTAAAAGCAGTAACAACTTTTAAAAATACTGGTTACAAAATTAAAAAGTAAACATTTCAATGAATGGGTTAATCTTAGCTCAAAGACATATGAGCCTTTTTGGGCAGTTTTGACTTACACTGATTTTATTTTGAATTTTATTGAACTTCATAAGAAGCACAGAAACTGACTGTTTGGCCTTAAGAAAAAAATATGTAACACTTATAAGCCTCACAGAAAATTATTATGTAAATAGTTATGAGTACACTGCTTGATGTCTGGGATATTTGTTGAAGACTTGGGCATAAATCATTGAATTGAAAGATTTCAGACAGAGAGGTAAGTAACATAAAAAAAGCTCATCCCACTACCTAAATAATTCTTTTTATGTACTACTATTTTACTATTATCAACACTTGGTATAACATTTCTGAAGCCTTGTTTTTTGAGTACTGGTCAAGACAGTTTTCTTCACTACTACTGCAAAGTTAATTCATCATTTCAATCCAGTATTTTCTACCAGCATATAATATCATAAATAATATGCTGCACAAAGTAATCAATCATATAATCCTAACATTTTCTTGTACTTTTTCTTTTTTTTTTTTGTTAGATTATTATCATTATCTGATTCAAAGGGGCTTTTCTTTCTGGAATTTCTCCAGAACACTTTTTAACTAGCATGCAGACTTTGTTCTTGATTATAGATGAACTTAGCACTGAACAAATCTGTGTCAACTAATCTTTCAAGTTCCAAAGACATAACCGTGCAGTTAGAAACTCATTCCAGTACAGAACTTTTAACCCAAGGTTAACATGATGACACGCAATGCCTTTTAGTTCAGCTTCTTAAATTTCAGATTTTACAAAGGTAAAAGGTTTGAAAGATAGATCCTGGTACATAATGATATCATATCATCTTTGCAGACATGATACAGCGATAATTTCGCCCTTTATTACTCATGTCATGACTATAAAAGATTAATACCCTACGGCAGTTTTAGCTCTTTTCAAAGGCCATCTCTAGCCATTTCAAGCTATTTGTTATAATTGCCTTGACAAACCCCTAGTTTCATCTCAATTAGCACCTGAATAGGCACCGGTAGAGTTAATAGAAGCTGTTAGTCCAGGAGCATAATTTAGGTTGAACAGCAATGGTGATGGGTAAAATGCAATTGAATTCTTAAGTGCTTGTGCCTACTTTGTTTGCCAATCAACTGTAGTCCCAGGCTTTATTCCGCTCGATACCTTTTGGGTATCCTAATGGAGCAAGTCCTGCCCCTAGGCAATTGGTGCCACTCAGCCGCCCTATTGTCTTTCGTCCTAGGGGGTACTCTTCAGAAGCAAGGAGTATAGAGAATGGCTATGTGAATTAACCAGAGAAATTAAAGAAACTGCAGTCACACCAGATCATGCATTTTATAGCTTTAACTTATCTTACAGCCTCAACATGAGCCCTCACTGGGAGGGCAAATCCAAAGCACTTGTAAATGTGACACACACACACACACGGCCAAGAGAAAGAATTCAAGGGCAGCATTTAATCACATTCTTACACATCAACTCCTCATTGATTTTAACTTTGCGTTAAGAGTTGGAAAAAACACAGTAAATGGCAAATTCGTTTTTAAATGAATAAGAGACCTTAAACAATGACAGTACATTGGTCATATAAACTATTTTATCCTTTGTCAAACTTTATGGGTTGGGTTGTAGTGCTGTTTAATCCAGGACTAGTCTTGATCTCTGTCCAAGATTCTTGCCTAAAAAGTCTGTGTAAAGACTGGAGAAGAACTCCAGCCAGACTGCTCTGACAGTACAACTCAGTGGTGGAAGCAATTCTAGATGTTTTTTTTTTGTTTTGTTTTTTACAATGCTGTCAGTGAACTTTTATGTATTTTTGCATTTTTCTTAGCACTTTTAATTATTTTAAGGCACAAATGTCCAAATATTTTTGGGGCCATTGTATAATCAGGTCAGTTTAAATCAGTTCAAATCAGTTTTATGGCTTTCTTTGGAGCACAGACCCGTCGTGCCATAAAAGTCAACCTCCACTCTCAAACTCAGACAGAAGGCAATGTTTGGCATGACTCTCTCAACATTGACAATATTGACCTTGAATCAGCTTCCCCTGATCCAAGCTTTAATCAGTGTGAATTAAAAGACCTCCACGCCAAGCTTATCTCAATAGCTTGATCTGTCAACAGTTTTTGATCATTTGGTCTAAACAGCACAACTGAAGAAATACAGATGTTTTGGAACCATATGATCTGGTTGATTGTATTTTTGTCTTAAACTGACTGTTTATCATAATCACAACCACTGAGCTAAAGTTCAGCTGGATTATATTACCAACAGGTAAAGAAATGGGCTATAACTCACAGAAATATTATTCCAGGGGTAGATGTTGAGACCCATGTGTTTAGTAGATAATGTAAAATATTTCACAAATGGGTAATTGTTCAGAATGAACGTGGGCAGCAGTGGCCTAGTAGTAAGGGACTAGACCCCAGGATCAAAAGATCACAGTTTTGAATCCCTTGCTAGTAAGTTACGCAGAAAACGAAACGCATGTGAAATGCAAAAACATTTCAGTGTAATTTATTATTATACTTACCCAGTTCATTGACTGAAGCTCTTGGGCATTTCAGTGCAGTTTAGTTACTTTGTATATTAGTTACTCGAAATATATATAAAAGTATAACATTAACTAGGTTTAAATGTGTTAAAGTTGCCAATAACTGTTTGGTAGATTCAATGATTCAAAGGTCTTTAAAGACATGCCAAGTCTGATTAGAGACCTGAATATGATACTGCACTAGAAACACTTTATTTTCCCCAATAAAATAATTTCTAAACCTCAATACCAACAGCACTGAACACTGGTGTGAATTTTAACACTCCACTTTAAACAAAGCTCATCTTTAGCCCATACAAAGTGCTCACCCTAAAACCAGGACACAGATTAAAATCACCAGAGACTAAATTAAAATGTCAGTGGAGGGTTGCTGTTGAAGTCTTGTTTAATCTGGGTCCGGGAAGCTCTTAGAGTCGCTTCACTTCTTCATTCTTACAGCCATATTTTAAGCATAAGATATACAATTACAACCATTAATCTTCATAGCATATTAGAATACTAATTCACACCACAGCACTTTATTGGAAACTTCCTCCTTGTAGCTTCACCTTGTTGATAAGCAAGGAGAAAATCTGTAGTGCTCTGCTGAACATGAATAAATCTATGGATCACAATGTAAAAGACGGCATATTGTGTTCATTGCTCAGCACGTATGTTAACCATAGTCTCGTGATTGATGCTTTAAATAGACAAACCATTAAGTACATCAGCTAAAGTGTAACTCAGAGTTTGTATTTCATCTATATCACAGAACTAAGAGGAAAGGCCTCAAAAATGGTAATTTGCTAAATTCTCATAGGGAGGGAAGCAGGGTCCCTTGCCTCTTCGTTGCTAAGCAACTCATCAGCCAGTTGCGTGTCTGCTTGGTGGCATGGTGTGTTTACGTGTTGGACACACGCATCAGCCATCATTAAATCAAAAACTTTAAAATAAAGTTTAACCTCACTTTGGCCTTTCCCTGTTTACTCAATGGTCACTTTATTAGAAATTTGTTGCGTCATTTTGCTGGTGCAGATTTAAAATAATAACTTAGCCATCAAGGTGCAATTTGTGTGAGATAACTTTCTGAGCAGCTAGTTTTGTGATATTAGAATCAATATTGGCTGAAATATTTGAGGGTGAGTCACTATAGTGACACTGAATGACCGCTGCAAAACTAACCAAAGGTGACAGATTGTGGCAAAAGAGTTGCATTATTGTAACTAGTAATCTATATAGTGGTGCTTCCATAAGGTATATGGCTCTCATAAAGTGGTCTGTAAGTGAAAGTGCGGTACAAGGTCAGTCTTAAATGAGCTTCCACTGATTATTTTCATACTTTGTTTTCAGTGAATGGTAGTTTCGCTGCCTCTCTAGCCAGTGAATTATTCAGAACATACTGTATGTAATTAACAACCACCAAATTCATCTCTTACTGCCACACAAGAATTAATAGAGGTTTATTACATAGCTTCACCATGTACAAAGAGGAATCTTGCTGGAGACGGAAATAAATGGGCCTGTAATTACTCAGTGGAGAGGATTAATGGAGTAATAGAGAGGCTGTGAGTTTTGTAGGCTTTAACAGTAATACTGTTCTTGACCCCTGATCCATCATTTTTACCTCTTAAGCTGATATTGATCGGAGCCTAATAACAAGCTTTGTTTCTATGATTGCTGTCAGCTATCTGACCTGGCTGCTTCATTCATTTGAGTTGATTTTATTGTATATGTTGATGAGAGATGAGATTTGATACATTACAACATTTTGAGGGCACTAGAAACCAACTCAAGGAAATCATGCCTAGTAAGTCACTTGACTTGATCTCACAATCTGGCTTCATTTGGAAAAAGTTACATGTAATGTATTTAATCATTGTTTCAATTTTGTCAGTCAGTCAGTCATTTTCTGACGCTTGTCCCAAGCGGTGTTGCGGGCAAGTGCTGGAGTCCAACCCAGCTCACATTGGGCGAAGAGCGGGGGACACACCCTGGACAGGTCGCCAGCCCATCGCAGGGAGGTGCGAGACAGGGACGGCACCTTGCTCAAGGGTACCTCAGGGCAACCTATTGGGAAGTGGTTCGAACGCCCGATCTTCCGATCATGCGGCCGCTACCTAGCAAAGATTCTAAAATGTATGAGAATTATATGAACAGCTAAATAATAAATAGCTTAGTTAACACTACTCTACATGGATAGATGGCACTGGTCATTAGGAGACCTCTTGACCAAGAAAAGTACATGTCAATTTGCATAAAATATCATTTTTGTAGAAGTCTGCTGAAACCCTTTACATGGTCAGATTTGGACTTTTTGTTCTTTTTGTCCTTTATATTTCTTTGGGCTTTCCAAATAATTAATACAAAATTTTAATTTATAGTAAATAAATAGTCCCTGTGATGGGCTGGCGACCTGTCCAGGGTGTGTCCCCTGTCCTTCGCCCTGTGTGAGCTGGGATGGACTCCAGCACCCCCCTGTGACCCCACTTGGGACAAGCGGTAGAAAATGAATGAAGGAATGATAGTAAATAAATAGATTTCTGCAAACTGCTGCACGTTTCAACATTTAGTGCATGACATTTGGGGCGGCGGTGGCCTAGTGGTTAATGAGTTAGCCCCAGGATTAGAAGAATGTGGGTTAAAATCCGAGGCCAGTAGGTTGCCCTTCTACATGTGTTTGTGTGCATGGGTTAAATGCAGAGGTGTAATTGTGTTGTTATTCACCATGTGTTGTGCAGCTCTTTTTAACACTTTGTCAACCTGGTAAAAAAAAAAAGTCATTTACCTCTGGATTCTGCACTTCTAAGAACAAAAATTAAAGGTCTTACAGGTTGTGAAACAAGTCTGTCAAGCTGTCTAAGAAAGGCGTCCTTTCTTAAATGTTTATTTGTTAATTTATATACCCTGAAGTGCGTGGTAAACTTCCATTAATGGCAATGGAAATTTTTTATTATGTTCTGTATATATTTCTATTATTTGCCACAGTGAGGCAATTAAATATTACTTATTGCATCTTTACATTTCCATGTTGCTAAACCTACACAGTTGGTGTGAAGAAAACAATGACCTAACAGGAAGGGCAGACTATTCCAGAGTGAAGGGAGAACTTCAGAGTGAAATTCCTGACCTTTGGTAATGTTTATGCAGATGCTTAGCATCCTCACCAGAGAGGCTTGTCAGGCTCCGGAGTGAACTAGTTTAGAGCTTTTCCCCATTACATAAACATGAGGAACATATAAAGTTCGCCTGACATCTAGCTCATGTATTTTTGAATCTGAGATTAAAGCAAATCAGGAGGTCAAAACTTCAGCCCCACCGGCTCAGGCATGGGTCAGCTCTAAATTATGCAACAAGACAGGGGCTCAGAGGCCAGATTAAATTATAGAGTTTGAGTCTCTCTAATGGCAGCACAGTCTAATCCCAGTCTCAATGAACCAGACCCAAGGCTAAATCAGTTTGTGACACTTTTAAATAGCAAGTTTCTAAAAAATGTTATTGAAGGTATCTCAGTCATCTAAATAGAGATGGAAGTGATTACATTTACCCTGAGTGTGCAAGATTTCGAATTTTTCACTTAAAGCCGGTTGAGTATGTGGAAATCCTGTCACTGGCATCATATCAGCTTTTCCATTTCTCCTCGTTGTGTGTCATTTAAAGCAAAGTGAGGGTAAACAGTGCTAATTCATTTTTATGAGATCGGCTGGAGCCCACTCTCCAACACTTACATCTGTTCAACAATTATTAGACCATTTTTGGCATAAAAAATTCAACACACCCCAGTGTCACACGAGTAGAACCTGAAAATTTATGCAGCGAATGGAATACTTAATTTCTCCCAGGAACAGAAACGGTATAAAAACAGCAATTTACTTAAAGATTCACCAGTTGGGCAAGATGAGCTGATTTCCAGTCACAGTGGACTGAACACAGAGTCTAATCTCGGATGATGAACCTGATAGAGACACTAAAGGCAATACAGTCATTGAGGCAAATTAACCCAGTGCAATGACTGTTGTCTTCTTATGCCTCAGAATAAGATGAATCTGTTCACATACTTAAAATGTTCAATAGCTAATAGTAGAAGAACATCACACTTATTTGCATTTTTCTTTTCTTTTCCTCCATCATGGCTTTAAAGGTGCAATAATTAAAACTCACTCTATAAGACATGTCCTTATAAAATATTGTTCTGTGTTCATCTGAATGAATAAAATACATTCTCATATAGGCACAAAAGGAAGAAGGAATATGACAGATGTATTTAATAAAGTACAGTCATAACTGGCCTAAATAAATGATCACTATTATTCTTTTGCACCAGGACATTTTACTTTCTTAAGCTATTTTCCATTTGTCATTAATGACCTCTAGAGATGCAGAAGCAGCAGGTTTTAAACTGTATTTGCAAACTCCATTAAAATAGCAATAGGAGAGTGTTCTCCTCAAATGGACAGTTGCACAAGCACAATTGTTTTCTTTAAAATAAAGTACACATGAAGTGAATCAGTATGAGTTTTTCATGATAAAAAAGTTTCACACGCTGCAGCGAGATGCAGCATAACATTGGAAGCTGTGATGGTTTTCATCATGTTAATTGCTGATACGCCCAATGATTTTTTCAAAGGTCAGGTTGGCTATTTCCATATGAATTCATGGGCCAAATGTAAACATACAAGTCACATGACAAGCCATCCATCTTTAGAGTCACATGACTACCATGAGCCCTGTGAGATTTATAGCAGGGAAGGAATTACACTCGAGCAATTATATGAAATTACAGTTTTCAACATAGTGACCTCTAAAATGGACAAGTTTGTCAACAAGTGAGCAATTTAATACAAAACCATGATTGGCTCTGCTCATCTTGAAGTAAATTCATTCTGAAATGAGAGCTACGTTGGTGCTTCTTGAGATATTTAGCCTAATCGGAGACTATGCAGAGGAGGGCAGGCAAGCAGACAGCATCTGGCCACCTTCTGACTTCTCAGTGGAAAAAAAAGGAGCAATTCCCCCAGTCCCTCTGCTCTCCCTGGCTGGAATGCGTTCTGACAGGCTGGAGGGATGACCCTGAGAATCGCATTATGTATATTTCTAAGCGGCCCCCTGCATTTGCATGTAGGAGACAGTTAAAATAAGGCCATAAATCAGCCGCAAACATATAAATGGATTTGCAGGAGATTGAAACCCTGGGAGAGTCTCCTGAGCAAATATTTCAGGGCCTGTCGGAGAGATATCCAGTGTCATTAAGCGGCACAGACACTCTGACCACTCGCCATGGATATTCCCTTCATTACATGACCAGGAGGATGGCCACGTATGGCTGGTCTGATAAATCTATCTGCATATTCTGATGTGTGCTTTGTCATCAGGGACCCACAGTTAATGGAGTTTTATCACATTGTCGGCTGAACCTGCTGGACGAGTGGATGGAAAAAGGGTATAAGAGAGATGGAGGTTTACATATTCTTATTATTGCAGTGCAAGAGTAAATCATCTATTCACTGTTGATCAGATTATTACCCATGCATGTCAAAGGATGCATCGAATGTGCTTTGTAATGCACGATAAGGAGGCTGTTTTCCGCTCTAAGAAATAAAAAAATAATAAAACTTGCAATTCAAATCTCAGTATAAACATATTAGTCAAATAGATTAGCATGAATTGTCTTTATGCAGACAAAGTAATCGCTCATTAAAACACACTGAAGTGCTAAGATACAAGGATGTCATTGGACAGGAGCTACTGAATGTGGTTACAGTTGCAAGGGGCGACCTTGTCATTTTAAAAAGGATATGCATGTTCTTGTGAGACACTGCAGAAACACAAAAACACACATACAAACACAGCCTGCCTTTGTGCTGATGCATTGTGGTGAACGTGACCCTGGCATGATGTGTGTTTGGTGAGCGATAGCTGCAGTATGTGGTTTCAGACCAGCTTAAGACCCAAATCAAGATAAGGATCTATAGCATTTCATCTGCAGCGAGATATCTTCTTTTACAGTGTCTGATGAGTCTCTGATGGAAATGTAAGATAATGATCACAGCATCATTGCGATACACTTAATGCACGTACACTGACATAAGTCATACTATAAACTTACATAATCCCACCATTGCTACATGAATCAAGGATATCATGCCAACACATTTGCTGGCAAAAAGTAAAATAAAGTAATAAAATGTAATAAAAGTATTGCATCTGATTGTGCAGTTTTACAGTAATGCAGCATAGTCACCTTTGCTGTTAACCTATTTAACATTGGCATCAGTACATCTAGGCCTTCTAGAAGAACTAGAACTAGTTTCTTTCATAACTTTATTTTCTTGGGGTAAATTACACCGTCCCTTTTAATTACATTGATAGGTTAGCTAAAATGTATGGCTATCAGTCTAGCTCCTGAAGGCCTAACCAGTGGATAGCTCACCTGGGTATATTTACTTACACAGCCCTTTACACCTGGTAAGTTGATGCTTTTTGTGTATCAGAATCAGGGTCGGAAAACTCTTACTGATCCAGAGTGAAACTGCTTATCAGGAGTATCAGGGATATATCTGAATAAAGCCACATGAAACAGAGTGTTAATGGATTCAAGATACATTTAAAATCTTCATAAAAATCTAGTAACTTAACCATCTTCAGGAGGTGGTCTGAGATGCATTCGTACCACATGACAGCACCTCCCCCTGCTGTTGCTTAAGACTGCTTTTACTTAACACAAGCATCACTGGGTTCATGAGCTTCTCCTCAGAGTTAAATTTTAATTCATACCCAGGATGAGCCATTTAGCTCATATAAAGCATCAGTTTGGTTAAACTTGACCTTGCCTCAGTCTTTTCAGTGTCTTGCCACCAAACATTGTGTAACTAATTGATTTTATGTATGCTAAACATTAACTGAGTTATGCAGATTGTGCTTTTCTGTTAAATCAAAAAGAAGAAAAGGAGCATCTTAAGTGACTGGTTTTTATATATGAGTTGTGCACACTATGCAGCACATAGCAGATGGCTTTGCATGTCAAGTGTAAACAGACGTGGCTATAATCTGATTCAATACAGGTTGTAACAGGGGTCACAGAAACCAAATGAAAAAAATCATGATTGGACTTAATTTTTTAAATCTCAAGATTGGAAACCTTTTTTCAAACCAAAACCCAGACACTGAAATAAGAGGCCCGAAAGCTAAAAAAAAAAAGCATAAACGCTCTCTGAAGGTTCTCCATGTGTTTAATGATGTCATTTTGGGCTTGATTTAGTGACAGGTGAGTGACAGGTGAGTCTAGTCATCAATGAAGCAAGTTTGTATTGCAATAGGCTGCTACTCATCATTAAGTTCAGTTGTTTACTGGCTGGTTGTGTCTCCTCTAAAATTTCCTTTTCTCTTTTTTCTACTCCGTCCTGCCACTGGGACTGGCTCTGTATTTTTACTCACTTCAGTTAATGCCTTTATCCACATTTTAGTTTAATGGAAACAGCAATCATTTTGTGCTACAATTATGCTTAAAAATGTCACTGTTTTGAATAAAGGAAAAAAATGTGAAGAATTGCAGATCACTGTGCATCCATTGAACAGAGAAGAGCGAAGGGTTTCAAAAAACCTTTTGCGAAATGCTAACTTATTGCTGTGAATACTCGAGTCTTCTGTATAAAAGGCGCAGAAGTTTCTCACACTTGCTTGTCTTTGAATTAGAGGTCATTTAAGTCCCAAACTGGCTCTAGTGTGCAGAGGAGACTGTTTACCAGCTTCTGATTTATGTGGCTGCCGCTCAAATGAAAAAAAAAACATGAAAACACATTACTTTTTAATTAATATCAAAACAAGGAGCAACACATTATCACTGTGTAAATACATAAATGATGCTTCTAGCCTTTTTTATTATTTATAAGACTGGACTCATAATCACTTTGCATTACTGTACTAAGAAGCTCGGGAGGTCAGAAGTGTTTTGCATTAATGGGCAGAGCCATCACGGAAGCATGTTGGACATTACACATCATTTAATGAGGCTCATGAGTGTCAGCTTGATTGGCGTTAATGGCATTGTTTTAGCATGAAAAACTTTTCGTGGCCGAGATGTCAGGCCATCCCCTGCTTAAGCGGCTGACAAGCTGTCAGTACAACGTTCAGGAGTACAGATTTGTATGGCTTCATGGGCCCAATTAATATTTGAAGACATTAATGTAGATTGTAATGAGCTTTTAAAAAGTGGGACATAAAAGACCTTCAGAGACCTTATGGTGAAGTAGAGCAGATTTCAAAACAGGCAAACTGCAGAATATGCTTCACGAGAGCTTTACAGTGTACAGGCGAGAGAAAAGGTCCTTCTGTGAAATCCAAGTTTGCCTCAGAATGGCTCGCTGCCATTTTGGGCTTTTTTTCTTTTTGTTTTTTTGGTATGGAGCCATCCCCACATTTCACATGAGTTTATTGCATCACACCAACACATGCACACCATCTCCAAAGACCCAGCACAAATTTAAAAAAAGATTTATTTTTGAGTGAAAATGTGATATTTAATTACTTTGGGTGAGAAAACAAATTGTTATGACCAGTCTTTTTCTTGAGGGAGTATATACACATTTATATATATATATATATATATATATATATATATATGAATATATATAGTTATATATATATTATTATTTTTTAATATTCAAAATTTAAAAAAGGATTTTGAAAAGCCTTTTCTTCAGTTTTAATTGTTTAGTTATGTTACTTGAATCTACCAGTATAGTTTAAATTGAGATTAAATATCAATATGTCCAAAAATGTTACAAAACACACAGGCTTTCAGAAATTTCCAATTTTTTTCACATGACTGTATTTATATATGTATTTATATATTAGGACATTTTTGAAAGCCTGTGTGTTTTTATAACATTATTGGAGATACTGATACTCAATCTCTGTAAAATGTAATTCTACAAAAATGTGATTTCTGATGAGCAATAAAATTAGGACACTCCACAACTTTATTCCCAATTAAAATGGCTCAAATCACACACAGGTGTATTACATCGGGCGCACATGATTTGAACATCGTTCTTCAGCATTGTGAAGGAGGTTTGTCTTGTTTAAACCTCAGACATGAAGTTTGGTGTGCTCCTGACTGTTGAGGTGAGAGTGAACAACATGGTGAGATCAAAAGAGCTACAAATGTGGATTTCCAAAACAACTGCCAACATGCCAAGGCCTGGTCATCCAATCATGTTCACCCTGAGAGTAGACCACAAGATACTAAAAGATGTCTCCAAAAACCCTAAAATGTCATCACAGGACCACTACAGCTGGCTCTTGCTACTGCTGATGTGAAAGTGCCTCCACAATCAGAAAGAGACTGCACAATGTTTTGCTCTCCTTTGCTCCTTTGCTCTCTAAAAGAAACATCAAGGCCAGACTGAAGTTTGCCAGAGAGAATATAGACAAAGACCAGGACTTCTGGAATAATGTTCTTTGGACAGATGAGTCAAAATTGAATTATTTGGACACAGAGACAGAGAGGTTTATGTGTGGTGCAAACCATATAGTATTCCAGTAAAAAACGTCATACCAACTGAAGCATGGAGGAGTGGAAGTGCCATGTTTTGGAAATGTTTTGCTGCAGCAAAGACCTGGAATTCTACCATGTATCAGACGGGTGCTTGAGGAACATGTGAAACACTAAAGTAAACTTGCAGAAACACAACATGACAATGACCCAAAACATACCAATAAATCCACCAAGGACGGGCTGAAAATGAAGAACTGCAGGTCTTGGAGTGGTCAAAGTCAAAACCCAGACCTTAATCCCATTGAGATGCTGAAATTGGCTGGAATGGGCTGGGGCAGCGGTGACCTAGTGGTTAGAGAGTTGGCCCTGATCAGAAGATTGTGGGTTCAAACCCCTTAGCAGTAGGTTGCCCTGAGGTACCCTTGAGCAAGGTGCTGTCCCTCTCACTGCTCCCCGGGCGCTTTCGTAGCTGCCCCCTTGCTGCACAGTGTTTGCATGGCAAGAATAGTCACTCACATGCAAGAAACTCCTCAAACATCTCACAGCTTAAAAAATTCTGCATGGAGGAGTGGAACAAACTTTCCTCAGACTGAAGAAGAAGTGTCTCACTGCAGTTAGGGGAACCAAGGTAAATTTTTGCAGAGATAAATAAAAACTAAGTTAGACATTGATATGTGTACATTTCTTAATATATATATATATATATATATATATATAGAGAGAGAGAGAGAGAGAGAGAGAGAGAGAGAGAGAATGCTAGCTGTCCTTTTGCACTGGGTTAAGTTACTTAGATAAATGCTTTGCTCTGACAGTGACAATATTTTTTTCTCTTTTCTGCAGGTTTTAGTTTGACCTGTTTTTCTGGTATTTTTCTTCATAAAATAACTGCATAATCAAAAAATGTATAAGATATGCATAAAGTCTCACAATAATTATTTGACTATATGAAGCCTTGTTAGCAAGAGAGCATCAAGGAAGACACCTTGTCACTTTTTCCAGTTTTTTTTCTTTTATTTTTCATGTAGAATCACTCTGTGAAGAGGCACTTTGAGTCTGCTACTCATAAACATTTACATAACAAAGGTTCACCAGCAAAGAGGAACTGCAGCAAAAAAGAAATATAACACCCCCACCTTCTACATTAACAATACCACACACACACACACACACACACACACACACACACACGCGCACACACACACTCCCACACACACACACAAATACTCTTGTACATATGAATACATGTAAATACTAACAGACACACATATAAATATATGTAAATGTGTACACACAGATACGCACACACACACACACACACACACACACACACACACACACACACACACAATTTTGTGCACTCAGTTACATACATACATAGCTATACTTAGATGTAGGCATGCAGACACACACACTCACACTCACACCCACACTCTATTACGAATGCTTATCCATATGAATACACACATACATACACATACATACACATACACACTTGCAGTATAACTCTCTCTCTCTCACACACACACACACACACACACACATACACACACTCACACCAACATGTGCACGTCTGACATGACTACACATCTGGCTTCTCACATAAATACTTATACTCACATGTGCCCACACATGCACTCACACCACACACACAGCAAAATGAGAGCATCTGAGAAGTAAACCCTGAAGAGCCCTCTGTATCTGTATCTGTATGGCTACACAGTCAGCAAAAAAACATGAAAACCTCTAAAGAGGCTAAAAAAAAGGAAAGAGAGTGAGAGGAGAGAAGAAGAGAAATAATGAAAAAATATCACCTCTCTACCCAACTACAATCCCCTCAGCCACCTACATACACACCCTCCACTCCACACAGCACCTCACTTGGAAAGACACAGGATGAAATGACATTATGCATATGAAAATGTCCAGAAAGATGTTTGATTTATGTATGCATTAGATGCAAATTCTATTACAGGACACAAGGCGGCTGTGAGATTTCTCTCGGAACACTCGGCTGCCCTGATCAAACCCGATCTCATTAATTCCGACAAGGGGAGAAAGATAGAAGGAGCGAAAGAGGGAGAATTGAAGGAAATTTACAACCCGGACACAGATTTAACAAAAAAATGTGGGGGGGGGGGGGCTGTAAATTGCATTCTAGCCTCTAAGGCTTCAACAGCTCAAACTGGGCACCCCACCCCACATGCCCACCCCCCACACACACTAAAACTCCAAATAGAGTGGACAGTGCAAGTGAACCCATGAAAATAAGTGGGGCTTTTTGAAGACTTTTTCTCTGGTTCTTCTTAATTTTTTTAAGAGGGCATATTTGACCATCAACCAGTATTTACTTTCAGATTTATATCTTTTCACCAAACTACAAATCAATTAAAGACTGATTCCAATGAAAGTCTTTATATTTCAGTCATAGACAAAGTCAGTCAGAGTGGTTGATTTGAAATGGTTCAGAGAAACTCATTGACTTTTTTAAAGTAGTGTTGAACCAGGTGGTACTTAAATGCAGTGAGCCTGCCCCACGTCCTCTGAGTAAAACTTCCAAAGTTATGATATATCTGACATGGGAAGGTTTTTATCTTTTATCCCAGCTAGTATCCATCCACCATGAAGATTCTTCTCATTCTTATTAATCCATCCATCTGCCGCTTGTCCCAAACGGGGTCACGGGGGAGTGCTGGTGTCCAACCCAGCGCACACAGGGCGAGGACGGGGGACACACCCTGGACAGGTCGCCAGCCCATCGCAGGGAGGAGCGGGACGGGGACAGCACCTTGCTCAAGAGTACCTCAGGGAAGGGGTTCGAACCCCCGATCCTCCGGCTGACGCCCTAACCACTAGGCCACCACTGCCCCTTATTGTTATTATTGTTATTATTATTATTGTTATTGTTGTTGTTGCTGTTGTTTTTGTTATTGTTGTTGTTGTTGTTAGTTTGTTGGTTTGTTTGTTAAGAGAGCAAAACCTTGTCTAAAGTATTATAACACAAAAGCTCACATAACCAGCAGCAGTATTAATGTAATAACTTTGCATCACATAGCTTTTGGAGACAATAAGTGACTCAGATGTCTGGTTCCTATCACCACCACTGTGAAGAATTCTGATTTGGTAAGAGTCTCTGGAATGGAGCTGTTATTGCATCAGACCACTAACAGTGGATTAATTTACATCACTATGATTGAATTTTGCATAAAATCCAGGGAAGTCCCCTTCAAATTCACTTAACTCTAACCTTAAACTTAGTGCTCATGCTTATCTTCATCTTAACATCAGCTCAGATCTCACATTCAACCTTTACACTGCTGATAATCACCTCAGATCCATCACAGTTAGGAGATAAACTATAGGGCATTTTCAAAATAAAGAGAGAGAGTAGTTCTATTATATATCCTGTATGTGTGCATTATAATGCTTTAACACAGAAATTATATAGTGGTTTCACATGAAACTAGACTGTGAGGACATAAGCTATTGCTTTCTATACATCGTTTAGGTTCGTTTTACAGCAATGGGAAATACACCACTCCTCTATTCTCTCCTCGCCTTCTGTTGCACCTCTGGTGATTGAGGTCAGACCCAGGGTCTTTTACTGGCCTAACTAATGTGATTGCATCAGAGCAATACCCTTAAAATACATTGGGCCATGATCTGCATACTAATTGGCTTCACTGTCCTTGGCAATGACCTTGGAAAGGCCTTCAAGTCCCAGTCAGGGGGAGGTTTAAAGGGGGGGTGAGGAAAATACAGCATCCGTCCGGTGCACACATTGCCATGCAAAGACACCCTTGCTTGGTGTAACCTCTGTTAGCAGCCCCTGTTATCTCCCTCTCTATGCATCAATGCAAATTATAACAATGGCCAGGGCTTTATTCCAGGGGTAAGCCTGCGTGACCTCCGGTGACAGGGAGCGGGGCAAAAGAGACAAAGAGCCGTTTCCCTGCCACTGCACATGGCCACTGTCAAAACGCCTCACTACCACCGGCCTGGCTGCGCCTCCAGAAATGAGATATGGGGGGGTGGCAAGCAGCCACCGAAAATGCAATCTGAGACCACAAAATGCAAAAATAAAAGCATATGTTAGGTATGTTTGTGATGCCATCGCTGTCCATACCCCTTGAAGAATGCCTTGTGTTAGTTGAAACTGCTGAGCTTCTCAATAACTTAACTGTGACATTTCTGTGGGGCTTTTCTCATCTGAATATCTACCCCCTCCCACCAACCCAAGTCCCACAGGAGCCAAAAACTGCATTGTATGGAAAACATCTATCTATCAGCCATGGTTAGTAATGTGAGCTTGTTTTACAGTAGCGATAAAAAAATACTTTCATTTGAATAGAAATAAGGAATCCAGGTCAGATTTTTTGTGCCAAACAAGTGAATATATGAAGCTATAATTTAAGAATACAGAATAAAACAGGTCATTGTAGCATTAGCGAAAGTGCAAAGAGGCAGAGAAATAAGCAAAATGACACAAATAAATAAAGCATGAGAATACCGGGGCACTCAAATGATTCAGCTGAATAAAGGGTCAGTGTGTCTGCAGGTATTTGTTCCGATCATGCACCACAACACCAGATTTCAGTAATTAGGCTCTTGTCCTTGTTAAGGAGCCGAGCTCATTAGTGAAATCAGTTGGGTTGGAATAAATACCTGGCTGGGCTCCGGGACTCTAAATGGCCAAGTTGAATTTATATGTGTGCACACTTTATTACAATCTTCTTTTGCCTCTTTTTAATTTTATTTGTTTATTTGTTTAATTTATTTATTTTGCCAGTTTGTTTTATGGGTTGTTTTTTTTTTTTTTAAGTTAAAGAGAACATAGTAACTTGCGATTCTAACTATCCAGTTTTACAAGTGAGCAAAAGCAAAATGTTTTACATTAAATGAAAGTGAAAGTGACTATCTGCCGTTGTGAAACACGGTACAGCACACAACGAAATGCAGTCTCTGCTTTGAACCCATACATACCGTGCAGCAGGGGGCAGCTATTTAAAGCATGAAAAGATTAAACCTTCCGATCTTGGGGCCTAGTCCTTCACCACTAGACCACCACCTAAATGAAAGTAAAATACACTTTTTTGTTTTCAGATCCCTTGTGTGCGATAACTGCCTTTAGCTTTAGGCCAAGTGACTTCATCAAATAGTTGGTTTCTCCTTTAGTTGTTGTTTGTTTCAGGGGGTTTCTCTCTTCAGTCTCCTTTCAGGAGATGAAATGCATGTTCAGCTGGATTAAGACCTTTTCCACTTTTCCACTCTTTTGACAACTTTTGTGGCAGTTTCTTTTTGACTCATTCGGGGGTGGTGGTGGTCTAGTGGTAGGGTACTTGCCTCTGGATCAAGCAGTCCCTGGTTCAAATCCCACCTCTAGCACTACCACCACTGGGTCCCTGAGCAAGACCCTTAACCCTGAGTTGCTCCAGGGGGACTGTCCCTGTAATTAGGACATGGAAGTCGCTCTGGATAAGAGCGTCTGCTAAATGCTGTAAATGTAAATTCTGCTTCTACCATCATGAGTTACATCCTTAATAGGGATCATCATGGCTGTTTCAATGACCATGCAAGCCTAAACTGTGACACTATTTCCAGCAGGCTTCATTGAAGATTTTGTATGTCTTGGATCATTTCTCCACACTCTGGCCCTTTCATCACTTTGGTGGAGATAACCTTTTCCTCATCAGCCCATAAAACTTTGTGGTTCATCACTGTATTTTTTTAATTTTACAATTCTTATTGCTGATGAGTGTTTTGTGTCTGGTGATACCATATCTATGTTATTGCTCTTCTTTGAACCAAAGATTGGGATACCTCCATCCCCATGACTGTTGTTTTGGGGATTTTCTTTTTGACTTGTCTGTCATTAGCTGTTGCTCTCTTCTCTTCCCTTCATGTTGGTTTTCCCAAATCTAAACTCAGGGTAAAATCCAAAGCTCCAACTAAGGCCAGATGTTAAAAGTTATATAAGCTTGAGATTAACATTCTAACAGGAGAGCTAACTCCTGTTACCGTCTCCGGTTCCAGTACTTTTGCTCAGTTATTGAAGACAAAGTGTGTTAAAGACCAAAGAGAGAAACACCCTAAATCAAACAACTGAATGATGATGTGGCAGAAGTCTGGAAAACCATAACCAAAGAAGAAACCCACAAAGTAATTGTGTTGCAGACATAATGCAGTTATTGCAATCAAGGGATACGCAACTAAACATTAAGTGTCAGTTACGTTATTTAAAACGTTCTCTTGTAGCAGACAGTCACCAATGGACTCTTTTACTTTTACTGTAACTCATGCTTACTGGAAATGATCACTATACAGGGTTTTTCTCTTTCTTTCTTGCCAAGACCTAGAAGGTTCCCCTTTTGGGTTTTGGTTTCTCCCAAGGTTTCTTCCTCCTGTTTTGGGGAGTTTTTCCTTTCCTCTGTCGCCCTCAGCTTACCCAATTGGAGGGCTCAGACCCGGATTCTGTAAAGCTGCTTTGTGACAAAAACAGTTGTAAAAAGCACTATATAAATAAAGTTGACTTGACTTGTTGATCAGTTGCAAAAAGTGCTTTGATGTATGCAATTTAACAAAACTACATGCCAGTAACTTTACAATTATAGCAATTATTAGATGCTGTCATCCTGAGCATCCTACATTACCAAATGACAGGTAATGCTTCTTGGGCTACTTGGAATTAGCGCCTGGCTCAGGAACCTAAATGGTCCTAGGAATAAGAAAGAGTAAAACTCAAACCCACAACCCCGTCCCACCCCCCCAGCTGATCCTAAGCTGCCAAGACTTTGCTTGCCTTGCTGTTTCAATAGTTTTGGAGTGGAGTGTGTGTGCGTGTGTGTGTGTGTGTGTGTGTGTGTGTGTGTTTGCGCGTGTGTGCATGTGCATAAACAGGGTCCTCTATAAATTCTTTGCCTTTTGCCTTTTTCTCTTGGAATAAACTAGATGTTTAAACAGATTGTGGGACTGCAGAATAGATATATGTTTTTGGTGGTGTTGTTGTCTTTTTAACACCATAACACACTCTTTTAGGTGCTTTGGTGACTAGCGGCCATATCATTTGGGCACTCTTGGTGCTTCAGTGAGCATTTCAAGGTGGATGTGTTGGACAACTTCTGAGCTGCTTGCTGAGGTTGAAAACGTTTATCCTGAAGCAGATGCATTCGCCTTGGCACTGATTATTCCACAAGAGAACAGCCAGGCAATCTGCTAGTCTAACATATGCTCAATAGAAAAAGTGTTGGAGAGTGACAGGTAGTGGTGGAGAAAAAATCTGTCTATATGTTTGAGACTGGATGCAGCCGGCACGCTGCATTATGTGCATGTGTTTCTCTCCATGGCTGTTATTGCTCTACTCTGAAGTGTGTAAAGGAATTTAGAAGACATGGAAAAGTGGAAGCAACACATAAAGTTCCTTTCAGCCTGTTTTGTCTGTTGCTGATTTGAAAGGACAATATCTGACATTCTTGTATTCATTGTATTTCTTTTTTTTTTGTTTTGTTTTTGGCTTTTGGTTCATTTGTGGTATTTTATGTACCAAAACAGTCATAATTCATTTCTATACTACCATTTTCATATTCTTTAGAACTGATCAGACTATTTTGCTATATTTCCCTATGCCTACTAGACAGATATATGTAATTTACCTTCATCCTAATTGGTTCCTCAATGTAACTTTAGTTGAAATAGTGTGGAAATAATATGAACCATGTAGCTAATATTCCATGTTTTAAAATTGTGACAAAGAAGGGAGAGATGGTACATTTTTTAAAAGAGCGTTCTTTGAAAGAAGCAAATAAAGCAGGTTTCCTGTTATTTCAGTGCTTTAAAAAGTGTAAAAATACCTAGTTTTATGGAGTTTGTGGCCCCCTTTCCTTTGTGATCTTTTAGATAAAACATACATGAAATGATGAAAAATCACAGCCATGTTGACACTGTTGAGCTCAGCATGGTTCACAGAGGCACACAGACTTCATGCAAATGAATGTAATAGTCTTCCACTTATTAAAACTTTCAAACCAGACTGCCTTTCAGTATTATATACATTCAGCCAACTGCTATAAATTGAAATGACACACATACAGTCAAAACTAAAACCTAACTTTTAAGGTTTAGGATCAAATGCAAAGGTAGAGCAGCCAAAGTATTCCAAAAGTTGCTAGAAATAATTGTAAGCTGTAGCTTTTCTTATTGAAAATCAAAAAAATGTTGGATGTGGTAATTAAAGGAAGGAAGAAAGCAGGGCCAAAGTGAGCAAGTACAGCGGATGCTCTTGCATTTTTCTTTCTTTTCTCTCTTATATCCATTGTGTGACTTCATTTTTATATCCCATTAAAAGCCGAATGCATCAGACAAGTCACTCAAAGCAGGGCTCATGGGACACCACGGCTCTGGATCTGCGCATCATTAGACACACTTCCACTCACATTATCTTAGTTCCAGCCCACCGCCCCCGATGAAAAACAGAATTCAGATTTTGTTTTGTTTCTGTCTTTTCCCTCCAAATTTCAATACAAAAGGAATGGAGTGAAAGCTCGGAGGAATGAGCGAAGGATCCAATCAGAGATATTTAAAGCATAGATGTGCTTTGGTACAGCTAAAGTCCCTTAGGTTGCTTTGTTTTTTTTTTTTTGTTTTGTTTTTTTTGTTTTTTTTCTCCAGTGAGCTCCAAACTATCTTGTCTATAAGTGCTCTCCACCATAAACAACTTATTTTTACTGGGAGCAAAACAATGGCATGACTGTAGGAGGATTGAGGTCCATGACATACGAGATGCCTGTACTTAATGTGTGTATGGCTCCACAGCCTGAAACAGTATAAAGATGCGTGTGTGCCACTAATGTGGGCCAAAAGGTGCACTAGTTTATGCTCAAGCATTTAAGGTCCCCCAGATAAGTTAATGAATTATATCTAATCCAGTCACATCTCAGAGCTTTACTGATTCATATCTCCACTCCAACATCGTTCGCTTTAACAAACTTCACTGAACTCCAGCAGCCATACAAACAAAATGATGCACAGCAGACTAATAAACTTACTGTGAACTGTGTCTGAATCCTCTCTTTGACTGATGCAAGTCAAAGCAGTAGATTATCACACTATCATTATCTTCATTTAGGAAAGTAGGAAGAGAGAAAGTAGTCTAGCAAATCAGAAATGCAGAGTGAAATATAACCCACCTTTTCAAATGTCTACTTTTAAATAGACATCATGCCTAAATGCATGTATATTTTCACATTTACATTTACATTTACGGCATTTAGCAGACACTCTTATCCAGAGCGACTTCCACATCCTGATTACAGTGACGGTCCCCCCTGGAGCCACTCAGGGTTAAGGGTCTTGCTCAGGGACCCAGTGATGGTAGTGCTGGAGGTGGGATTCGAACCTGGGACCTCTTGATCCAGAGAAGGTAGATTTTTTGTAGAAGCATTTTTTTTTTCATCAGAAATATTTTCAGACTGCTGAGGTGTGTATATCAGCTGCAGAATTCACATCTATAGTATTGTTTAAAGTGTCATTCGGTCTATGGAAGGTGGCAGTTCAGGTGTGGGGTTTTTGTAAAAGAAATAATCCAGTAATGTCTGTGCAGAAAATGCTATTCTGATTTTGTTATGATTCAGAACTCTAATGGCCTGGGGAAAAACCTATTTCCCATACTAGTCGTAGAGGTCGTATGTTGCAAAACCTTTTGCCAGACGGCAGAAGTAAGATGAGTGTGGGAGAGGTGAGGGGGGTCATCCATGTTGCTGTTGGTTTTGCCAATGAGTGTGTGGTGTAGATGTCCGAGACAGAGGGGAGAAAACCCTGAAGTTCTTGTCAGCTGCCCAAACAGTCTGCTGTTGAGAACTGCACCCAAACCAGGCAGTCATGCAGGAGGGTTTCCATGGTCCCTCTGTAGAATGTGGTGAGGACAGGGGAAGACATAGATGCTGCTGAGCTTTATTGGTAATGGAGGTGTGGCTGAGGGTCCTCAAGAGGTTGTCTGCAATGTGAAAAACAAGGGACAAGGTGCTGTTGAGAATCTTCACCTGTTTGCCCATCCATCCATCTATCCATCTATCCATCCATCCATCCATCCATCCATCCATCCATCCATCCATCCATCCATCCATTTCAATAAAAAAGTAAACAAAATGAAAATAAACAAAACACCATAGTAAGTATTTGAAAACCACAAAAGCCTAAGGGGAACAATCATTAAAGATGCATGAAAGATGCAAGGCAATGTAAAGACAAACTGTAACACAGGTAATTATACACAAGACAATACCAGAAACACCTGTAAAGAGGGGAACCGACTATACACAGGTGAACTTACTAAACGCTGGGCACAAACGCTGGGCACAAAGACAACACAAGCAAAAATGTTTATGCTGATGCACATCAGTCTTCCATCGATACATCTGTCTATGGGGTTCGTTACAGAAAACAGAACAAGTCAACCAGTTAAAAATATCAGGCGAGTCTCATGTCTTGACACTCAAGTCCCAGGCTCAGACATGTCACAGACAAATCTCACTTCAAGTTCCAGGTCCAAAAAAAAAGAAAACAAAACCTGGCTATTGGTTATTTATGTATTTATTTGTGGCCAAACGTTTAGAGACTTGGCCCCTGGATCGGAAGATTGTGGGTTCGATTCCCTCACCAGTAGGTTGCCCTGAGGTACCCTTGAGCAAGGTACCGTCCCCATCACTGCATAGCTGCTTCCTGCTGCACGTGTGTGTATGGGTGAAACGCAGAGGTTGAATTTCATTGTGTTGTGCTGTGCTGCATTTCACAATGACAAGAATAGTCACTTTCACGCATTCACTGAAATATACAATGCATGCTTTCAAGAAAAAGACTCTCTTCAAAATCTTTACAAATCATAATGTTCAAGTCTGAGCCACAGTCCACGTAACCCACGGCACAAGTCATTTTTGACTTTATCGAGTCGGCTCAGGTTTGAGGTTGTAGTCAGACTCTGCTCCAAGTAATGTGAAAGATAAAGAGTAAAGATTAGTATACCACTTTGGACTGAGTGGATCAGGTACTGAAAACATGCAGCTGAAATGTGAAGGTTTCTAAAAGATTCATATTAGTTATCTAGTACTTAAGACCGAAATAGGCGTCCTCTACTGATCACCCTGTAGAACAATAGAAAGAAAGGAGACATGTGCACACATGCAAAGCCAAACCACCACATTTCACATTCTCAGACCTAGCAGGATTGTCCTAGAAGGACTGTCAGGAACTGAAACTATAGTTGACATGCAATACACTAAAATGCAAACAATGGCCTGACATTTTCTTTCGAATGTCTTTGTCAAAGGCAAGGAAAGCTACTGAATGCTGTGGCATAGAGGCATTTGCCATTCTGATGCCAGATGCTTTATACAGGTGAAAGTGAAGTGGGGTCCCTCAGGGATCCTTTTATGCTGAGCAGCAGGAGGAAAATGTTAAATTGTACCAGCCCTCTTTATACGTATATAAAAATGTCCCGAACAAGATGCGTATCTTAATAGATGAAGTAAGAGCAAAAGAACTATAATTTTAATCAAATCTCAGGCTTATTCGTGAGAGGCTGTCGTGCGCTATTGAAGTTTTAAATGCATGTTGTTGGGACTCAGTGAATGGGCTTGGCAGGGGGTGTCTCGCTCCATAATTATCCTTCACTTACAGGTATTTCTGTTGCCATGGTCTTTATCTTCTCTTGTAAAGAGGAAATCAATTTGTACAGATGTATATGAGAAAGGTGATTGCCTTGTTGAGGTGAGAAAAAAAAAGCAAGGTAGAAAAAAAAAGTATTCTCTTAAAATGGACAAGTCATTTGGAAAATTGAGAAGAGGTGCTGTGAATGTGTTTGTTTGTGTCTTTGTTTGGTTGTATTTAGCCACTGGGATGGGCGCTTTGTGATGAGTGGAGATTCGTCAAGTGTCGCAGCAAGAAAAGTAACTCAAACTAAATAAAAAAAATAAAAAAATAAATAAAAAAGAAAGAAAATGAAAAGAGAGAAACTTGAGCCTCAAACTCATTCCGAGTTGCTACAATCCACTTAACAGTCAAAAAAGGCTATTCTTTTCTTTAGTGGTTTAGGCAAAATGACCGACTTTGTACATGGTTAGAATGATTGAATCAATGAGAGCACTAAAAAAAAAAAATGAACTAAACAAGTTTGTTTTGACCTCACAATATGATTGGCAGAGAGACATTCTATGAGTGGCAGTATGCCCCAATAGTGGCACTTGAGTGGAGTGAAGAGGAGGATAAACTAAGTTGCTCAAAAGTATCTGTATGATCCTGCATATAGTTTCTATTAGGCCAGTAAGCCATAATTTCAGTTGAATCCCAGTGTTTGGTTTTTTTTTTTGTTTTTTTTTTACCAATTCTGCTGCAGAACTGTAGCTAGTTCTCAACTTAATAGCTCATAATAGCTCATAAGATTGTAGTTTATATATGTTTTGACAGGAAGAACAGGCTTGACATTTCTAGGCATTTCCAATATTGGAAAAATTTACACGAGCAAATATACATTCAAAGGCTTCACCCAAATGTGTATATTACTTTCAATTATAGAATAATATGACTTTTTACAAGGGATTAACATGATACTGAACATGAATATTGCATGATTTCCACAAAGGGAATCCAGTTTCCAGTGTGTTTAGTAGCAGCAACAGTGACTGCCTGCTCCAACATATAACCACGTATACAGCCAATATTCCCAACTCCTCTGTGATCGTAGTCTATTGTGCTCACTCTGGCTCTCAATCATACATCTCATAGACTCTAGTCACAGATGATGCTCTCAGGAGGAATTGAAAGGTTTTGTTGCTTATGTTAGTTTGCTGCTCATTGATTTATCCACAGGTCTTCCACACTGTCTAGCATGGTTGGCTGAATGTATCACTTTACAAAAAATGTAGCTGTATTTGTAATAAAAGCATTACAGTCACACACTGTCTCATTGTACCAAACTACGCACGAGCAGCTTCTCTTTAGCCTGTCTTAATATGGATGCTTTGAAATTATGAAAATGGTGTTAAATAACAGTGATGATGACACTTTATCAAATTAAACTATTATATAAAATTTAATGTTTTTTAACCGAGCTACAATTATTTTCATTAAATTTAAGCAACCATGCTGCGTTTGCCTACTTCGCAGGTTCTTATCATTCTCATATTTTAGATTTGCTTTCTATTAGAAACTGGTGGCATTTCCTTCCAAATAGGACAGTTATGTGATCTTCCTTTATTTTTCATGTGAGTAACAAGCTGAGGTCAAAAATACATGAGTTAAACTCATGATAAAAACAACAGAATTTTTAAGACTGTTTTAAGAATACCTGAAGGGGTTTTATTCAATTATTCGCATGAACTGTCTTTGCTTTTATCACTGACTTGTGCTGCACGAGAGCCTACACTCAATGCGGGCCAGAATGTCACAGACAGTGGATGAATTATCACAATTAGGGTCATCAGCATCCCACTCGAGTGGTCAAGTGGAATGAAATCAAGGCATTAGGTCCCACAGCTTCCAGCTTGGTTACACACTCACGTACACACACACACACACACACACACACACACACACAGAGCACTGAATGAAACCATTAGCATCCAGCGTAGGCACTCTCACAATCACTCTTGGCACTTATTAATTAGGCTTGAGATTTCAGAGCATATTCTGCATTTATTGCTAGCCAGGCACGTAGGCGTCAGAAGGAGGAAAAAAAAGTTCTGTCACAAGCAATACTACAGTGCACAGCAATTGTCAGGCACAATTACTCCCTGTTAGAAAGGGCCAGCGATTTAGGCCTGCCATGACGACTCAGATAGCCCAGGGGTCCTGCTGTGTCTATAGTGGACATGAAGGCCGGCAGTCCAGCCACAGCTAGAGGATGTTCGCTGCTCGGCAGGACTCAAAATGACACATGGTCCATGACTGACGATGCATGCTGGAGTAACTAGGGCAGGCAGGATCATGGTGTACATACATGAGCCAGAGACATAGCTCAAGACCTTGAAAGTCCCAGGCGTTCTTCTCCTGCTGGGCACTGACTTTTAACCACCACATTTTAATTCCTCACCCTAATAAGTAAACAATATTTCATATGTATGTAGACACCTGATCTTTTAGTCTATAGTTAGAAATAAACGCTATTCATTTTGTCCTCCTCTTGCTGAAGTGACAAACACTGTTCTTGGATGTCCTCACACTAGCTACTGGAACATTACTCAGCCAAAGGACATCTAGCTCACCAGCCTCATCATTACATACTTTGACAATTATAAGGCAAGTGAATATTTTGACCATTTTCATAATTTTTTTAAATATGTTCCAACTCCAAGCTGTATAAACATGCTAATTGCATATAAGTTGATTGGAAATAGTCAGTCAGTCATTTTCTGCCACTTGTCCCAAGTGGAGTCCATCCCAGCTCACACAGGGCAAAGGACATGGGACACACCCTGTACAGGTCGCCAGCCCATCGCAGGGTGGAGCGTGATGGGGACAGCACCTTGCTCAAGGGTACCTCAGGGTAACTTATGGGGAAGGGGTTCGAACCTCCGATCCTCCACTCATGTGGCCAATGCCCTAACCACTAGGCCACCGCTTCAAAAAAAGAGATTCTATGAAAAGTCAAAAATTGTAAAAAGTCATTTAGAGGGACGCAGCACTCTTGAAATTGCTAAGATATTGGGGCATGATCACTGAACCATCAAACAGTTTGTTGCAAACACTCAACATGGTCGCAAGAATAAATGAACTGCCAAAGATTTGAGAAGAATCAGATGTGAAGCTACCAGGAACCCATGATCCTCCTGTGTTGTCATATTCCAGAACTGCATCCTACCTGGAGTATCCAGAAGTACAAGGTGTTCAGTGTTGAGAGACATAGACAAGATAAGGCAGACTGAAACACCTGAAACACTACTGAACAAGACATATGAGTTGAAACATCAAGACTGGGCCAAGAAATATCTCAAAACAGAGGTTTGATGGACTGATGAGATGAGAGTGGCTCTCGACGGACTAGATGGATGGGCCCATGGTTGGATCAATAACAGGCACAAAGCTCCACTTCAACTCAGACGTCAGCAAGGTGGAGTTGGGGTACTCGTATGGACTGGTTTATTAAAGATGAGCTTGACGGACCTTCTCAGGTAGAAGATGGACAAAAAATCAACTCCCAAACCTACTGCCAGTTTTTAGAAGAAACATTCTTCAAGCAGTGGTTCAGGAAAAAGTCTGCATCTTTCAAGAAGACCATGGTTTTTGGGCAGGACAATAATCCATCGCATGCATGGAAGTACTTCACTGCATGGCTAACCAGTCAAGACCTTAAAGATGAAAGAATAATGACATGGCCCCCTTCCTCACCTGACCTAATCCCTATTGAGAACCTTCTTAAACCGTAGATGTACGGGGAAGGAAAACGATTGTGAGTTCGCTCACAATTCCCTCACCAGTAGGTTGCCCCAAGGTACCCTTAAGCAAGGTACTGTCCCCGTCATTGCTCCCCAGGCGCTTTCAATAGCTGCCTCCTGCTGCATGTACCTGTATGAGCGAAACGCAGAGGTTGAATTTCATTGTGTTGTGCTGTGCTGCATTTCACAATGACAAGGGTAGTCATTTTCACTTTATTTTTTCAGTGCTTCTCTGTGTAGGTTATACAAGCAGTGTAAGCAAAGGGTGCACTGAAAAGTGGTCAGACTTGTTAATTAGAGAGGGTGTCTTGGTATCTTTTGTTTCTTGGTATTTCAAAGTGATGCTATGGAAGAACTATGTTTGGTAGTGTTAGTGGTTTCAAATTTAGGTTTTAAATAGTCATCCATTAAAAGATTTTTTTTACGCATCCAAAATTGGTTCTTCTTTAGCAATTGAAGATTTATATCTGAATAAGTATAAAGAGTTAACAAATTATGTTAATACATTTGAGAATGATATTCCACGTGTGAAAAAGAGCTAAAAAATCTCTTCCTATTTTTTATTATTTGGGCTTTTGAATTAAAGTCCTCTTGACCCAATTATCAGCCATGCAGGCTCTGTATTCTTTGCAATCCAGGTTGTTATCCATTCTGAGAATTTTTGATTTGCTTTGTTTTGATACCTTTTTTATCCACCCATGGGAGCATGCTGAAGAAGAAGGAGGTTCTTACACTCTGTTTTCTTTTTTTGCATTCAGACCGCATGCTATTCCTCTAGAGGGGAAAAAAAGAGTTGAAAGAAAAAAAGAAAGAAGAAGGAGCAAACTCTGATAATGTGCAATGATAACGCCGTGATCAGACCAACATCACTGATGCTACAGAGGAAGTAAAAGAGAATGAGGTGATTAGCAGCACAGCTTTTAAACTCTTTGCTGTTTGTTTGCCAGGTGTCATGCAGTGTGACCAGGCTTGCAATGTTACACCACACGTACAGCAGAGCAGCAGGACTGCTGCTGTTGTAGATTTCAGGCAGTTTAAAGAATCTGCGCGACTGTCTTTGTAAATTTTACAATATTGTCAAGTGAGCTATTTTAGGGCTCAGCAAGCCAGGCCCATTTGGGGAAGGGGTTCAAGAGGGTGACATCACCTTGCAGAACTACAGTCTCTCTTTTTAAATTCGAAAGGGTAGAAAGTTAATTCTTATAAGAGTCAAAAATGTAATGCCTGTGGAATGAGAGTTTAATACCACTGTCAGAATAAAATCTTGTATCTACATTTTTTTTTGTCTTTAAATAATTTAAAAAGGCTAGTTGCCCTTTACATTTATCATTCATTCATTCATTTCTCTCCACTTATGTGGGACCGGGTCGTGGTGGTAGCTGGCTGAGAAGAACAGCCCAGACACTTCTTTCCCAGGCCACTTCCACCTGCTCCTCCTGGGGATCCCAGGAGTTTCCCAGGCCAGCCAAGATTTATAATCCTGCCTGTGGACTGGACCCATTGTGCAGTTGCCTTTTAAAGTTTACCAAAATTTCAATGAACCAATACAAGTAAAAATAATTTACTATTAACTTCCACTTCATTTTAAGCATGTTTCTCCAGTTACTTTTTGGAGATACAAGTTTTGTTGTTGGAGCAAATCCTAATTTCTACATATATTTTTTAATTTATTGGCACGATGATGATAAAGAGTTTCAGTTTGGCTTCCATCTAAGGTTCAGGTGTCAATGTTTTGATGATATGAGGAACAAACTGGAGTAAATCATTTCCCCTTTGCCGACCAGTATCATCATTTTCAATGGCAGAGCCCAAAGGAAGCTGTGGCTGAGTTTTAATGAGCTGTATGGAAATTCTTAATGGAAGAAAAACTATCCAGTGCCCCAAAGCCCTCTACCTGAGGAGACAAAGGACACTGAGTGTACCAGGGGAAGAGGCAAATATGGGATAATCAGTGTCATTCATATTACGTTTCTTGACACAAATGATCTGATAATTCACATCTGAAGTGAATTAACATCTGTTGTTTGAATGGGGCTAATGTCTTGCAATTCATCAATTTCACAGCCTCCTATTGCTGACCAGAGATTCATCACAGACTGGAGATCTAAACGTATCAGAGCTTTGGACTGATGTTGATGGAGGCTCTGCACTTGGTCATGATACAAGTCTGGAGGAAGGTAAGGGAAAGAAAAAAAAGAAAAAAAAGAAATAAAGAAATAAATAAATAAATATATATATATATATATATATATGGATGGATGGATAGATATACGGCAAGCCATTTAGAAAATAAATCATATATATAATAACTGAAACACTGTACATATATCAATTTACAAAATACTTTGCATTTTGTAAATTGATTAAAAATAAGCAATCATTATATTTCTGAAAGCATTCTTTGTTTACAGCATTTTTTATATGTATATAGGATCAATTTATGGTCCAGTATTGTCCAGCAGACCATTACCCATTGCTTCATTCTGCCTCTACCAGCTTGCTTTCTGACCATGGTGCATCCCTGTTCCAGCCCTTCTCCAGGTACACTACACACACAGAAGTCTACTAAATGCCATAGGATTTTAAGCATAAATCTGTCTTCCTCTACTAAAAGGCTGAAACCTGGTAGTGGGTTGACCTTTCAGCAAGAATATGATCCCAAACATCAATCAAAAACAGACACAAATACAAAAAAAACAAAAAGGTTTTCCCTCAGGAGGCTCTAAAATGTTGTGACATAAATAAAAGATACCGTTCTTCAACTTTGTACAATATTTCAGAATGTGGCTCTGTGCTCAGTTAATACCTTTCTGGGCTGTTGGTATCAAAATATAAAAAAAGAGGAAAAAATATTTAAAATATTCAGCAATTTGTTTAAGATCTTCTTTTCATTTACTATTTCACATATTCAATTTGGCTCGTTTAAAAAGGGACGATGATATCGATATTTTTTTCAAAAATAATTCAACAGGATTTCTTTTAGTTGACACTACATTAATTATTAAACCGCAAAAGCAGCTGGCATTTTTAGTCCTTGTTTAAGAACATAAACTGTTGTAAGCTGGAGTCAGAGCTTTGACATGAAAACCACCATGTTATAATTTACTGCAGCATCTTAATAGATTGCTATTCATGATGTTCATACCCTGAGCTTAAAGAATAGTATGAGCAAGTACGCATGTGCTTATGCACAGATCTCTAGGGTCATACAGACTGTCTTGATTCTACAGCAGCTGCTGGCATTGCAGGCATCACAATGAGTCTGCTTTGTTATGAGCTCAATCACAAATCATATGTAATGAATCAGTAAATGCAGCCATATATCAGCACGTTGAATCACAGTGCTTCATACAGTCAAGTGAAAGTGTCAAAATGTCAAACTTTTGCCATCATATACTAAATGATAACTGTATGTATAAAATGGCAACTTTACAGAAAAGGTCAAAAACATGTTTAAGTGAAAGTGACTATTCTTGTCATTGTGAGTATTCACAGCACAGCACACCACAACGAAATTGGATCTCTGCATTTAACCCATGCACAAACACACACCGTGCAGCAGGGGGCAGCTATGAAAGCACCCGGGGAGCAGTGACGGGGACAGTGCCTTGCTCAAGTTACCGCAGGGCAACCTACTGGTAAGGGATTTCAACTTACAATCTTCCGATTCTGTGGCCAACTCTCTAACCACTAGGCCACCGCTGCCCCCATTGTTACCTTGTGAAATAAACAAAAATAGATCATAAGATACATTCATTCATTTGGAGCACTTCTAATAGTCCACTAACACGATATATATGAACATGGGGTATGTGGTTATTATTACAGAAAAATAATAACAAATCACAAATTTGTAAAACATACTAGAAATGTCAGATATGCATGTCTCCAGGTCTTGACACTGATAAAAATATCCTGTGCATTGGACTGTGTATATGTGTGTGATTATTCGGAGGAGGATCCGAGTGGTAAATGAGCTGGATGAACACAGAGGAGGGGAAATAGTTGGTAGGTAAAGATGGATGAAAAGTCTATGGTGGAAAAAAAACTGGTGCAATTAAATCAAGCTTAATTCTATTTTGATAATTGTCGGCGTTTGCGGCCCGGGCTCACCGTGGGGATGTTGTGACTTGTGTACGAGACTGACAATGAAGTCGGCAACAACAGCTGCTCGGCGGCGGCTAGCTCGTGTAGCTCACCGCTCAAGTCTTGTCAGTCACATTTCCCCTAATTAACTAACATCTGCTTTCCATTTTCAGTTACACTGCATCGCCAGCTTGTCTCATCTGAATCCCTGACTCCTGACCTCCCCTGAGGAAGCTGCTTGCTGTCAAAAGAACCCCCAGCATCCACAGAGCGCCACACAAAGGTGCTTGCTTGCTTTAAAGCAGCAAAAGCCCCGTGAAGCAGCGCCAGGGCCGCCGCGAGCTGCAGGCAGACGGGAGAGGAGCTGTCAGCTTTAACCTCAGAGACACACTCAGCACCAGACAGGAAAGAGGTGCCATCCCTCCATTTGGCTCAAGAGAGTCCCGGTGTGAAGCATCCTCCTGTGACTTTGCTACTCTTCTCTATCTTTTTTCATACCCACCCATCCACTCACCTCCCCAGACCCACCGACACCCACCACCCCACCACAAAGGACTAAAATACCCAACATTGTGCACTGTCAGTCCCCGGGGCTCAGCTTATTCCCAGTTTTAGCCCAGCTAAGACAGCGCATTCACTGTCTGTTTACAATAGCAGAGTATAAACGCAAGGCATTCCTGAAACTGAGGCAGCTGAATTAATCCTGCTTTAAATCCAGGCTTTAAATGAGTGTCAGAAGTCTAAATCACCAGATATGGAAGCGGAGGTGATGGAACTGCTATAGATGAATAAATATTCAGATCATAAATTTTTGGTTTTTGGTTATGCTGTTCTGGCTCATTTAAACTGAAACACGAACATCCATTGCTGATTAGTGTCCAAAAGATCAATTCAAACAGTAAATGCTCTTCAAACCCAAAGGATAATAAATGGCCTTACAGAATCTAATTTGCTATAAGAAATTTGATATCTTGATTTATTGATTGACTTTTTGACTGATTGATTGATTGATTAATTGATTGATTAATTGATTTTTTTCTTCCATATTTCATTCTCCTCAGTGTTTCCTCTTGATCCCAAACCTCATGATTTTGTTAGAAATGAAGCAAATCTCCCAGGTTTTGAAAACAAAGGGTAAATGATTACATTTAAAAAATAATTAACAGATGGGCCTGCCTAAAAAAAAAAAAAAATATGATTTTCTACAAATGACTGCATTCTCTTCCCTTTGGTGTGAAAAGTAGATTCAAGAACACTTTTAAATAATTTGTTCAATTTGTTCCACAGCCAAAGAAAAGCGGCTTGGTGGAAATTCAGATTCATTAAAACTTAATTAATATGCATCATTATGTAAATGAGGTTGCAGTTAATGAGTTCTTAAAAGAAGCCTTCCTTAATTAGTTCACTTTTAATGGCATCATCATTTATCTTTTTCTTTGAAGCAGAATGACGCGGGGAACTAGCCTCTCCCGAAAGTGCTAAAATTTTCCATTTTTTAATTATTCTTATTTCCTTAATTTTTATATGATTAAGAATGCATTTAGAGAACTAAATAAATGAGGGGAAAAACTTACACTTTTTTTGTTTCCAGGCTCGCCTATTTCCATTAAAACAGTCTCACTGGATGGCGGGGTGCTTAGAAAGTTAAAGCAAAAGCGTCCTCTTACAAAACAATCAAGAGTTTCTCACAATTACCTCTCCAGCATCTCTGAATAGCTTCATTTCAGCTCAGTCTGAGCTAACACTTAATTGCTCCCTCCATTTGGGCTACTGTATATGTTTCTGCAGTTCATTACTATTTATGTGGGCTTTAGATTCATAGCCTGGGAATGTAGGGATGAGAAAATTTGTTCAGTGTTCACTCCATCACACATGCACGTCTGTTTTTTTTTGTATCAATCATTTATATATGAAAATTAAATATGCATCATGCAAACTCATTGTACAGTTTGCACCGTTACAAGCATATCTAATGTAGATAATGACTTTTATTAGTATTCAGTGACACAACATGAGTTTAAAAAGATTTTGCTTTTCGTGCATCAGAATAATCCGTGTCTTAATGTCAGTTTATTTTTTAGTATGTTTTGCTGCTTTATCTGCTTATTCTTTATCATCTAACACTGCAGCTTATTACAAGAAATAGGGCGACCTTCTCCAGGTTCCTTTGTTATTGTAAGTTGTGCAAGAAGTCATCAAGCTGTCTGTGTTTTAAAGTTTACCCCAAATGTAATCAATCATCCATGGCATATCTGATGTCTGCAGTTTGCTTCTGTTGTTTTGCACGGAAGCTACTTAACCAGTGTAGCTAAAAGGTAATAAAGCTTATACACAACCAGTTAGAATCGTGCAACCTGAATAGCTAAATCATCACACACTAATCTCAAACCATGTTGCCAGGGTGGCGGTGGTCTAGTGGTAGGGTACTTGCCTACGGACCTACGGCTCAAGAAGTCCCAGGTTTGAATCCTCTGGCACTACCACCACTGGGTCCCTGAGCAAGACCCTTAACCCTGAGTTGCTCCAGGGGGACTGTCCCTGTAATCAGGACGTGGAAGTCGCTAAAAAAAGATGTGGTTTCTGATCCTGCATGATATTGTTATCCACCAAAATTCATAAAAGCATGTTACATAAATTCCACAGTTCTTAAGCCTACATTTTGGTGATACTTCATTTTTGTCAAAATGTATCTTTAAAACACTGTTGCTAGTGCAGAAGTGAAAAGTGAAAGTGAAAAAGTGAAAGTGACAACCCTTGTCATTGCGAGGTCACAGCACAGCACACAGTGAACCACAACAAAATTGGACCTCTGCATTTAACCCATGCACACACCGTGCAGCAGTGGGCAGCTTTGAAAGCGCCCGGTGAGCAGTGACGGGGATGGCACCTTGCTCAAGGGTACCTCAGGGCAACCTGCTGCTGAGGTAATCGAACCCACAATCTTCCGACCCAGGGCCAACTCCTTAAACACTAGGTCACCACTGCCCTAGTGGTGTGCATCCAAGTTCTCTGAGAATGACTTGCTGTGTTTTCATTGGTGTTGTAGAACTCAGGTTATGCATCTCATCATCTCATACAGATGTTGCCCTCATTTTCACTCAATTCACTCAGCAATTATCTCTAAAACAAACTGATTTATAAACTGTCAAGCTTTAAGTTTTGTTGACCACAGCAAAATAAAGGTGGTTGAACAGTGATCCAATCATTATCTCAGAACTAGTTCTTTTTAAAAAAATGCTGTTAGAGAACAAATGTAATAAAGTGGAACTACATTTGGAAACTGAAGCTGGAAAGGCCAATTCTTTCAACGAAATCTGACATATTTCACATTAAAAACATAATATCTGGTTAGCAACACTAAATGCTAAGTAGTTACATAGTTATGTAACAAGCTAGAAATGAAAAAAAAAAGTTTAGAATTTTAAGCAATTTGAAAAATGTAATCATGAATATGCAACACATCAAGCACATGATCTGTTGATGGCAAATTAAAATGAGCGAGCATCCATAGATGCCCCCTAATTGACTCTGGCTCAAAGCCAAATGTAAGATCTTGTTTTGAGCAGAAATATATATAAATTGAAGTGTGGGTTGTTTTTTTTTTGTGAACGTGCAGAATAGTTTAGACACAATATACTTGCATATAATACAAATAAATAGGGTGTATAAATATATTAGACTTTTCTAAACTTTTCATTATTTGGTATGGAGAAGGTGGAGCTGAGTTAAAGTGAGTGAAGGTGAGTAGCAGCTCTGGAAGATGTTCATGCTGTTGCGAGTCGGCTATCATTATGCTCTTAATTGATAACCGCTGGCATTTGATCAGACACGTCTTCAAACGCAGAACTGATCTTTGTATTTTCTATAAGAAGGCCATCTGTCGTTTCAGAGCTGAGCGTTCATTAAACTGGATTACTCAGCTACCTGGAAATCAGAATTGAATTTACTTTTATAATATATATTTTTGCTTTGTGTTTATGACCATCTGCATTTACGTTCCAGTAGTGAAGACAGAGTTCTTGTTATTCCCGTTTCCTTTATGTTTGTGTATTTGTGGCCTGTGCTCGTCCTTCATCACTGTCAGCATGTGAACATCTGGTCCTGTGCTGAAGTGAACTGTTTACAATCTCACAGATGCAATACATTCTGAATGAAGGTGAGAGAGACAGAATGAGAGGATGAAAATGACTGAACAAAATACAAAAAGTAGAAATGAGAGAAGAAGGGGAGAGGATCAGAGGGAGAGAGAGAGAGAGAGAGGGAGAGAGAGAGAGAGAGAGAGAGATGCAGACAGAGTGAGGTAAAGAATGGAAGTGTTCTGAAGTGTTAAGTGACATGCAAATCACCTGCATCTCATCTGTCTGGTATCATATGAGAGGCAGAATGTCCGTTCTGTTTTAAATAACAAGCTACATCACTTTTAAATGTTCTTCATCTAACATTGGACTTTGTGCCTTTTGGAGGATGCGCAAACTTATTGCAACTAAAATAAATCTATTAAAATGATAACAATAAAATAATGATGATTACTTTGCTGTAGATATGTGGTTAGATAGGTCCGTATTTGGATAGATGGTTAATTAAGTGAGTAGGTACAGTAGATGAGTAGGGTGGGTTGGTATTTCGGTATGTGCTGAGGTGGTGTGAAGGTGTGTGCAGGTGTGTGAATAGGCAGGCAGGTAGGTGAATGGGTTGGTGGATAGAAAGGTGTAGGTAATTTGGCTGGTACCTTGGTGGATAAGTAGGGGGCAGGTGGGTAGGTGACTAGATGAGTTTTGGGGCAGGTAGGCAGATAAGTTAGTAGTGTGGTAGGTGGGTAAGTTGCGTGTGTAGGTAGCAAAGAAGTTAAATAAGTGGGGAGGTAGGTGAGCAGGTGAGTAGGTTAGTATGTGGATGGGAAAGTGTGCCTTCATTGTGTAGGTTGGTGAGCTGGCAAGTGAATATGCAGGTAAGATGATAGGCAGGTAGGTGAGTAGATGGGTTAGTGGATGAGTTGGAGTGTTGGTGGGAAAGTAAGGTGAACGTGAGTGGGTGAGTAGGTAGGTAGATAAGTAGGTGGGCAGACAGAAAATCAGAATATTAAACACAGTTACAGACCCTATGCAAATGCACACCCACATACAATACATAAAGTACATCATGAGACACAAACATGTCAAAATTCAGACAACTTTACCTCTATCGTGGGGAATTTGGGACGGGAAAGGAGAAACAGTGCTTTTGAGGAAACCCATGTGATGGGTGAAGGGTTATTGTCTCAATAATAAATAAAGTTTTATTGTTCATAAAGACATCTTCAGGGTCTTTAGTACACAAACAGCGATCACTAACTGAGCTACATTATTACCGTGACATTATTAAGCTTTTTTTTTTTTTCCACATTGATCGAAAATTGTCTTTAAAAGTAAAGCATAACTGGTTTTGGACCATTGGACATGATTTCGGTAGTTTTGGAAACAACATTTTGGCCTATTTTTCTATCCCTCAGTGCTGCATGTAGTTTCCTTTACATACACAGATGGTGGTTAAAACTAGAAAGCCTAAATCATGCATTCTCCAAACAGTAGCCCACATTAACGGCACACTGTTTGTCCCTGAAGCTGATGGCGGGCTGTATGGAGTATTATTGGAAAAGCTGGCAGGAGAAAGCTGAAGGTAGGAGAGTTGCTTTTATTTTTATCTTGTTTTGGAGCACAGAAAGAAAACTGACAGATTGAAGTATTTGGTGGGCGTCTGCATTACGCACTGAGTGTCCTGTGTGTCATTAACACATGCACACCATCTCTCCTCATGTAACACACACACACACACACACACACACTCACACACTCACAGACAAATGCCAAACTCTGCACCACTCAGCACACACACTTATGGAAATTAAGAAAATGCATTTATTTATTTATTTATTGTCTCGTTTAATTGTTTGTTTATTAACATATAAAATACTGGAAGTGTAAGTAAGTTCTTCAGAGTTTTTCATTCATTTATCTCTCATTTTTGTCACAAATTATTTAATCTGCTGAAGCAAAGTTATTTTAGTTATATTTAATGATTTGTAGGATTTGTAGGATTACAACGTAATTAATTTAGCAACTAAAATTGCAACAGAATAAAAAGTGGACACTTCAGATTATTTGCAAAACCTTTAAAGCCAATTTTGACCAAAAGGAACATAATATAATATAATATAATATAATATAATATAATATAATGCATTTAATTATCTTTTTAAACTTTGTGTATACAAACATTGTGTTCTTTAAAATATAGATTATAATTGCTGTCATATTAACACCATGTATCTCTATGTTTTGTGTTTTTCATTACTATAGCTGTGTGTGTGTGTGTGTGTGTGTGTGGGTGTGTGTGTGTGTGTGTGTGTGTGTGTGTGTGTGTGTGTGTGTGTGTGTCTGTGTGTGATTACTTCTATAATGCACCAAAGAACAGTGGGAGAACAGCAAAACATTTAGACATCCACTTGCGTCTATGTTTGACTTGGCTTCAGGAAATGTTGTTTTGCTAGGTAGGTGGGAGACATCTGAAATGCACACACACACACACACACACACACACACACACACACACACACACGCATACACAGATACAGATACACACACATACACACACCATTGTATTCCTGTCTTTATGGGCTACTCTGGATAATTACAGTCTTGGCAACAATCTTAAATCTAGTGAACACGTCTAATGAAGTGAAGTGAAAGTGACTATTATTGTCATTTTGAGTACACAGCACAACACACAATGAAATTACACCTCTGCATTCAACCCACGTGCAGCAAGGGGGGAAGTTATTAAAGTGCCCAGGGAGCAGTGACGGTGAGGGTACCTTGCTCACGGGTACCTTAGGGCAACCTACTGGCCTGGGATTTGAACCCAAAATCTTCTGATCCTGGGCACAAGAAACAATATTGTTTATTGTTACAATATTGCTATAATGATAATTCAAATCAACTTCTTAAGTTCTTTTTATGAAATTTTGTTCCGTTCTCACTCATTTCCCAAATAATGCTTAAATTATCTGTCAGTGTTTAGAATAAAGATTATTCAGTTTTATACAGTATATTCCCAAAGGTGGTCAATAACCAGTTATACATGATCAGTTTCCAGAGCATTTCCAAATACTTTTACGTGGACAAATTGATATTTTTTACATTGCAGAGGAAATGTAGTTTCACTTAATAATCACCGATTCATTCACATTTTGCTTGCTTCTTCTGTGTTTCCTATAATTCTGCACCACTTTGTGGTTACAGTTCTCAGTTATAAGGCCAACTGAGTTTTTTATACCACGAGTGCATTTAAAGAGAAAACTACACAAACTTCACTTCCTGTGCTGAATGAAGCAGGGTGAGCTCAGATGTTCCACTGTGCTGTAATTATCTGTCTGTCTGTCTGTCTGTCTATTTATGTATTTATTTATCTGCCTGTTTGTTTGCTTGTTTTTAACATGGTCACATATAACAGTTACACGTCTTTGTATTATATTTTTATAAATATTTACACATTTGAATTCATTTGTTTCATTTATTCATAGACAGATCCCTCAAATTATATTGGAAAAGCAAGGCTAATTTATTTGTTTTTGCTTTGCACTGAAGACAAATGGATTTCAGGTCAAGAAATGAATTAACATCCAGATATGTTAAATTACATAGAACATAGCGCCATGTGTATCGAACCACACTGTTTATCCACTGAGCAAAAGTACTGGAGCAGAAAATTTTAAAGCAAATTAAAGTTAAGACTCTTAATATTTGGTTGCACATCCCTTGCTTGAGATAACTAAAGTATTGAACCTGTTGTTTGTTCTGGGCTGTTTCTCTTTTCCGTCTTCACTTCAGGAAATGAAACGCGTGTTCAGTCGGGTTAAGACTGACTGATGATTGGTGATTGATTTGGCCAGTGTAAAACTTTCACTTTTCTCCCGATAAAGTCCTTTGTTAATTTGGCAGTTTGTTTTGGATCATTGTCTTGCTGGATGACAAAGTTCTCCTCAATTCGTTTGGATGCATTTCTCTGTAAACTGGCAGACAAAATGTTTGTCTAGGCTTCAGAACTCATTCTGCTGTTACCATTGTGAGTTACATCACCAGTAAAGATCCCTGAACCTGTTCCAGAAGCAGCCATGTAAACCCAAGCCATGACACTACCTCCACCATGAGGCTGTTCGTGATGTCACCGTCTGTTTTTCACCTGTCAGCCTCCCATGTGCCAGTAGTTTTTTTCACTTGAAAAGTTGGAAATCTGACTTAGCTAATCTAACTTTCATCACAAACTCTGTGTACAGATAGAATAAATGAATTAGCCTTACTGTTGAAGTACTTTTGGAGGGGATGTTCTAGACATTTTATCTCAGAGCACTTCATTTCCACTGACTTAGTAACTCACATGTGACCAGAGTGGTACTCCCAAGGGTATGTCTTCAGTATTTTAGTTATTGAACTTAATTGGCATGCAGTTATAGGTTTTAACGCACACACACTTCATAACACAGGCATGTAGCAGCATCGCACACTCACTCAAATACACACACACACACACACACACACCTGAATTCTTATCTTGGTTTTTAACTTATGCATATGCTATGTGTGTGTTCATGCCCTATGAGCTGAAGCATATAAAAACAGAAAAACTGCAAGTATATAAGAACAAGCCAAAGTCAAAGCTATTTTTTTTCCTTTTCAGCGCTACATAAACACTGTGATTTGCTTCCCTTAAGTACATTAATTTCACAGTGGCAGGTGCCAGAGCTGCCAGTCATTGCATGAAAATCAGAAAAATCCCAGACATGGTGCATATACTGCTGAAAAAAAAGCTGATTTCATTTACTCTGTGTGATTTGAGGGAGTGCGGACTGTTAACCAGGAGCAGAACTGAACGGCAGGTTTATTCAGAGCTAGTTGGAGAAATAGAAGGCTTTTTGACATCTAACACACTTTCAGATTGGATTGTTACTAAACGATTCCTCTGAGTCTTCACTGAGACAAAGATCAGTGTTGTTTGATACAAGCATTTTGCATTAACAATTAATTATGCATGAGGTTGCAGTCCTCCTGGACTGTGAGATGGCCATGAATAAAGAAAGAAGCCCTGCAAAATTTAGCGTAATAGAATGTAAAAGAAGAAGAGAAATGCAGGAAAGTAAGAGAAACTCAAGGGCTGCTGGTACATAGCTGGTTTGGGTTAAACTCGGTTTGCAAGAAGAAAATCTTCATTCTTAAAAAAAAAGAAAAAAAAACAAGCATTTTTCTCCATTTTATGAAGTTTTGTTTTTTATTTATGCTTTTTTTTCTTCACTTGAAATGAGGAACACCCTTTTCCTGATAATGTCACACTGAGCAAACCAACAGACATGATTGTAAATTATAAAAAAAAATGTTCAAAAAATGGCAAATTATTTCTCACTTTTTCAAATTTATCATAGTATAAAAGCCCTGTTAAAGTTGCAAAACATGCCGTTCAAATTTATTTTGTGGAATTCGCAAATGAAAACTGGACATTATGTGAAAATTCCATGGTTAATAGACCAATAGCAAAGGTCCACAATAACTTTTAAGAAATTGCATTAACTTCCATGAAAAAAAACTTTTTTGTGTTCCTGGAGATTATGTCGAAACAGAAACTTCCATTTTCTGAATGACTCATTTTGTGACATTACATTAGCAATTAGCAACTCATTCAATGATAATTTAGCCTCGCCCATTCATACTGAAGTTATAAGAGATGTGTCAGCCCAGACTGTTTCCTTAATAGTATAATACAGAGCAGCCAATCAAAAGTCTTTTACATCATCCTAAAAGCACTTCAACAGCACCATTCTAAGAGATAATGAAAGGCTGGAGAACATGTCACATAAAAAAGAAGCATAGTATTTTTTATATATATATAATTAAAGTCATACGAACCCCAGAAAAAAAATGAAGAAATCAACCCTTTTAATGGACATGATTTACTTTTCTGGACATTTTTGTTGCATAATCTGATTGGTACTCTGTTGCTAGAATTCAGTCTAATTCAGTCAGGACTGTCTCGAGCAGTTTTGTGTTTTTTCTTTCATCATTCTGTCTGGGTAGGTGGCTGAAATAACAATAACACATACTTGACTGTTTAAATTGACTTGAAGTACAGAACTAAAATTTTAAGACTAAAACTTGCTTTTATAAGCTGTTAGAACCAGAACAGTAGACATACCGTTAACGGAAAGAGGCAGAACCTCAGTCCCGATTATAAGAGTAATTGCAATAAGAGTGTGTTCATGTTTATTGCACCACTTCACCATAAACACAGCACTACAAAAACACCACTCATGAAAGCATAAGAGCATGATCAGTATTAAATAAATAATAACTTGTCATAAACCAGAGAAACAATAAGCATAGATGAATGTAGGACATTAATTTAGACATTAGCAGTACTGCAATTGTCAAACACTTAATTTCTCTCTACCAGTGGCTGCATTAAAGATCACAATCTGGGTTATTATTTTATCATTTATAATAACCATGAGTTTAATGTCGATTTGCAGGTTACTAAACTAAATATTGATACTAAATTGATTCATTAAGTAAACAGTAATCACAAACATAAGTGAATGTTGGAGAATCTTTTCACCTCGAGCCTTACAGCTGCTGTCTTTTCATGGTTTTACCCAGTTTATAAATCTGTGGAGTGCAATATTTTCATCTTTTCTTTATGATTCTAATGATATGCAGTTATAAAAAATATTAATATATCCCAATGCCTTTCAAAACACATGTTTACATGCCAAGGAAGGCTGCGATTTTTTTACCGTGATTATTTTGCCTCCTTGCTTCAGAGCTTTATTCAGAGACGGATTGTGAAAACCAATTCTCAAAGAAAATTAGCAACTTTCTCTCACAAACGCACACATAATAAATTATTTAAAACAACTGGGACTACAATACGTTATCAAATCAGAGAAAACAAAGCTTTACCCCTTACTGAAGACTCTGTTGTTTGTTTGTAACAGAGAAAAGCGAGAGATGTTTGATGCTAAATACAGAGAGAGAGAGAGAGAGAGAGAGAGAGAGAGAGAGAAAGAGAGAGAGATGAGAATATCTCACCAAACTGCTTATGCCAGAATAATTGGTGACTCCCATGTACGGCTCTTATTCAAATCTGGCCTTTGTCGGCCTTGTTTACAGGATGTTAATTGCCGCGCTGTCACCCCCAGAGTGGACGCCTATTTCCCTTCTTTCACACACAACTCTCACAGCGCTTTGATTTCTTACTTCTCCAGTGAGTTTCTTCTGCTTCCCCTTAACACCAGCCTACAAGAATGTTTCACACAACTAAAATAGCAAATCAAAGAAAAAGATCCATCCTAAACAAATCCAGGGTATATTAGTGAGCTCGCTCAGTAAAACCCTGCCAAAAAATAGGATACATTTAAAGCTGTATTTATCTAACGTTGGTCAAATGTAATTTTTTTATTCTGACCTGGTGGTTTGTGGATGTATTTACTGTGCAAAATGCTCATGCAAAAAGGTTTTTCGGGGAAAATTATATTAAAACTTTGCAGAAAATGTTTGTTAAAAAAATTAATACAATTTAAAAAATAAGTTCACTTCAAATTCAGAGAACGCAGGTTTGTTCCTGTATTCTCAGTGAACGCCAGTCCTGACATAAATGCATTGATTTCCACCAGCAGGAACTGATTTTCTTTACTTTAGGATTGATAATCTGAAGCACTGGATTTTTACTGTAAATACTGGACTTCCTTATCGAGAAATTGTGTTCATTTTTAAGCAGAAACACTTGCACACATCACTTCACCATGTATTTTTTTTTTTACACTTTTACACAATTCACTCATTTGCTTTAGTATAACTGCATAAATATTTCAGTTATTTGCCATTAAAGTTCTCATTCTATTCTCTTTTGCAAAAGACCTAAAGGCATATTTGAATCACTATTTTATTTTGTGTATGCACCATCCAAAAGACACCCAAAGAAAGTCTCCGTGACCTCAATGTGTTTTATTTTTGTTTGCAGGCTGGTGCAGACGGTGTGCTGACTATATGTGTCACAACCACACACACTTGGACAAGATAAGGATCATGGTGGAGGAAAGAAAATGTTGAGCATCCTCTCCCAGAAGCAGGGAGTTGAAAAGCTGGTGCTATAAATACTGTGCGGAGGGGCATGTGGTGCATGTGTTTGGTGGGGGATGAAGTGTATGGTTAAGCAGGTAAAAGTCTGGGCGCTTTCTTCTCACCCACTCATACCCAGCTGGAGCTGGTGCAGAGGTAGCGGATGGAGAGAAAGAGAGAAAACAAGTGAGAGAGAGAGAGAGAGAGAGAGAGAGAGAAGAAGGGTGGCCTTGATCGCCCAGCAAGAAGCAGAGGAGGAAGCCACGGGGCAGGCCACCGAGCATGAGCTTTTTGTGCAAATTTTGCACACAAACACACCCACACATGCTCACACTCTCTCTCTCACACACACACACACACACACACACACACACACACACACACGGAGAGAAATTTGCCTCAGAAGTCACATCAGGCTGTCTGACAACGCCGTCCCAATTAGGCTACCCCATAAACAAGGGGGAAGTGGCTGCCTCTCTTGGGACAATTCTTCCCCCCCACTAAAACATGCCAGAGATTGCAGAATGTCACTGGATATCAAGCACTCCAAAGCAGCAAAAGCTCTTTCTGATAGCGTAAGGTGTCACAATATGAAAGGACGGCTCCCTGCTGAATACGCCCCATTCCGAGTGGTTGGAAAACTTTTGCTCTGTGTCTCTGTCGTCTATCCGCGTCTTTCTTTTTCCACTTTTGCTTCTTTTCCTCTTCGTTTGCCACCCACAAATTACCACCATGAACTTAAGCACCTGAAGAAAAGGTAAAAGGTTAAAGCCATGGCTCAGAGAAAAACATTAAAAAAAAATAAATAAAAAAAAGATTTGCCATTTAATGAATGCTTTCTCCAAGTTATATTTATTTTCAGAGCTTTCTTTGGGAGTTAACAAACTTTCAAGCAAAACATTCATTTGAACATACAAAAAATGATGGTGTTTAATGTGTTTTTTTTTTTACTTATAAAAAAACTTTTTTTTACTTATAGATATTAACAACTTTCTTTTATCGAAATAAAACATTGCGTTTTCAAAATGAAACCTTTTAATGAGACAAATTCTTAACATTCAAAAGTCAAGATCAGTGTTTTATTCATATTTTGGTGACACTAAATCCTCTTTTTCCAGGACCTGTGTTTTGTTGTGACCGAATAAATAAGGTGGGATTTGCTTTGCATCAGTCTCGACTCAGAAAAAGGGGCTACACTGCCACTATCACTCCTGGGCCTCCGAGCTGATGCCCTCCAGGATACACCTTCAGTACCTCTAGTTAGGGAATGGAATTACACTATATTCCATCACAGAGATATATATATATTTAAATTGACTCCATTCAACACTTTCCTGACTCCAAGCTTTCTCTAACTGTTTAACTGTTCTGCTTTAAACAGGATGTGAAAAATGTACCAATTCATTCCACTGGGGAAAGTGTATCTAAGGTGAAAAAGTGGACCTAAAGGGGCATGTTGTACACTTAAGGTTATAATAAAACTGCCTATACCTGGGAGAAAATCTACATTTTTTTATGACACTGTACAATCGTTTATAGCTTCTTTTTTGTCTTTATGAGTTCAGGCAGACATATTAATATCTGTATAAGTTCGAAGTGTTGTCTACATGTGAGCCTGCACTTCAGGTAAGAGCAGATACTAAGTAATTCATAGTGGGCTGAATAATTGATAGTAGACACTAAATCATTTTTAGTATTTACTGAATTATTCTTGTAGATTTTTTTTCTGAATACAAATGTTAAAAGGATTAAGGTATTACTTGTATGTTTTTTATTATCTTGCTTTTCCCAGAAAACATGAGATGTTGGATAAGACATCTTCAAAGATCTTCAGATGCTTGGCTTATAGTATGTAAATCAACACTGTAGTACTGATTTCAATTTAAGTGAATAAAATTACAGAATCTATTTCTATTCCCAACTTTTCAACTGTAGAGTACATTCAGCCATCGGGACCACTTCTACTGATCACAAAGTAAGACCCGGCTGTTGTTTTAAAATGGTTTAAAGAGCAAAGGAAGTACAAACTAGAAGAATTTATTCAAAATTCAAATGCTGGCTGTACCCTGAAGGTACGGAGAAGTGAGGCACTATTCTCACAATAAGTTCACAGCATTTTTCCTGAGTGCCCTGTTAGTTTGGTGGAACTTCAACAACATGTAAACATCAGAATCATTTACTACGTTTAAGAAAGAGGCTACTGATCCATCTTTTGCAGCCTTTCACTTCATCTTGCTTTAACTACATCTCCTTGATTCATCCATCCTTCTTCTTAGCCCCCCCCGCCTCAGTTTTTCTTCTGTTTTGTATGACAGTCTCTAAAGCAGCAGATCCTCCCTCTCTCCTTTGAATGAAGCTTGTAGTCGTGTGCTTAACGCATTTCTAATGAGGTTGCTGTTGCTCGTTGCGAAGCCATGCAAGATCAGTCATCGTTCCGTTGCGAGCGGGATCACATTTACACAAGTGCTCCATGCATCATCCCGACACACCAGACACCTTTGTTCGCAAAAATAAAGAAGCGACCCGTTATAATTCACAAAGAAAGATTAACATACCTCTGCTGATGCCATAAACGCATGCTATGGGAAAAAAATAATAAAGCAAAGCAATGAAAATTTACCAAAAGATCCAATGCATTTTAACTTAAAGCACAAAGTATACCTTTAAAAATTCTGCATGTAAGCAGATGCAATTGTATGGTATGGGAACTGTGGAATAAAAGAAGGTGTAAGCAATAGTGTGTTGCATGAAATGCTGCACTGAATTCACTTCATTCAAATATGTACACCTAGGGTTACACAAATATGAAACATGACCTCAACCTACTCACAGCCAAACGTAAGTAGATTAATTCAACACTTTTGCATTCTATCACAGCCCAGTAATGTTGTGCTATGTGCTATGGCAGCACATATACTGAAATTGGAACGATACAGAGAAGATTAGCATGGCTCCTGCACAAAATCATGAAGCGTTCCGTATTTATGGAAGCCGCGGTGGCCTAGCGGTTAGGGAGTTGGCCACAGGTTCGGAAGATTGTGAGTTCAAACCGCTTACCAGTAGGTTACCCCTTACCCCTTAGCTGAGGTATTCTTGAGCAAGGTACCATACCCGACACTGCTCCCCGGGCACTTTTATAGCTGCCTCCTGCTTCACGGTGTGTACATGGGTTAAATGCAGAAGTCCAATTTCGTTGTGGTTCCTTGTGTGCTGCGTTCTCCCAATGACAAGAATAATCACTTTCACAATTTCAACAGCACGTGGAGGGACATGTCCTGGACCAGATTCCTTTACAACCCAGATAACAGCAGATGCATATACACTTTAGACTTCCTTACTGACAGTCTTTTGGAATCTTTAGAATGAGTGTCTATTCAAAGTCTTTATGATTTCTGAGGTCTCTGACATGAATGCGAACAAACGCACGCACACTGGACCCACACAACCACATCACGCACCCTGCAAGTAATACTTTGAAAATCAACACTATTGGATTAAGACTCTTGTATCTCTTGATGTATCTCAAAAGTTTTAAAGTAAGATAACATGGTTCTTTGTTGTTCAAAACATTATCTATCTATCTATCTATCTATCTATCTATCTATCTATCTATCTATCTATCTATCTATCTATCTATCTAGCACAGACTAAAAGTATCACTATCAACTATTTTCAAAGACAGAAGTTTCATTCCAATTTTCGCACTACACATATGTACTATAGATATAAACATGTACTATAGATAGAAAGTTTGACAGTAATTTGAAAAGTCTGATCGTATGTGTAGGATTTCCCTTTGTTTTGCAGTTAAACGGCTGCAGGTATGGCAACTGCATTCCAATGTTTTCTCCCATTTAGATAAACTGTGGATACACCTCTTCAGTTCCATAAAGTGCTCCAAATTATTGTTTTTTTCTCTCAAAATCTTTGACAAATATAATGCAGTAATAGTACATACAGCACACTGCAGCGTTCTGATATTATTTCTGACAAAACTCAGAGGAAGCAACATCTAAATTACTTAGATGTATATTCTGTGGGCTGACATAATCCAACTATTGTGCTAGTGTTCTTCAATCTGTCAATTTCCCTCCCGTTTTATCTGCAGCACTTGTTACTACGTATGTACAGTAGCCCAGCCGAGGCAGCCTACATGAATATAAATAAACACAGCTTTTCCGAGTGCACCACTGTTGACGGAATAATCCTGTAAAAAAAATAAATAAAAATCCTGTTCTCATTGGGATTCAAAACTTGTATCCTGTAGCTATTATATACAAACAGGGCCAGCGACCTATAAAATGAGCTATTATTGATATGCCCAGTTTTCAGCAGAGCAGAAAGGTTCTCTCCACTGTCCAGAGCGATCCACAGACACGCACACACACCTAATTTGATTGGCATATTCTATTTATTATCACGCAGCCAGATCTCAGCTCCTATTTGTTTCCAGGTTACCCAATAAACATCCAGTTTGGGGAATGCTACAGTGATGTCACAGGCACGGGATGAATATACGCAAAGTCATTTGCCGCACTCAAATGAGTCAGCTTGCAAGGACTGTCTCCAGAAAGCAATCTGAGGGTTGGGAAATTTCAATTTTGGGTCTTCCCTCTTCTCCTGTCAGCTAATTTGGTTGATCTAAGTGGCAAATATTGGGCGGCATAATATGGCAAGCCTCTTTAAGTGGCGGCAGGTTAAAGAGTGGATAGGTGGCACACATTTCTCTCGGATCTCTTTAAAACCGCCTCAACCTCTCAGTTCGCCTGTCTGGGGATCATTAAAGACGTTTATGCCTCCGCAAAAGGCTCCAATTCTCTTTGATTCAAACTGATCTGGAAGCTGACTTCATGTGTCAGTGTATGACAAATGTTTAAATAAAAACAAATCATCAGGAAGCGAGCAGAGCAGTGGGCCAGAGACGGTCGCCATGAGGGGAACCACTCTATCTCTTTTACTCATCCATAATTAAAGCATCCAACCTTATTTGGGAGGAGTTCACTTGACTTCTTTTACATTCCGCTTAAACGCAGCAAGCTTAAAGACACAAAGGGGAGTTTTAAGGGCCTTCTATATGCCGCAGTGATTGAAGCTCGCATGGTTAGAGTCGTCGGTCTCATCTACATGCCCTTGGTGTATATTTTAATCTGACTGATTGGAATTATTGCCTGTTATGGCGGTGTACCCTTTAGGAAAAAAAAAAGTGGAACAACTGTGCTGTGGTATCAGCAGCACTATCGAGAGAGCACTTTCCCCCCCGCATTTTAATCAACTTGGCTGGCTTGAATTTTAGAAATGTAATTCTGCCCTCCACTGGCACAAAATAGGTGCACACAGGAAGGCAGGCACTTCCTGTCTCACTGATAGCTCTGTTCAGTGTGTGTGTGTGTGTGTGTGTGTGTGTGTGTGTGTGTGTGCCAAAGCTCTCCGATGAGATACATTAAGCTAAGTATTAGATACCATATAAAGAACAGACATAACTACTCAATATTACATTCTGGTTGAAATTTCATAAAATAATAATAATAATAATAATAATAAACATGGGATTATATTACAAATACATTTATTTTCAGAAAATTAATTTATGACATAAAAAACTTATGGGTTCTAAAATATAGTCCACTATTTTTTCTACTATAATTGATTTGTATGTTTAATTCTTTAAACTAAAGGCGTTAATCCTGTAACCTTTGAGAATACTACTTATTTACTACTAATAAATAAGCAGTGGTTATTTTGCCATTCAAGGTTTCTAGTTTGAGGGACACGCTGGCTTTGGAAACTACAGAGCACTCCTGATAGATAACAGCTGCCGCCAAATGCTGTTAAAGTAAATGTAGTGATGAGAGTGAGCAGTATTGGCCCACATACAGAATCTTAAAGAATAGTTCAAGCAATTACTGGCAACACCTTCCGGGGTTTAGCAATCAGTTAATCCTTTAAACTGCAAGAATTAATTTGCCCTTGTTATATAATATTCACATATTAGTTACATAGTAATTAATTAATATGGCATAGTTATTGTGATCAAAATTAACTGAAGAATAATCGTTCAGGTTAGGCTATCATCGTTTGTGGAGATGCAAGTTAAGAGAAAGGCCATCAACATGAATTCTGTACATTGTACGACCCATATTCGTCTCAATGTACTTTACTTATATTGCATTATTCACAATAGCTACTGATAAACATGAATTACTTAATCCTAATCATGAATTTATTAAGAACTGAGTAATAAACCTGCAGTGGGAAAGGCTTACAGTGGTAAACTAAATTAAGTTTGGTGGGACTTCAAAATCCAGGCTGATGGTAAATCTGAGTGGTGTTTCAAACTGAGACAAAAGAGACTTACCTGTGCAGTGTGTCTGTGTATGTGTGTGTGAGGAGACAGTATGTGTCCCAGGAGTGTCAGCAGTGCCCGTGTCACCCGGGGTGTTGCCAGGAGCGACGGGGCAGGTGCTCAGTGAAATCTAGCACAAACAATTGCACACACACACCCACCCACACAAACGCACACCCACTCTTCCACTTCCACCCTTCACCCACTTCTCACCCCCCCCCCCCACCCCCCACCCCCTCTCTTTGAGCTCCTTCAAATGCACGCTCCTCCTTGAAGACACTCACTGCTCCAGGTGCCAAAAAGCCACACGTTAATCCCCGCCCTGTCTGATAGGGCATAAGGCTCTTTGAGCTATCAAATGAATATTTACCAAAAGTCTGTAGAGACATATCTTGCTACTACACTTAAAGGCTGTATCTATCAGCAAAAGATTTGAAATAGTCTTCTTAAAAACTTTTTTTTTAAACACTTACACTTAACACAGCCTGAAAATGTCATAATGATTAGACCAATAAAAACAGTTAAAAGTGTAAATGGATCAATTCAGTTAGTCTCAAAGTTCATATGAACCAATAGAGGTGGTCCTCTACTTCACAAGTTATATGATAGATGGGCCAATAGAACAGGTCCGTAATTTTGAACAGGTCAGTAGAAATCTTTCAGAAGTTGAGAAGAGCCAATAGAAATGCTCAGGAAATTGAAAAGGACAAATGATCCAAACTGTTCAATGTGCAAACAGACCTGATCATTTTTTAAATGAGTCAGTAAAAGTGGCCCAATGAATGAGCAAACTGGTTCAATATTAACAAGAGTAAAACCTTGGTATTTTAGCATATATTAACACCTGCTAAAACAATTTTTTTCTTTTTGTTTTTTATTGGAAATGCTGAGTTTATCAGGTTTTCTTACGTGTGTGGTGATGAGGAACAAGAACAAAAATAAACAAAAACAAGCTTGGGTGTAACTTGGACGGCAGTTGTGACACCTTACTTATGTAAATATGAAACTTCTCGGATGCGCTCTACCAAATGTATAATTTTTTTCCCCTCCTACTGTGTACAAAAGACAAATCAGTTGTTGGGAACTCCTGCTGGAAAAAAAAAAAACAAAAAAAAAACTCATTTGGTGCGTGTGTGCCAAAAAAAAAAAAAAACGCATGTAATTACTTGCAGAGGAACACCTTTCCTGACCCTCAGTGCTTTTCTAACAAACACACCTGCATTTCCAGCTGAAAGAGCAGCACTGAAAGCATTTTGCCATTTGAATCTAATGCTCCTACTGTGAAGACCCAACACATAGCTGTGCACAGAAAACACTAGCTACAGCTAACACACTGACAACACTTAGCACACTACAATACACACTCTCCCTCTCTGAGTGTGTGATGTAGCGAACACGGCTTTGGCTCAAACCAGGGCATGGCTACTTCTGAGAGAGCTGTAATCTGTTGCTGAAAACCCAGCAGGATATGCTCATTAATTTGGCCAATGCACTCCATGTCACACGTCCTGTCGTGCTTAGATGTAAAAAGGAGAGAAAAAAATAGTAGAAAATCACTTTTTGAGAGCTTTAATTTACTTTTTCACTTAAAAAGATTCTCCTCTTCCATCAGAGGCCGAGCACTCAGCGTAGGCAAACCCGTTTTAATGAGAATTGTCAGCAACATGGCACATCTTTGCTGCTCTCTGCCAGACTTTCTGTATGACAAGACTGCAGAAAAAACAGCTTCACCAGAGGCCACACACATACACTCTCTCTCTCACACACACACACACACACAATGCACACCTCATGGCCAGAGTCCATAGAGTTTCATCACACTAATGCCAGCATTTCCGCCGACAGTGAAATGGGTTAAAGGGTGACTGTAACAGTGGACCTGGCTGGACATTTCTCTGAGGTTTGATGAGGTATAAAGTAAATGATCACTGTCAACCAAACTAGTTCAGTCTATGAAATTTCAAAGAACATTTTGAGTAAGTAAATGAATTAAAAAAGTGAATTAATAAATTAACAATTGACTTAAAATAAAATGATTAAAACAATTAAACAAACCAAGGCAGTAAGCGTGCTCAAAACCAGTTCTTCAAATTCAGTTTAAACAATTACTCACTAAAATTTTAGAGGCATTTAAAGCTTTTATTTGTTTAATGAATGAATGAATGAATGAATACATTACTGTATTACTGAATATGTAAATAAATAAATAGAAGAACAAAGTAGTAAAACCAGTAAAGGAATTAAACAATCAATCAATCAATCAAGCAATCAGTCAGTGAGTCAGTCAGTCTGTGTGTGCATGTGTGTGATTAAATAAATAATTTATTGAATGAAGGGATAAATCATTAAAGAAAGTATTGAATGAATGAATGAATGAGTGAAATATTTTCTATTCTTTAATCATTCTTGAAATGTTCTGCTGTCAGTGTTGAGTCTAATAATCCACATGAAGTGAAGGTGACCACAGAGTGCAGGCCGGGCATGGTCCAGTGTAAATCCCTGTAAACCAGCTGAGAGGAGGATTCTGCAGAGCTAATCTGCCTGCACTCACTTATCTTCTGTTTGTTCTGAAGTTACATATATAGGCGGCATTGCTATCTGAAACCATGAAGGATGAGGATGGAGGGGAAGAAAAGGAGGTGAGGAGAGAAAGAACAGAGCTACAAGCATTTCAAACTATTGCTGAAACAATCCAATTACAATGCCTATCAAACTTAGCTTCACAGGTTATAGCTTCTAATTGCCTGACAAAAATTGACACTTCAGTCGCAACACTGTAATATAATAGAAGGCCAAATTAAATTTGATCGAGGGGCAGAAAACGACGCTAACATTCAGCCGAGCGGAAAAGAGATCAACTGGCATGATATAATGGATCAAAAATGAAAATTATTCATTAATCGCGTTGGGTTTTCCAATAATGATGACTGATTCAGGCGCTGGTGTAAAAACACTATTAATTAAAAGGATGATAGATCTAACAAGGCAGAGAGAGCCCACAGAAGCCTCAGCTCAGTGTGGAGGTGAAGGATAGCGAGATTGAGATTGGGCTGATTGGCAGACCACTGGTGATGTATGTGTGTGTGTGTGTGTGTGTGTGTGTGTGTGTGTGTGTGTGTATGAAAGAGAGAGAGAGAGAGAGAAAGAGAGAGAGAGAGACAGACAGACAGACAGCACAGCATCTCTCCGACACAAGAAAATAAATGTACATTGAATTCACTAATCTGTCAAAAATATAACTTATGTGCAAACCTCATTCATGTGTAATCATGCAATACCCTTTATTAGTAAATGTTGTTTTTATTATTATTATTAACAACAACAACAATACTACTAATAATAATAATGTTAGTAGCAGCAGTAGTAGTATATATTCTTTAATTTATTTAATATTTTTTAGTGCTTTGACTTTAGTCATGTCAATAACTGTGAGATATATATATATATATATATATAGAGAGAGAGAGAGGGAGAGAGAGAGAGAGAGAGAGAGAGACGTTAGATTCTGAAAGCTGGAATGGTTGTGAGTGTGTGGGAACACATGTATGTATGTGTGTGTCTGTGCGTGCGTGTGTGTGTGTGTGTGCGCGCGTGTGTGAGCATGTGCTGTCAGCAGTGTAAAGCCAAAGGCATCTCTCACTCCTCTCCTGACCATTCGATGACCCTCAGTCTGCAAAGAGGAGCTGAAGCAGTGACTGGACTGAGTGACCCTGCCAGGCAGAATCATAACACCCCCCACATCCCCACCACCACCACAAGCCCCACTCTCTCAGCTCTGGCTCTGTAATTGGGTCAAAGCTCTGCGTTTCCTTATTGATGTGCAAATGCTAACTGTCAAAGGCATGTCACTTTCAGCCATATTAAGGAACACCTAGAGGAAAAGTGCTGGAGATCAGTGAGACTTCTATTCCATATGATTTCAGGCTATAAACATCAAAACGATACAGTTTCACGCAGGTCCTGATGCAAAGCTATATTTCCACAAATTTTGCAGCTGTACATCAAGTAGAAAATAATAAACATTTAAGCTAGTACAGCAACTAATAGTTAAAGGGCAGCCTAAAAAAAGTGAGATTTCAGCATCTACTCAATGTGGAGAAAAGATCTTGTGTTTTAGAATTTTTTAAACACATAAAAAAAAAATCATATTGCATCATTGCATATTTTGAAAACAATTGGTTAAAAATGAGGTTCAGTTTGACCTCTGGTTTGGCCTGTAATTCTTTGGGGAATAAGAAGAACCTTTATTGGGAAACCCTCTCCTGCAGCTCCAACTTGCTGGTGTCTAGTTAGAGGCTGTAGCATGTCTGTGGATCGCAGTTTGTGTTAGTTCTCTAGTCTGCTACCAAAGGTCCATTCTGACCAAAGAGCTGCTCCGTTTGGTTACTATTGGACGGTGGACTACTCTCCAACCTACAGAGATTATAATGTGTGTAACACGGCTGCATCTGATACACTCATACAAGTCACACACACGCAGGCCAAAAAAGTAGATCTAAACATTATAAATATGAATCTTGCATTCTATTTAAAGCCTGTCAAAGGTATTACAAATAGTTACTTTGTGTCTACATTCCTTACACTCTTTCTGTAAAGCTTTGACATGGAGATTGGAAAAATGATGATGAAGATTTTGATTGCTCAAAAAGAGAGAATCTTACAGAAAACAAACAGTCATCTATTTTTCTTCCCTATCCAAAAATGCAGCCTTAATTTTTTTTCTATTTGATTAAGATCAGTCAATAACCAGCATCCTATTGCTACATAGAACAATAATAATAAAAAAGAATCATTCACCAAAAACAAAGTTATCGGCTTAACCTATCAGTCCTAGAACACTAAAGATGATCCTTGTTTTGAAGCCCCATGTAGGAGTTTCTACATGGGTCTCAAAGTAGCATTTTCTAGTAAAACAGACTGAAAAGCAAAAAGTTAGTGGATGTTCGAGGTCAGAGCTTGTGATAAAATGGCCAGTAAGTAAAGGAGGTATGAGTTTCCAGTAGTGAGGCCAGGGGGTAGAACTACAAAGGAGAAGTTTCCAATAAAACGTCCACTGGCTGGAATACTAATAAAATGGCCAGTGGCATGTAAAAGGCTTATGTATTTCTAATAAAGTGGCCAGTGAATGGATGTACAGGGTAGAGACTTTCTTATCAAGTGGATGAACATTTATAAGCAAGGAGTTCACGAAACAAAAAAGTTAGTGAAGATATCAACTGGACTGATTCTTCCCTGATACATTTCCTGTATTGAGCACTTGTGTCGAAGCAAGTCCAAACCAAGATTCTGAGACCTGAGTTTTTGTACAATCATTTATAAGAATCTTCGGTCCAGACTATAATTGGATATTGATGGCAAACAATTCTTTCTTGTTTCCATGGGAGAAACCTGCTTAAAACTCCTAAGACAACCTAATTATAACCCCTGCTGAGGAGGCTGGACTGAAGCAGCATTTCAACACAATTTCAACTCCTTGTCCTCAACAAACTTTAGGTGATATGGTGGTGATATGACGCCTGGCCTGTCATTCAAAATGCACAGTCAGACACTGTGGATATGAGAAACGATGTGCCTTATGTGAGACAGGCTAGCATATAAAGGCTTATAGGCACGTGCCCAATGACCTGCTCATGATCTGCCCTCTTCTGCGGCTTCACACTTTGAGCAGGTCTTCAGAGTTCATCTTATCTATTTCATTTCAGTATCACTTATCATTTATTTAAGCATCAAACAACACCACTCAATCTTACCATTTTTTTCTATACATATTGCATTCATTATTGACGCTTTATCATTTTTTGGTTAGAGTTTAATAATGGTGGTAACACTTTACAGTGGGATAGAGTTCATAAGGTCACATGACATTTACATAACACTTTAATTGACACTGGCATTAATAATGGTATACTCCAACAAATGTCCATTGTCTTTACACCTTCTGAGGATGTATATGTAATGGCATGAAGTCTTATGAACACTATAGTGAAGTGAATTTACAACAACAAAGAGGGACTAATTAGTTCAAAATTGTTGTAATTTCATAAAAATGTTGAGAAGAAATCATCAAAATGTTCATTTTTAAATGCACCCCCTCCAGAGTTCTTGTAGCTTGTTCATCTTAATCTGTTAAGATTTACCTTAATCTGGTAAATTTGCTAGTGCTATAGGCTATAGTGTCAACAACTAACTAGTAGCACTTAAACTGTTGTTTACCTTCTGCTCTTAAAAAATGAAAAATAACTCTAGATGTAATTATTTTTAAATGACTAATGTTTTCTAAATGAAATTCTCCTTAAATGATTAATTCTTTTGAAATGTAATCGTTGTTAAATTGGTCATATAGCATACTTTGATACATTTAAGAAATAGTTTGCTGTAATTTTAGGTGTAAAATGGATTTTGACTGATTCAGTAGTTTCCTCAATCAAGTCATTATACAAGAGCATATTAGAGAGATGCAAGAGTATGCATATTCAGATGTCTGTTTATACGTTCTCTATCATATCAATTAATGACAGCTAGTCATCTTTAACTAATCATATGAAGTACTACTGTCACATTGAAGGCTAGTAATATCTTGTCAGTTTGAACTGTTGCCTTGGCCTCCAGTGTAAAAAAAAAAAAAAAAAGTATTTGTGCTGGTTAAGGTATGACAGTCTGTCTATTACCTTTGGCAGAATCCTCTCCTCTCTTTCCACTGAGTAGTGATCAGTGACCCCGACTCTGCTGGCACTGCCCCGGCTCATCCTGTGCCCAGTGTTATGAAGGATATTTCTGACCAAAGAACAGGTGGACACCAGCCAGGGGAGACAGTTCAGCCAGCTTGCACACAAACAGGGGTTAGGCTGGGCCACACGTCACATAAATCAATCTGACATGTTCACCCAGGCCTGTACGGGCCCAGGCCCTAGCCCCATGCCCACTGAGCTACTGGCTGTGGTGCTATTTTGATGCATGGTTCAGGGGTGCATTTGGAATGGGTCAGCTGACTTTGTTCCAGGGCCTGGCTGGAAAGTCTTCAGGTGCCTTCTGGTTCCACACACCCCATGCCAGTGGTTCAGCTCTACTGCAGAGAACTCAGGATCCTGGTGGGGAACAGAATGAGTGTGCAATGGTATGTGCAAATGTGAAAAATTTGTCATCTGACAGTCATGTGTCCTCTCACTGTGGCACTACGTGTTGTGCGTGTATATATATATATATATATATATATATATATATATATATATATATATATATATATATATATATATATATATACAGTACTGTGCAAAAGCTTTAGGCAGGTGTGGAAAAAATGCTGTAAACAAGAATGCTTTAAAAAATGGAAGTGTTAATCATTGCTGTCAGTCAACAAAATGCAGTGAATAGACAAAAAGAGATACACTTACACATTTTCGAAGGAATTTCGGTTGAGTAAGTTGTTCCAAACATCTTGGAGAACTAACCACAGATCTCCTGTGGATGTAGGTTAAACAACTTGGTGACAACAAAACTTCATTTGATTGTTCTCAGTCCTAAGTATGTAAGCGCATATAAACACATTATTCAGATAAAAAGAGAGAGCTCACAGCTCTATTCATTTTTATTTCTTTAAGCATTTGGGAACAACTTGCAACACACTTGTTTATGATCCACAACATGTCACATTAGACCTTAAAATTCACTTAAGATTCTGTTTGTTTGTGAACATATGTAGTCTTGTCTGAATAGTTGAATGAAACCTTCTTTTCTCTCCGCTTTGCTTGGTTCTGCCTGATCTCCAGACCATGGCCTCAGTGTATGTACTAGCAAAGAACATTCATTGTACATATTGTTCTTTGTTCACTGCTACTGAAATAACAATGAACAAAAAAAAAACAACAAATGAGCATTATAATAAAAAGCTGCTTACAAGTATAAGTATTTTTCACCCTATGATCACTGGGATTGGCTCCAGCACTTCATTTGGCTCCAGCACTTCAACTTGATCACTTTTGGTCTACTCAGTCTACAGAAAACACTCCAAATGCAAAGAAAAACAAAAATTATCCTATTTGCAATAGTGATTAAAATAAGTAAATGTTTCTTGCAATTTAGCACCATGGTTCTTCTTCTAACAATGGTTCATAAAATTCTTGATAGGAGTTCACCTGTGCCTAGCAAAGCAAACAGAATTTGTTGGACATAATTAGTAAAGGAAGATACCTGTCTATATATGGTCGAAGAAAATGTTTGGCATTGAAAGTGCCCTATTTTATTCTCAGATGGAAAAAAAATGTAAACCCCAACAGTATTTCTAGGTCTGGCCACCCGCATGAACTGAGCAAACTGGGAAAAAGGGCCTTGGTCAGAAGGTAACCAAGCACCTAATGGTTACTATGAATAAGGTCCAGGGTTTACTTGTGGAGACAGGAGAACAGAAGGACAAACTCTGTGGAAAGCCCTAGAGTGGCTCAGGGCAGTCCTAAACTCAAGAATTGCAATTTTGGAGTGATTGTGAATCTATCCACTGAGGCTCCCCTCCAACCTTGTGGAGCTCATCTCATACAACTCTGCCAAAAAGAATGGAGGAAACATCCCATATAAAAGGCTTCTGAGCTGGAATGATAATTCCCAAAAAGACTTAATCCTGTCCTGCTACCCAAAGTGCTTTAACCAAGTACAAAGTGAAGCGTTCATGTAAATGGATAGTTTATAGAGTATTCTTTGTTGTTAGATGGTGAAAAAAGAATAGAATTCTTATAAATAAAGCAAAAGATTTTAAGATGATCCTGATGCAGAAAAAACAGAAAATGTGGCAAATTTGAAAGGGTCCGAAAATTGTCCTTTTGCTCATCTTTCTGAAAAATCTGTACAGAGAAACAAACACTTACATTTATAACTACTTTTTATGTCAACCATGTTTTTGAGCTTTCAAAACTTGTGGTATAGATTGTAAAAGCCACACATCCTGTGCAAAAGCTTTACAATTAAATAACAGCTGTATCTCCAAAGAAGGAAAATTAGGAATTAGAAAGTCTGCATGTCGAGATAATGTCAGTTTTGGTCAAAATTCTTATGAGCATTCAGCTACTCTCTTTAGTAATCTTATTTAAGTTTCCATTAAAGTTTTTCATATTTTTTTTCTTCAAGCAATTCACTTATGCTTCACTAATCTCAAGTGTGGATGAAAGGACTTAATTCCCTCTAAATGATTTAACTGAGTGTCTCTGAAATACAACCTCGTTAAATTAATATTTCTCGCCAATAACTATGGATAGGATATGTTGCTTATGCAAAGTTGATTCGTCGCCTGGGATTGTAAGAAGAAACAGAAATAAATCTTTAAAAAGAAAAGTGCCAGTTGAACTTTTGTGCAGCATTAAAAGTGATCGTAATTTCCCAAACCATGGCATAGTCATGGTCGCCCAGTTGTGTGCTAAAAGATGATAGAATACTCCGTGCCCCTTGGCTCTTAACTGCAACAATAGACAATCACACTGACGAAATGAAGCTACATTATTTTTTCTTTTCTCAGTGCTTTCCATAGACCATGTGCTCTACAGTCCTCAGCTGTCATTATTGAAAAAATAAAGCAAAAAGCATTCTGGAATCATGTTCTAAATATTAGTTAGAACGCGTCAGAGAACCTTCCTTTATCTTCAAGGTGAGCTCGGATGCACTGCCCTGATTCTTTTCATTTCTTGTCAACCTGGATAGAGGCCAGGAAATGCATGGATGTTTTGGAAACAGATCATTGGCGGCCATTATAACTAGATCGATTGGATGCTGAGAAAATCCACAGCCAATAGAGTCATTTTAAATAGTTCAGTGTGCCTTTCCTACCACAAACCCCTTACTCTTGATTAAACATGCAGCACACCTATAATACAATATAAAAAGGTATATTAGCACCCTCTTAGAAATAAAGGCTCTCAAATGGTGCATTAAAATGGGTAAATAATTATTATTGCAGCTTCATATTATGTAGAGGTTTGTTAAACTTTTAAATGTTTATTCCTTCAAATATCTTATTTTTAAAAGTGTTTTAAATCAACGCTAATGTTGATAAATAGAATAAAACTGGCAAATAATGGCATTAGGCTATTTTGCATTTTGAAAAAGCATAAGCACTAACCATGACAAAGCAGTGGAAAAACAATAGTAGTTGCTGGGACCCTGCCTATCCATCACTTTGGCTGCTGCTATACCAATGAGCAGACCATAAATCATATGTGTGATATCAGCAGCATATGTTCAAATTATTTAATTCATGTTAGTACAAACTGCATAAATTAAACCTTAAATTAAAAAGACCTTGGGGACAGGGAGACAAAAGTACTTGTTCTATGGCATCACTCCAAAGAAACCTAGTTGGTATCCTGAGTTTTAGGAGTGTAGGCAAAAATATGCACCCAAAAATATGCTACTGACTTAGCATTTTGCATGTATTAACAAAATGTTGTTTTCTTTAATGAAACAATATTACAGGACGAAAACCTCTTCCTGGAAGCACACAAGTTTACCTTGTGGTAGGCAGTTTTCAATATGTATGCATGGTCCTGCCAATTTAAAGCCTGCGCCACTTCCCCGGGATGTGAGATCCAAGATTATCCTGGGGGCATTCAATTCCATGTCACTGACCTTACTCTGGCCCGTGAACGAAAGAGGCCTCATGCCATTAGCGCAGAGGAAAGGCTTTTAAACGAAATCTAATCTCGTCTGCATCTGATCTCTCCACTTCAGAGCGGGGGAACCTGGCCTGGATGTAACAGCAAACATCCTCTACCGCTGTATCCTTTTCTTCATCGTTCAATATCCTCCCCAATGAAAGAGCCATTTCTGTAACAAACTCCCTGCAACAGGTATGACTGGCGGCTGTAATTTCACTCACAGCAGTTGCCCTCCTAACCCAATGTACAGCATCACTCCACTGTACCCTTACACATGCCAGAGCTTTACACCGGCGCCAATGTTTTAGAGCCCGTCTTTGTACAACCAGCACTTTTCTTTTTGTATTTGGGGTAATTGTGGGTATACCTCTGTATCTCCATGACAGCTTGTGGGTATGTTTTATCACTTGTGGCCATTTCTCATTCATTCCCGTTGCAAAATGTTGATTTCAAATGATTTCATGGTGATGCAGGGCAGCTATGTTTATACATCATTTCTGTTTTGTAACTCTATATATGTACTATGTATGTCACCTGCACTTTACATGTTGTAAACTTTTTTTGTGTGGATTTACTCATGACAATGGTGCACAATTTATAACAGGTTTATAAAATGAGCCCAAAAATTAACGGACCATCATATTACACTCTTAATCTATCATTAGAATTGATCCAAAATGATTAATGGATCAAAAAAAAAAAAGAGTGTTTCCATAACAGATTTTTTTGAAACATTTTCATATGAAAGCAGCAATAGTCTATGCTATGATGTCCCTGAATATGCTATGAATAAAAATAAATGAAAGTAAATTATTGTTTCATTCTTCTGTCAATTAAATTCTAATATTGTGGAGCAATCAATCAGGACAGATCTTGATCAATATATGTGTCTGGGAACAAGAACCAGACTTCAAAGGAAGAGAGGGGATTAGAGAGAGAGAAAGAGGAGGAGAGAGAGAGAGAGAGAGGGAGAGAGAGAGAGAGAGAGAGAGAGGGAGACCTAAGATAGTTGTATCATGCAGTTCATTTAGTTAAGTTTACTCAAATACTATGATAACAGTATGATGTAATAAATCTCTTTCTCTTTTGGCATTTTGTGTGAGGCAGTCCCACTTGCAACAATAACAGTTACATTTTTTCATCTTTTGCTGTTCGTATCATTGTCTGCTTTGGCATGATTATTTCAGGAGTAATCTGTGATGCTGGCTCATTGTCCTGCACCTCCACCTCCACACAGCTCCCCTCATTTACAAACCATTACTCAGTTCTGCTCAGCTGAAGCACATCCCTATATTCTTTAAGGCCTGGTTAAATTTAATCATTAGGTTAACAAGCCCCCTTCCTTCTAAATGATGATCCTCTGAATTCGGGAGGGATTTGTTCTGGAAGGTGAAGCAATAACTGTCTGAGCACAAAACCAACAGGGCCTTCTGAATTAGCAGAGAATAATCACCAAAAGTGCTTGCATAATACAATCCACTTTGACAAGTTACCAAAGTAAACAAATGCATCACACCTAAACATGAAGAGAGAAGATAGGGAGAGTAGAGAGAGAGAGAGAGAGAGAGAGAGAGAGAGTGGCAGAACGAAAAACTTTTAAATGAACATTACATCTCATCAAATTTCTGATCAAGGGAACAATCAAAGAGTTTTCAAAACAATACATCAAAACAGAATATCAAAAACATCTGAACTGTAACAAAAAACAAAAAAAAAACCACCAATAAATACTCTCCTTTAAATCCAACAATCACACTTTCACTATGTTAATAAAAATGTATCAGAGAGGGAACATTTTTCCAGCTAATGTTTTGTGTACTTTAGCTATATCATACCTATAAAGGTCTTCCTGCCCTTCTTGTATGACCTGCATTAAAATGCATGTTTAAGCTAATTAATGACAATAGCTGAAGAGGCAATTAAATGGCCCTGTTTTCGTGTGTCAATGGCACTTGAACACACTTCATTAGCTTTGATGTGTGAGGATGTGCATGGATTCCGTGAGCTGTCAGTCCACATCTGCTCGCAAGAAGAGTTTAACGGAGCGGTCTTCAAATTAACACTGCCTGTGAGCTCCGTTCACATGCCGTTTTACCATTAACATCTTCAGACTTTGAAGAGTGATGCACTTTCACCAGTCGAAAGTTCGTCATGATTTCAACTGGTTTCTTAGAAGATTCTTTAAGCATAAGAAGTCTGTTTATTGTTACGTAATGGTAGTTAACTCCAAAACATGGTGGTTCTTGTTGGTTCTGGTGTCCTGGTAGGGCTAGATCTGTGAATATATTTGGTTATATGTGCAAAAGTCTTGTGGAACGTAAAGTTAACTGCTTCATTGCTTCTAATTAAGAATAAAAAGCACCATTGTTAGGAAAAATAAAAATAGAAAATAAGCTTAATCTGATGCTAGTGATTTTTTAAGATAAACGGTTTCAAGGACGGGGGCAGTGGTGGCCTAGTGGTTAGGGCGTTGGCAACATGATCAGAGATCGGTGGATTGAACCTTCCCAATAAGTTGCTAAATTTTCCCTTGAGCAAAGGTGCCGTCCCCATCCACGCTCCTCCCTGCGATGGGCTGGCGACCTGTCCACGTGGTCGTCCCCATCCTAAGCCCTGTGTGCGCTGGGTTGGGCGTAGCACTCCCATGGCCCGTTTGGGACAAGCGACGAACCATGGATGGTTTCAGGACATCAGTTTTGTCTTACCATCCAAAAAGGTCTAGTTCTATCTCTTTAATATATAGATGCAAGACGTTCTTAGGTAGAACACAAAGCAGGGTGCCTTCCTTTCTGTTAATGAAAACATGGATTCATGCACATTTTATGAAACAGAAGACAACATAAAATATGATTAAATATCCAATTTAATACAGAATTGTTCAATAAATATTTCAGTTAAGCTTAACTTATAACTTAAATTAATCTATTCTTCCACTGAGAAAAATAGTTTAGACTAAACTATGGACAGCTGAAAAAATACCAAAGCATTCAACTTTTTGTTTTATATATATATATATATATATATATATATATATATATATATATATATATATATATATATATAAAGATATAGCAGCATAGCAATATGTAATGCAAAGACATACATTACAAGCAGATTTTGTTTACCAAATTGCCATTCAGTTAATGGTGCTGTATTTTGCTATACTGCGGCTAAATCTCGAATGAAAAATTATGTCATTATGAAACACAGCACAACACACAGTGAACCACAATGAAATTACACCTCATTGGGAACATGCAGCAGGGAGCAGCTATTGAAAGCAGCCAGGAGCAGTGACGGGGACGGTACCTCACAGCAGACCTACTGGTAAGGTATTTGAACCCATGATCTTCTGATCTGGGGCCAAGTCCCTAAACACCAGGCCACTGCTGCCGCTATGGCTCCCAGCTCCCAATTAAAAGTACCAGCTCAGAAAGAAACTCAAACAAATTATGATATGTATAACAAACAGTATCAACTTTTTTTCAACAATCAACCTTTCAAGTTGATTGATAAGGATATTATGGTCAGACATGTCCAAAATTGTGCTTAAGCTTAAAGAGGGCGACAAAAACCGAAATATTCCGAAGCCAAAGTTGAGCAGATGTTTCCTTGTTGTTGTTGTTTTAATTGTGAATGGCGCAAACTGAATCCAAGCTAAAATGATGCTGGTCTGACTCTGCTAACTAGCTAGTTACAGAATGCTGAACAGAGAAATGGGAAAGACACCTTTAAAAAAAAAGATGTTCATGTTTTTTTCATAATTTTAAAAATGATATTTAAAAAATAATTTATTATGGCATGTAGATGATGTGCGACCTTGAACAACCAAATTCACATACGTGTGATCATGATCACACAGAGGACATCTTTCTTGTCATGTTTATTGATAATGTTTGTGTTTTTACGCTTCTAATGTTAAGCACTACCAGTTTGCCAGCCATCCCAGTGTTTCCCATTCCTAATCCTAGAGGCCTCCTGCTCTGTACCCTAGCATTTTCTCTGTGCCCAACACAACTAATTCCACTAATCAGCTCATTATCAACCCCTTTTATTTATTGTTGTGATCAGAAAAGTTGCTGTATGGCTTGATACCTTCCTATTTCCATCAAACCTTATGATATAGATTCACCTGATGGGTCATAAAAGCTCATCTAAGCTCAAAATCAGCCAGGTGGCCTGCTGTGATCCGCTAGTCCCAGCAAATACAGCCTGAATATGTGTGTTTATGACTTTGTATATGTATGTGTGTGAGTTAAATACGCATCCAAAGGGTTAGTGCTGAATTTTGGGGAACATACAGGCCGTCTGCTTGCTTATTTCCTTCGTGTGTGCAGCTGAACAAACAATAGCACATTTTAATGTGGTACCTTGCCTTCCTGGCATGCATATTCATGATGTGGCGACGGCTGGCAGTGACACGCGGGCGCGGCGGGGATGAGGCGTGCCTGTCGGAGTGTGTCACGTTTCCAGACCAGCGAATTTTTTTGATTAAAGTCCCTTATCCGTTTTATCATGCATATCCTCTCCCTGATTAAAGTGATCTGAGGCTGACACTCACAATGTCAGAGTGAACGGAGGAGCCCTCCTCCACAAACATGCCTGGAATCTCTAATCCCACCACACACACACACACACAACCTGCCCACACACAGCACAGGGGACTCACCTTTACTTATCTACACATGCATACACATATGCCACACACATAACCACACTGTACTTTGTCTGAATGAAGGGTCTTTACTTTTCTCTCATATGTGTATAGATACAGAAACTTGCAAAACTCTTCCCCTCATTTCTTCATATCTTGTTTACAATCATCCAGACTTCCTTTTGTTTTTAATGTATTGCTGATGAATAGTTCTCCATGTTTCCTGAAAGACAAAGTTCTTGGCTCTCATTTTCAGTTCAGTCCCTTTCATGACCAATTTTAAGCGATTGTTTTTGTCACTTATACAACCCAGCACTTGGGATGCCAGTGTATTCCTTCATGCCAGTCCTAAGCCCAGATAAATGGGGATGGTTACATCAGGAAGAGCATCTGGTGTAAAACCTTTACCAAATCAATATGTGGACAACAAAACAGTTTTCCATTTCAGATTGGTCAAGGCAAAGAACAAGAAAAGAAGAGAGCAGGAAGTATAGGACATTGGAAGTGAGAGTAGGAACTTTGAATGTTGGCAGCATGACTGGTAAAGGCAGAGAATTAGCTGATATGATGGAGAGAAGGAATGATGATGTTTTGTGTGTGCAAGAGACTAGATGGAAGGGTGGTAAGGCCAGGTATATTGGAGGGCATGGTTTAGATGGAAGGAGAAATGCAGCAAGTGTTGTTCTGAAGGAAAAGTAGATAAATGTGTTACGAATGACCATGGAGGTCAAGAATAGGAGGAAGCTGTAAAGGGAAGACTGCAAGTTGGAATTCAGGCAGGAGTTGACACTGGGAGGTGTTGAAGAGCTACCAGATTGCTGGGAAACTACTGCAGAAGTGATAAGGCAGACAGCTAGAAAGGTACTTGGTGTGACATCTGTACGGAAGAAGGAGGATGAGGAAACCTGGTGGTGTAACCCAAAGATCCAGGAGTGTATATAGAAGAAGAGGGAGGTAGAGAAGAAGTGGGATAGTTAGAGACATGAAGAAATTAGACAGGAATGCAAGGAGATGCAGGACAAAGAAAATAGTGATGAAGGAGATAAGAAGTTAAGGTATATGGTGAATTGTATGAGAGGTTAGACAGAAAAGAGGGAGAAAAGGATCTATACTGATTGACTAGACAGAGAGATAGAGCAGGGAAAGATGTGCAGCAGGTCAGGGCGATAAAGGATAGAAATGGAAACGTACTCACAAGTGAGCAGAGCGTGTTGAGCAGATGGAAAGAATACTTTGAGCGCCTGATGAATGAGAGAGAGAGAAGATTAGATGATGTGAGGATGCTGAACCAGGAGGTGAAATGGATTAGCAAGATGAAAGTAAGGGCAGTAATGTGGAGGATGAAGAATGGAAAGGCTGTTGGTCCAGATGACATACCTGTGGAAGCATGGAAATGTTTAGAAGAGATGGCAGTTGTGTTACTGACCAGAATCGTTTAAGACAATCTTGAAAAGAGAGAGGATGCCTGAGGATTGGAAAAGAAATGCATTGATACCAATGTTCAAGAATAAAGATCAAGCAACTATAGTAACGATAAAGAAATAAAGCTGATCTACAGGAGCATGAAGTTATGGGAATGAGTAGTGGAAGCTAGGTTAAGAAAATAGGTGATAATCAGTGAACAGCAGTATGGTTTCATGCTGAGAAAGAGCACTACAGATGCAATGTTTGCTCTGAGGGTGTTGGTGGGGAAGTATAATGAAGGTCAAAAGGAGCTGATTTGTACCTTTGTGGACTTAGATAAAGCTTATGACAGGGTAGGAGTTATAGTTTTAAATGAGAAAGTCAAGTGTTACAGAGAAGTATATGAGAGTAGTACTGGATATGTATGAGGGTAGTGTGATAGTGGTGAGGTCTGCAGTAGGAATGATGGATGCATTTAAAATAGAAGTTAGATTACATAAGGATTGGCGTTGAGCCCATTCTTGTCTACAGTGGTAATGGACAGGTTGACGGATGAGGTAAAACAGGGGAACCTGTGCATTATGGTGTTTGCTGTTGAGATTGTGATCTGTAACAAGAGCAGGAAGCAGCTTGAGGAAAACCTAGAAAGGTGGAGATATGCTATAGAGAGGAGAGGCATGAAAGTGAGTATGGCAAAGACAGAATACAAGAGCAGGAATGAAAGGGAGGACGGTGGTTAGGATGCAGGGTGAAGAGGTGACAAGTGGAGGAGTTTAAATACTTGGGATCAACAGTTCAGAGTAATGGGGAGTATGGAAAAGAGGTGAAGTGCAGGCAGGTAGAACAGGATACCAGCTATGCTATAAGGGCTGGATATGGTAACACTGATAAAAAGACAGGAGGCGGAGCTGGAGGTGCCAGAGTTAAAGAAGCTAAGATTTTTGTTGGGTGTAACCAGGATGGACAGGATTAGAAATTAGTATATCAGAGGGACAGCTCAGGTTAGATGTTTTGGAGACAAAGAGAAGCAAGATTGTGTTGGTTTGGATGTGTCCAGAGGAGAGACAAGGATTAAGAGAAGGATGTTGAAGATGGAACTGCCTGGAAAGAGGATAAGAGGAAAGCCAAAGAGGAGGTTTATGGTTGTGAGAGAGGACATGTTGGTGGTTGGTTTGAATGCAGAAGATGCAGAGGACCAGATGAATTTGAAATGGATGATCTGCTGTGGTGACCCTTAAATGGGAGCAGCTGAAAGAAGAAGAAGAAGAAGAAGAAGCTTTTGGTTACTTAAGCCACATAGTGACCTATGTATGAATCATTCAAACATAGCACAGCCATCTAACTTAAGGCATGAAGCATGAACAAACAGGTAAAGATGATTCCAGATGATCAGCCCGGTGGTTAGTTTACTGGTGATGTTGAATTATGAGTGGTTGAAACTCCTTTATCTAGGCACCTTGTATCTTTAGGCACTATCTTTAGGCACTAACCTGTCACAGTAAAAGATTTGTTACTGTTCATAATTTAGTCTACTCAATATGCTAAACAAATACTTTCTGACAGACATTATTTTGCATTAACAAGGTAAATACACATATACAATGATAATAATATGCTCTATATAAGCCCCATATGGCTTACACCCACACAGATACTAGATTGTAACTGGTTTCTATTGTGAGGTTCTTGAAACAATTTTGAGTTATCCAGTGAATTCAGAGCGAGTAAAAAGTCAAGACCCATATCCATAAATTGTGTTAGATTAATCTCCTCACAATGGTCACTAATCACATTCCAGTGGATGTGCATATGCCTTATGATTAGTAACTACCCAGCAAACTGGATAACTAAACTGGATAGTTCCCGACTGAGCTTTTGAGGCAACCTGTTCAAAGAGTATTATATATGTATGTAGAGTAAGAAATAAAAGGTATACTCTGGAATTTTTTTTCTGCTGTATGCTGTATTGTAAGAGGAAAAAGAAAATCTGTTGAAAGCACTTAATCACAAAGAACATTAGAGACAAAGAACATTTGTTGAAAATTAACTTTGAAAGGATGTTAATTCCGAGGGTTTTTGTGAAAAAATAATCTTCTGTTCTAATTTCTAGCAAAATTAGGGAATTTAATGCAGACATGCTAGAAAGAGAACAGTTTGAGGCTCAAGGGGTTTTCCTTTTAAGGGGCAAATCTGGGTGTGTTCTGGTGTGTTCTTTTAGGTAGTCTATATAATTCTTTCCTATGCAAGTTCTTATAAGCAATGGAGAGAAAGCAGAGAGAAATACAGTTCATAATGTTTTGAAACTTATCTCCATCAAGCCTTAAATCAAAACCATTCAGCTTAGTGTGTGTGTGTGTGTGTGTGTGTGGCACAAGTATTGAGGCAGCAGTGTGTCTGAATAAGAGATGCTCTGATAGTCACAGAGAGCGAGTGTGTCCCAGTGAAACACTGCCCTAATGAAACAGCTGGGGAAGACACAGTTGAAACTATCCAATCGGAAATGATAATTAATGACATTAGGGCACCACAAGGTTTGGAGCCAGTAAGGAGCAGATTACTTTACACCCACTAAATCCAGACTTATTGGCCTTGTGTGGCTCTTTTGCATGTGTGTGTTCAGCTGCCGAGGCTTATTAATACTGTAGACTGGTTTCAATGCTAAAAGATAAGATCCCAGTTCTGAACTGTCACACTTTCCCCAAACACTGAAAATAAAAAAAGAATTGTGTAATTTAGTTTTAATGGAAGACATCACGGAAAGATAGCATGATTTTGTCCCGTGAATATTTTTTACAAAACTTTTGGATGAACTGCAGCTACTGGATGTCTCTTCTTACTATTTAAAAAACACACTTATTTTAAGTCAATTTGTTTCCATTTAAGCCAACTGTATTTTCTTAAATTTCACAGCTTTAATGAAGGAATAGCTCTATCGCACTGGAAAGCTCTGACAGTGTCATTTGGAATCTCACTGGATTATGTAGTTCTGAAACCCATTCTTAAAACAGAATAATCTTTTCTGTAAGCATAGAATTTTAAAAATCTCATCTTGGACAGCTTTTGGATGATGTCAGAAGCACTTAATTTGATCATTTCGGGTAAAGTCAGGGTAAGTAACCAGAAAGTCTAAATAAAATGCAATAAATGTCTCTCACAATTAAGATAAGAACAAGAAATATATGAACTAATCATCTTACATAAACCCATATATATTTCACTCATCATCTCTCATTCACTCGTTTTCTTAGCTGCTTGTCCTGAGAAGAGTTCTGGTAAACTTTTATATATGTACAGTACTGTGCAAAGGTTTTAGGATTTTGTAGGATTATAGTCAGTGTATGATCAACCAGTTTTACCAAACAGGTGCTGATGATCATCAATGTCACACGGAGGTTGAAACACAGTCGTGTTTGGAACAACCTACCAGCTGAGTTCCTTTAAAAACTGTGTGCAAGTGTACCTAGAAGAACTGATGCTGTTTTGAAGGCAAAGGGTGGTCACACCAAATATTGATTTGATTTAGATTACTCTTTTGTTCATTCACTGCATTTTGTTGATTGATGAAAATAAATGATGAACACTTCCATTTCTGAAAGCATTCTTTGTTTACAGCATTTTTTCACACCTGCCTAAAACTTTTGCACAGTACTGTATGTGTATATATAGATATACACACAAGTTAAACAACAGAACAAGTAGTTTTGAATCTGAATATGAATGACCGAAGTTTTAATAATAAAATAACAAAAATAGTCTAACACACACACACACACACACACACACACACACACACACACACACACACACACCTAAGACAAGTTTCTATTAGAATTTTAATGAACTTCACATTTTAAGGAAGCTGGTGTTTTTCTTTTTTTTACAGTGGAGGCAGGGTTAGTGCTAATTGATGAAATATGTTGTACTTTCACATTCAAACTTTACAGTTGTGTCTTTTTAAAGATTTTTTTTTTTGTTTGATCTCCAACAAAGATTGCGTCCCAAAGGGATGAGGCAGGTAGAGCTTGCAGGGTTAGTATAAGTTGTCAACCAATGATCAAATAGCACAGACACGAGGCAACTACAGAGTGCCTTGCTGGCGAAGAAATATAAAGTCCAGATTTAATTCTGATACCAAGAAATAGAATTTCAAAGCTGGATGTCTTATCGTTGGCGTGTCCCTTTGCCGGACTGATTTCCCTAGCAAAAGCCTGTCACTGCTATTATGTTGAACATGGAACCAATTTACTGCAGCAGCTAAACAGGGTTACTGGTGCTCTTGTAGCCCCCTAAATGTTTGAAGTTATCACAGAACGAGGAAAAGGGGGGAGGAGGGGAGAAGAAAAAAAATAACATTTTGAATGTTTGAGGGGGAAGGGGGTGGATTGGAGTGACTGTAATTGAAAAGTATCAATCAAAAACAAGGCAAGGGGGCAGAGGGGGAAGCTATTATGTTAACCCACTCCATGGAGCAGAGGAAACCAAATGCATTTCCTTTGTATGGGTAATTCACTTGCTCTCTGTAGACCTTAAGCTGCAGACCCCAGGCCAGGGGAAAATAAATAAAGAAATAAACAGGGCACTATCTCCGGACAGGCCTCTAGGATTATCAAATTGAGCATGTGGCCATTACAGGGCCTCTTCTTCTTCTTCTTCTTTTTTTTTTGTGGTGATACTATCTGGCCACATAGATAAGCAGCAGGCTGGTCAGATGTTTTGCACTTTCAATACATGAGAAATGAAGACCATGTTGTCCCCATGCCTCTCTTTTCCTCCCGCCTTTTCATGCTTGCCTTCGGAGCGCAGTCACTGCTGTATATTACAATCATCCTTTCATAAACTCTATATGGGCTTTGACCTACAGTGACTAGCTCTGCTTTGAGCACCCTTTGTGCACTGCAGGTGTGTGCACGTACATTCTAACACTCAAGATGGAGCAAAAGGCACAAGGCTACTTGTAAAAATGTTTTGCTCTTAACCCTCGGTGACTTATCATACTAAACCCAGACACATTCGTATGACATACGGTTGCAGGTCATTGTTACTTTGTGCTACCTTTTGGTGAAGGAGGCATTATAATGGAGGGTAAGGACAGTAAGGGCAAAAAAGGAAGAAAAAACCTGCAGTGTCTCAATAGACCGAAGAAATCTGCCATTCTCTCTTGCATTACGCTGCTTCTCAATAAAGCAATGAACAACCAACCCTGGGCCACAGTTAATTTTAAGCATCCACTTACGGGTCAGCGTGTGGCGTTTTTTCCATTCACACACCAGAAGCATTTGAAAGTCTCCGCCGTGTGACGCTCAGTCATTTCTCTCTGAATAAATTCTGAACATATTAACATGAAGGCGAAATGACTGTACATCCACTGGTCTTTGCAAAAACAGCCCTTAGTTAGAGGCTCTCCCGCATCAAGGTCAAATCCACTGGCCTCCAAATTATGCAGGCCCTCAGCGCTTCTCAGAGAAGCCGACGGTTACCATACATTAAAATAAACTGTCAGAAATTTTATCCAACTGGAAATGGGCCACAACAGAGGAGTTGTTAAGCACTTCTCTTTGATATACAGTAGTGATTATACACCATATGGAAAATCAATGGGGTTTTTCAGAATCCCATTAGGAAACAAAACACACAATGAAACGTGCTCTAAGTAAAACACGCTCAAACACACACATCGTGGGCCACACTGTTGGAACTAAATGAGCAGTCTGAGCTTGAAGTACTATATTGATGATAATGCAAACATAGCTTCAGGAGAGACTTAAAAAGGATAAATTTGGGAAAATAAAACATTGAGACCTTATAAAGGCTTAAAATATGGTTAGCATTATACAACTTAATTCAGTTCATGTTTATTGTAGTCAAGCATACAATGATACATTCTGTCTGAGACCACATTGACAGAGTTAATGTCACTTTTCTCCTTAATTTAATATGTTCTTTTTATTAGAAATTTTATTATCAGCATACCAATTTCATTGAAAAGTTGGCTAATTAAAAAAAAAAAAAACAACATTTCCTTTAATGACCGGCATGGTTTGTGCCAGTTGTTTAACCTTTGACCCATATGGAATTCATAAAATTTATGAGTATCAAAAAATATGGAGTATAAAAAACATTTGATTATAGGCCAGTTGAGTGGACAGTTTCTGATGCCCCAAATGAAATATTCTTGCAGGTCAGCTTTGGCCCACATGCTCTACTTTGGGCAACTAATTGTAAAAGTAATTCAAGATGTAACTAATCATGTAATTAATATATAATTGTGTAACTGTGTTTGAATAATTCCCCCCAATAACCGGAATCACTCTGGACTTGAGACAGCATATCCTCCCTCAGAAATAATGAAGGTATGAGCCACCGAAAAAGCTTGAATGGAGAAAACAACTCATCCAAACTCCATCCACGTTAAGAATCTGCCTGAAAAAAAGCAGTGTTGTGGCTTTGCAAGGGAACGCAGGAGTCCATCACATCCTTATGTCCACTCATTCATCTCTCTTTCTCCCCCCACGGCCCTACTATCTGTCTCTCGCCCGGTGCGTGTCCCCCCCGCTCCCCAGCCCCATTTCCCCCCTTTTGCACAGGAGAAAAACAGCACGGGCAAGGTTTTTAATTCAAATTTCATCTGCAGCTCCGCGGCCCGTAAGCTCACTCAGCAGTCACTGGAGTCTAAAGTGGCTCTGGGGAGCCCTCTCACAGTTCTATATGCAAATAGGGGCTGCACCTGGGCAGTGGAGCAGGCCTGCTGAGAGCTTACTTATGCAAATCTGATTGAGTGAGAGCATATTGCCACAGCACACACACACAGGCCACGGAGCACACACACCACAAGTTATATATTTCACCCCAGCCACTGCCACCTTGTTCAGAAGAAGAGGGGGGGGGGGGGGGTACAGAAAAATAAAAGAAAAGGAAAAACATCTCTTTCTCTTTCTCTCTCTGTATCTTAATATTTTTGTTCCCTCTTTTTTATGATCTCTCTGTTTCTATCTATCTATCTATCTATCCATCTATCTATCTATCTTACTGATCTTGCTCTCTTTTTCTCTGTGTGCACCCTTTCCCTCTCTGGGTATCTCTCTCTCTCTCTCTCTCTCTCTCTCTCTCTCTCTCTCTCTCAGTATTCCCGCTTGAATTTCCTCACACCCCGCTTGATTTTATAGCATCAGGGGCAGATGGAGTATAAATGACACAGGACCTCTGTAATTTCCTATGCACACTTTGCAAATGGGTTGAAATCTCAATATGTCCAACATACCACTTTCTCTCTGAGTGTGGCATTAACCCTGTGATTAAGTGGTGAAGGTTGGCTGCAGTTCTCCAAGCCGTAGTCTTGTAGGCAAATGAGAGGAACCAAATCAAACAAATGACATATAACATTGCATAAGTAATTGAATAAAAGTAGCTGATTCAATGCATCGTTATGATTAAGTCTATTGTAAATTTCCAGACCTACAGTTTCTTTACAGTTTTGTCTGCATGTCAAAGGCAACTAGAATAATGTACTTGCACACAGCATTGAGAGAACTCTTAAGGCTCATTTTTCAACTTAAAGAACCAGAACATCTGCATGGTTCCCTGCAACAATAAAAGTATGATAGTTCACCTTCATCAACAAAATCACAAACACACACACACACACACACAGATTTACACTTACATTCACCCAAATATGTACTGGCTCAGTAAAGTGCGCTGGAGTGGAGATAAATCCCACCAATGTACTTGCTTCAACACTAAATACACCAACGAAAACACTTTCATTCCAAAAATCTATGTTGTGTGAATATGAATATGGCCCCATGTTCTCATGCTGATTTATGAGCCAATCTAATATCTCAATAACTACAGCTAACATGCAGTGCCCCTCTACAAGTCTTATCACCATTTCTATAATGTCATCATAAATATCGCAGAGAACATATCATACAGCATCCACTGACTTTAGATAATCAGCGGTTTACTCAGCCTGAGCACATCGGCTACATTCACAATGTTATGAGGTTATACATAGTAGCGTATTGCTAATATAGCAATATATGGCCAGATAAATAATAGGTAGCTTATTAAAAACGTATACATACACCTTACATGGTGACCTTTCTAAAAGAAAGGATACATATTTCGTTTTCATAGCTCATATATTTCTTCACTGCTGTAACAAAACTGAAATCTCTTTTAATGCAGGTATATGCAAATGTCAATTATTTTAATAGAATTTCAAATGAACAAGTGGTTAAAGTCACTTTTTTCTAAAACTCTTAACATATTGCAAAGAGTGGATCACACACAGGGCTGCAGAAATTTTAACAGACCCAGATGAGGAACTAGAGGTGACTTACACAAAATGTGCAACTTTCTTTAATAACTTCAGAAATGAAAGGCTGATCAACAACTTAGATGATCCTAATAAAAAGAACTGAAAGTGGACACAGGGGATTGCAAATTCTAACAGCTATTACAGGTGTAATCCACACACACACACACACACACATACACACACACACACACACACATCACTACCATGTAAGTGGGACTCGTTGTGCTGAGAATGATCCAGCACCCAAATAATAACAGCTCACTGGTGGTCCTGTGGATTACTGACCACTGATGATTTTAGTTACAGGAGGCAAACAAATGATGCAGAGAAACAGATGGGCTTTAGTCTGTAATCATAAACTACAAAGTGCACTTACATGAGCACAGATATAAGACAGGCTTACTTCATGGCTCATTAGTGTAAACACTGTATATCTGGTATAAAAAATTAAAAAAAACAAAAAACCCATATAATGCCTAACAAAAACAAGAATAAAGTAGCAGGAAATATTGCTTATAAAATATTAACAGTCTCAGTAGACACACAGATCAGATATTCAAACTACCTTATTAAAAATACCACTGCATTGAAGGGGTTTGTACTTGTACTTGGTAACATTGTCAAAGTAACATTTAGGACCCAAGCTTTCCCAGCAGAACATTGTCCAGTGCATCACACTGCCTTCACTGACTTGCCTTCTGTCCATTGTGCATCTTGGTGACATCCCTAGTTTCCCTGCACATGATTTAAAAGAAAGCTTGATTTATCTGATCAGGCCACCTTCTTCCATTGCTCCAGTTATGATGTTTACATGTCTGTTTTGGTTTTCGGTGATTGACAGGGTTCAGCACTGGCAACCTGACCAGTTAGTGGCAACACTGTGCCAATACTCAGCAACTGTACAATCGCGGTTTGGTTGTCTGAACCAGCTTTTAATGATATCAGATGACATAATTAGTCAGAATTAGTGACTGTTGTAACAAACACTTAATGAACATTGACGTAACAAGACTTTAAGACCATTTCCTTGGTCTGGTCATCTTAAATTGTTCACACAATGTAAAAAGCAGCATTTCTGAATGAAGCTAACAAACAGAACGGTATATATGTATGTGTTACTTCAGAGCAGACACTGCAGAATGTACAGTACTCCTCACTGGTATCAATAGCAGTATATTTCCTGAAGGCAGTAGTGAATCAGTGACGTGGAGAGAAGCACCCTGCCGTGGTGAATTTGTCTGCATGCTAATACTGAGTTGTCACATGGCTGTTCAGGCTCACTTGTGCTTGAGTTAATTCAAGTAGCGCATGTCATTATGTATGGCATCAGACTGTAATTGCACAAAAACGTAGTGGTGTGAAGCTGTCTGCTAAATAAACATGTGTGCTAACATGTCATTCTGGTCTTTAGAACCGCACGTCATGTCGGATCAAATCTTGAATTTTGACGAATTTCATTTGCCATATCATAATTATTCGAGATTATACTCAAGGGTAGTTGTTCTCAAAAGCACGTATTATGACTCCTACATAATAAATTGAATTAGCGGAGGCAGACTCAGCAGAGCACAGGTAGTCCAGCCTCTCGAGTGTGGATTGGTATATCACTGCCAGAGAAGTGTCTCTTATGTGAAGGCAGTGCTCTATTGTTGTTTTCTAATCCTGTGTCCCAGTTACAAGAACATTGCTCATAATTTCCACACTGAAAAAAAAGAGAGGAAAAAAAAAAACAAAAAAAAAACAAAGTCAAGCTCTTCTATTGAAGTAGAAGTAAGCAGAGGAACTGAAGGAAGAGAAATGCATTCTTCACAACAGTCTCTCAAAATAAAATACCCCCATCATTTATCTCTGCCTTGTGCACTTCTAATAGGCCAATTAAGCTGGAAAATGCTTGTTTTCGTTAGGTGTGTCAGAAATTGATTATCTCCCCGTGAGCAGACACCCCAATGTTCAAAGATTACTGCTGTTAAGCTCAAATCAGAGCATTCCTTCACACTGCTGAGGACTCACAGGCCCAAATGGCTCTAATAAGTGATCGTTTTCACACTTGTTTAGTTTTTGAAGTGCTCATGCAAAATACAATACAGGCTCGATGTAAAGGGAGGGGAGTTATGCATATAGGCTAGGTTCTGGGGAGTATGCAGCCATTCTTATTAAGAAGGCCATGCATGTCATCCAAGGCAGTCATTTCTCTGATGGTGTTTGTGCTCAGACGTGCCCATACAGCCCAGCCCAAGCTTTAATATCAGTTAAAGAGATTAGCAGATTTGTCTCTCAGCGCTGTCTGACAAAGCAACATCCAGGAGCAGCCTAATGATGAGCTAGGGCTGCACAGATCAAAATTCTGCCCCCCCACCCCAAATAAAAAAGAGGGTCAGAAAGGGACGGAAAGAGAGAGGGTGTATGTTAAAAGGGAAAACAGAGAGTACTTGAAGAGGTCACATATGCGGACCCTGGGAAAGGTCACGTCTAATCCCACCCTGCCCGCACTGCGGCCTCCGACAGTTGAGCAACAAAAGCCTCCGTGGCCCTCTGACTGACAGGTTTTCTAATTGTATCCACTCATTCATGACAATTTGATTAAAATATTACGCCAAAGTCTCGCCCCCTGTTTGTTCCATTCCTCCAAATCTAATTTTGATTTAAAAAAGAGAGATTACCTTCACAAGCATGACTGAGGATGCTATTAACTTCTACTTAATCTTTATTACCGCTCTGATTTTAACATATGTATAGCTTTCGTTTCGCTCCCTTTGTTTTTCCCTCCGCTCGGTTTCCAAAACTGAAATGTTACCTGAGATTCAGGCTTTGAAAAAAGCACAAGTAAAGAAAAAAAATACAAATAAAAAAAAAAATCTAAGTAATTGTTTTTCTATTCATTGACTCTGCTGTTATATGCAGGAATGTGCCAGAATAAGTCTGGTCGATATCTCACGTGAGAACAGCTTGATTGCCATCATACCAAGCCAAAATACTGTCTTAAGAGTCAAATGAACTGAGGTGTGCTAAAATATGAACACCTGAATAATCTTTCATTGAAGAAATCTGAATAATCAAACTAGAAAAAAAGGTTATCTGATTATCTACGTACTTTGCCATAATCTTCTTCATCCACATTAAAACTAATTAGGTATATACAGAGATGTAGTTATAATGAAAAATAACATAGGTGCCTGCTGGCAGAAAGCCTGTGGGATTACTGGTTCACATTTTTAAAGCTTTGCTTTGGCCCAAGCGTTATGTGATGGAACATTGAATGAAATATGGCACCCCCATCTTTTCCCAGTTGCGAGAGTGATCTCCGTAAAATCACGACGGTCCGTCCTTGTTTTAGGTCATCAATTCAATTAGTTCATCCACCTCTAGGACTACAATAAATCTGAGCAATTCAACCTTCTCCCTGCGAACACCTCCTCCCATCGCTGTGCCTGCAACCCCTTCCAGCTCCTGGCCTTCCCCTGAAAGAAAAATAAATCCATTGTAATATGATAGCAGTGAGGAGGGGGGGTTGGGGAGGGGGGGTTGGGGCATGGGGTGGGGGGCACAGCTCAGAGGATTTGGAAAAAAAAATACAAGTATCATTCACCTGATTTGAATTGTAGCTCCCTTTTTTTGAACCTCTGCCAATTCATTTTGTACATTAAAAATTGGTCAGGGTTGATAAGATTCCATTTTCACGGTTGGCAATGCAGAACTGGCGAAAGAATACAATTACAGACCCCAGAGTAAACTCTCCGAATGTCAACTTGATGTAAATGATCAAGAGCAGGAGCACAAAAGAACAGGCTTCAGCTTCAACATCTCCCTCTTTCTTTTCTTCCCCTCTCTATCTCTCTCTCTCTCTCTCTCTTTCTAGACCTCTCACTTTCTCCCTCTCCCCTTTTCTCTCCTTTGAGGGACCCTTTCACCTACTGCAGTCCTGCTTGTACTGAAGGGTCTGTTACATAAACCAGAACTGCAACACTCTCACATACGGAGAAGTTGAAACTCTTTGCACAGAAAGGCTGTAAATGAACAGATAAACCTACAGTTCCCTGTTTGAGTGAGTTTCCTTGAAGCCTGAGTAGCATGGTTTAAATTATATATGCTATCGTACTGTTCCCCCAGCAGTTGTTCTACAGAACAGTCAGAACAAATGAAACACAAACAGGTAAAAGGTGACACTTTTTTTTTTTGCAGATCAATTCATGCACAACGCACAAAGTGTGATCTCCAGATGTGATCTCACATGGGGGTAACTTTGTTAAACTTTTGGTTCAGGGTGAAATTTTCTCCACCTACTTCAAATTCTTAAAATTGATCCTATGAGAGTGTCTGGAAACAAGCTAGAAGCAAACAAGCTAGCGAGTAAAATGCTGTATTAAGTCAGCACAAAATAATTACCACTAAAATACTTCAGCTACAGCATAGTTTGATTTAATGGACCTTTTTATTCCATTCAAAGAAATAATGTTTATTTTTTCTTTATGTAATGTAATTTGAAAAAGTCCTTAACCAATCTCATTTTTTTTATTACATTTTGTTTCCAAAGAGCAAGACTTTTATTTTTTAATATATTGTTAAGGAATAGCTATCCAGACTTACTGTTAAAAGCTTTTGGCTCTCATTTTCAGTCCAGTCCCTGTACCTGACCTGTTACAGAGGATTGTTTTTGTTTTTTAGCCACACGGTGACTTATGTAAGAATCATTATTACCAAAACCATCTAACTAACCATTGAACCAACTAACAACATGAATCAGTGAAGAAACAGGTGCAGGTGAGCACACAAGATCAGGCTGGTGATTTGTATACTGGTGATGAAGTGAAAGAGAAAGTGACTACTTGCCATTGTGAAACACACGAAGCACACCATGAAGTACAAAGAAAAGTAACCTCTGCATTTAACCCAAACACACACCATGCAGCAGTGGGCCTCCAGATCCAGCATCTGGGAAGCGGTGATGAGGACGAGGGTACTTCAGGGCAACATGCCGCCCCACCGCTGCCCCAGAAGCAATGGCCCACACAGGGATGTTGAGTGCTGAGTGGTTGGAACTCCTTTATCTAAAAACCCTGTATATTTGAGCAATTTAAAACAAAAACATTTGTTTGTTTGCTTGTTTGCTTTTATTTAATCTACTCAACGTGCCAAAGAGCAGACAGTCTGACAGGCATTAAAAAATATTCTTGCAGCAACGAGGTGTGGTTCAAGACTTCTGCACACAACTGTGCAATACATCGATGGACAAATGACAGGCTTAATGTTGACAATCACATCATCACCCTCTATTTTCAGCATTGCCTTTACAAAGCTCTATATATTTTGTTTAATTTATTTATTTTTATTAAAAGTTTTTTTTGTTGAATTAAATCATTTGACTTGCTTATTACAAATAAATGGCAAGTCAATAACAAGTAGTTCATACATTTTAATACTTTAAAACCCAACTCAAATGTGTGATGGTTCAACTATCAATGATTCAATTTTTTTAAATAACAGACTCAGTCTGTGATGAACAGTCTGATTCATCATGATGAAGACGCATTGACGTTATTAACATTGTCAGCAGCTTCTCAACTTTTTTTTAATCATTGCAACCCATGTAGTATGAAATGTCCCAAAGTACATTTGCATCAAGATGTCACATGCAGTTCAACTCTGCCGAGTCCTGTGAGCTTTTTGGCCTGGTGTCACGTCCTCGGCTCAGACAGGACGCAAACAGCTGCGTGGATCCACACCTCATAATCAGCAGGCCGTGATGGTGCCACATGATCAGGCAATGTTATCTGTTTTCTTCCCTTTACTTCGTCCTCCACTGTCTGTCCTTTTTACCAAAATGTGTTTTCTTAAGCTGAGGTCTTTGTGTGTCTGCTACCCAGGGACCTTATTAGAGGACAATATGCATGCATGCATTACACATCTTTAAAAAAAAAAATGTGTTAAAAGGGAAAAAGCACAAAGACCATCATGAGCAGGGATGTGTGTGTGGTTACTATTACTGAGGGTGAAAGGTCAGAGTGAATGTATGCAAGGACAGAAGAGAGTCGCATAAAGGCCACTGTATTCATCCCCTTTTTCTTGAGTCAGTGTCGTAAGGTTAATAAAGCATTTTTGTTCACTGGAACACACAAATAAAATTCCTTTTAAAAACTACAGTGATCACTATTTTTTTTAATAACATGTAATATTAGAATTCTTATATAATTCTTAAATGGGGCAGCGGTGGCCTGGTGGTTAGGGAGTTGCCCCCGCATTGAAGATTGTGGGTTCTATTCCCTCACCAGTAGGTTGCCCTGAGGTACCCTTGAGCAAGGTACTGTCCCTGCCACTGCTCCCTGGGCGCTTTCAATGCCCCCTGCTGCACGGTGTTTGATTGCATGGGTTAAATGCAAAGGTCCAATTTCGTTGTGGTTCACTGTGTGCTGTGCTGTGACATCGCAATGACAAGGGTTTTCACTTTCACAAGTTAAATGGAAAGGTCTGGGTTTGAATTTTTTACTTTTTTCTGATTGTGTTATTATTATGGCAAAATGTGTTAACAAACAAAAAAATCTCTTTTTTTCTTGGGGTAAAATAAAAAAAAATGCACGGCCTCAGATAAACAAATGAACTGCTGTAATAAAATGGTCATGGGATAAAATGCACAGGTTTTTGTTTTGTTACTGTTAATCTTTTTCTTCTTCTTCTTCTCTTCATTCATATCCATTTCATACTATCCTCTGCATCTTCCTCTTTCTCACTGTCCGCCTGTATGTCCAGTCTCACCGCCTCCATAAACCTCCTCTTTGTCCTTCTGCTTCTCCTCTTGCTAGGAAGCTCCATCCTCAACATCTTTCTCCCAATAATCTCCTAGCTTTTCCCATTACATACCCGAGCCAGCACGGTCTGATTTCTCTGAGTTGTGTTCAGATCGTCTAACGTGAATTTTCCCTCTAATAGACTCATTCTTGATTCTGTCCATTTTTGTTACTCCCAATGCAAATCTTATCATCTTTAACTCTGTCTCCTCATACTTTACCTCCTGTCTTTTCATCAACATTACCATCTCCAACCCGTATGACGTTGCAAAATTTTGTTACTATTCATCATAATAACAATAAAATGTTTTTGCATCAAGAATTATAGACATAAATGTGGCTAAAGGGCAAACAGGCTGTAAAAATGGTGCAATTGGCCCATTGGCCCAGGAGGCTGAAAATCCGCAACTGCAATCTGTGGCTTTGAGCCCAAAAGAGCATCATCACTTAAAGCTGCCCTAATGCTTATTTTAGCTAACATAAGAACTCTGTTCAAATTTTCCTCTAAATTTTTAGATCCAACAACTGGGATTTTTGACACTTGGTGGTTTAAGCCAGCTCAACAACAGTCCATTGATAAGACAAAAGTTTTTAGTGCCACTATTTTATATAAGGCTTGGACAATTCAATATTGAGGAGTTAACAATGACACTGAACAGACCTTGTGTTGTTTAAGAGTGAAACTAAACTTCAGAAACATGCAAGAAAAAAGATTTTATAATGAATACATCATTAGGGGGCTAGAAGGGTAATCATAGGTATTTTGAATGTACAAGAACAATTCAGCTTCAGATGATGGCACTTATTTTTGCTTATTTGTATTGCATTTTAGCTATTTACCCTTCAAAATGTATCTAATTAAGCAGTCAAGGCTACACAACACAAGCAATGAAAAATTTTTTTTTTCTTAATTTGCATTTAGTAAAGCTATGTGGACACAAACAGTACATTGCAATGAAAACAGGGCTGAGTATCCCCCTGTGGATAGACTATCAAAGGCACGGGGAAAGTAGATTAGAGGGAGTAGATTCTGTATCTGTTTGAGTGCAATGCACACAGCGGAGGGGGAGATACATGGGCAGAAAATGGGAATGTGTGGAGGGCAGAGAGAGAGAGAGACGAGGAGCAGAGTGTAAACACCAGCGGCACTCTAAGGACCCGTTTTTTTCTCTCTTTTTTCTTGCAGTAGCAGTATCATCGCATCGCAGCGGTTCAGCCGCCTCGCACATCTGTTGCCTCACAGCCGAAACGGAAAACACTGCAATAGAAGATAAATCTTGTTGCCTGACAGGGGGTTTGACAGAGTGAAAAGTGTTGGAGATTTCTGCTCATGCAGAGGAGAGCCAGAAAGCGCTCCAGCCAGCTAATGGTCAAGCTCCCGGCAAGCTTGGATGATCGTATTAGTGAAGCAATGCTTAAAGATCAGCTCACACCTTGATTTTACAAAATCAGACCATAAAAAGATTCTTTGAAATGCTGTGATCACCTCAAACAGGGTGATACAGTTCGCAGGAAATGTAACTTTACCCTAAATGTTTGCAATGATTACTAAGAGCAGAGGACAAGTTGGTGGTGGCAGTGTGATGCTCTGGGCAATGTTCTGCTGAGAAACTTTCAATCTAGAGATTCATTCTGTTACCTTGAGACTTTCCATACATTTAAACATTGATGCAGACAGAGAACACACCTTCACAGCACCCGAAGATATTATTACTCTTATTCCCGAAGAGTAGTGGCCTATTTCAGCAGGATAATACGCACTGCTCCACAGCAAAAATCGACCTGGATTGGGTTGAACCTGACAATGAGTTCAAGGTATTACTTGACTTCCAAATTCTTCAGATCTCAACCTGATGGAGTTTCTGTAGGAGGTACTGGGCAACTAATCCCGATTTATGGAGACCAAATCTTGAAACCTACAGCAGTGCTACTAAAGTCTTGATGCCAGACATTGCAGCACAGCTTCACAGGCCTTGTGAAGTCCATGACTTGACATCAGAACGTCAGAACTATTCAATGGCATGAGGAGGCCTCCCCGATATTAAGCATGTGATTTTAATGTTATGGCTGTTAGGCACAAGAAAATATCAGATTACTTAACAACTCTTACTTAGCAATAATTTAATATATTATTTAAAAACTACTACACTGTGTTTAAGGGTTAAATGCAGAGAATACATTTCATTGCGGTGGCCTGTGTGAGGTGCTGTGTCTTCACAACGCCAAATAGTCGCTTTCACTTTCAACTGTTAAAACTGTTAAAAGAAACTGTGTAAGGATGCAATTTTATTATGCTAATTTATAGGTTTAAAGCTTCCTTTGCTTGTTGGATATGTTATTTTTGCAGCCCCAACGCAAAAGTGAAGACCATATTTAGACATTTACATTTTTTGTATGATTGACATTTGGGATAAGGGGGAATTGTGTAAATGTGATTTCATGGCAAATTATTATTTTAAGTGGGTTGATGTTTTCAGCATAACATACTTCTTTCATGATGTTGCCATTTATTAACATATATTTTTTATGACAGTCTGTGTAACAGCATACATTTCACCCTCTGCTTTTACCCACACTTTTGGAGGACATCCATGTGTGTTTGCATGTTTTCATAGACTATGCATATGCAAATAGCCACAAACATACCAGTGCTGGACATGGAGCCTCCGCCTGGACAATGCATCAGGGAGGCATCATGTAAATGTGAGCTGACACCATTTGCGGAGTAGAAATGAGGTTGGGAGAGGCAAAGGGCTGGAGTGAGTGAGTGCCAGTCTCACCCCAACACCCGCCTGGCATCGGCATCCCTAATGACCACATGACTGTTTCTAAAGAAACACGCTCTGACAGCCATCTGATGCAAGCACAGGCCGCAGTGATAGTGAAGAGAGGAAATGGATTGGAAGGGGTTACTTCATTATGCAGCAAATTAGAAAAATTCATAATTTATCATTACACCCAGCCGAAATGCCACCCAACTGAGCCTCACCCTGTGAAAAACATCATGCAAGAAAAAAAAAAAGTACTGTCAGAGGCCTGCAGCAGCCAACGGGCAAAATTAATATGCAAATGTATGCAAGAAATTAAAAAGCAGAATTACACAGGCAAATGAGGTAGCTACACTTGAATTGTTAGGATTATGAATAATTACTGCGAATTTCCTGCTCCTAATATAACTTGTTTTTTGATAAACAAAGACTTAATTATCGAGATGCGCTAGAGAATTTCCGCGGCACTCATTAATCTTGCAGAAAAAACAAGTCCCCGGTGGCCGGTGGTAATGAAGAGAGCGTGCCCTGAATCGGCAGAAAGATCAGAGGCACCAGGGTGCCAGGGTAGCAGGAATGAAACGACAGTGCCACTGTCCCTCACGCGTACCCAAGAGTGTCATAACTTCTTCCGCTAACTATCAAAGGGACTTATTTATGCTGGCAACCAAGCCATAAGTCCAATTTTACGAGGGCCTGGAGCGTTGGAGGGATGATGTGTTGATGCGCTCTGGAAATGCCACTTTCATTGACTCCCCCAGCTTTGGTCCCTACTGATAGGGATGCGGTAATGGACCTGAAGGTCCCTGGCAGAGTGCAGGGGGTTTTGGCAGACAACGGCGGCAACCTTTAGGGGGCCAGGCACTTCGGGGACTGAAGCTATAGGTCCTGTGTTGGAGCTGGAGTCCAGTAATGCTGTGTGGGGGAGGGGGTAAGGAGGGTCCCGATGGAGCATAGAGCAGATAAACAAGGACACATGCTACAGATGGCTTTAATGGGGCCTGCAGGTACCGTTAGTTCTACAGGGAAATCACTAATCTTCCAACCTTTCCGAGCAGCCAGAGACAGACAGGATGTCCACACTGAGAGAGAGCCTGGAGATGATAAACAACATGGAGAGAGTAAGAGAAGGAGGAAAAGAAGGCGGGGCACACACACACAAAGGCACACTCCCTTTTGGCTCAGAAGGTGTCATCTGATCAGTTATACCATTCCCAAAAGTGAAACATGAGCCCTAAGGGGTAGTGAATCCTGAACTAGGCCCTATTAGATGAGATAAATATTGATATTTCAGTTATTTGAAGGCTACTTAACACATGCATAAGCAATGAAAGATGTATTTATAAAGCAGTACTTTAGTATTTCTGAACAGCTTATCCCATTAATCGCAAGATGACATTAGACGTTTTATGAAGTGAATGATATTGTTTAGAGATAAGAGCACTTAAATTGTCACACATTTGTACCATTTATTAGAATGAAGCATTGTTCCCAAGTAATAGAAATCATTAGGCCAATTCCTGGTGAAGAACACAATACATATCAGTTCAATGATACACTTTAATGCCCAAGATAAGTTCCGCTGAAGGAGGAATTATGAACATTAACTTCAGCCAATGTCACAGAGGCCTTTAGATGCTTAACAGCTTTTTATTACCATAGATTTACAATTATTGCTATTGGAGTGATTTTTGTTGCTTGATCACTCCTAGGGAGACAAAAAATGGTCTTCAATTTCTTGCATGTGCACAGAGACTGTGGACTGGTGGAGTCCAAACTCTTAAGACAAAGCTTAACATTATTATTATTTTTTTTTTTTTTTCATTTTTGAGCTCTTCAGAAATTTCCTTTTGTTAATGCCATGATGCACAAACATTTGAAGATCAGACTTAAATTGAATTTTTTTAATTTATAAATTTAGAATAATAATCAAAACACCTTTTATAAATAAAATAAATGTTCATTAGGATCAAACAAAAAAGGTATTCTTTCGCACCTGATCGTCAACCCTTGAAAACAATTTTTCCAATCGCCAATATGTAATATAGCATCGTTTTTCTGAATAAATGAATGAACAAATATATTTATTTTTGTTCATTGTATGACTGGATTGTTTAACCTACACCAGAACTTCTGATTACACTTGTAGTAAAAGTAATAACACTCAACCCATATTTTATTATGTGTGTGAGAGGGAGAGAGAGAGAAAAAGGAACGGAATGTTTTATTCTCCCGATATTTATAGAAAATGGTATAGAATATATGGTTTGATTATGAAAAGGTTTAAAACATAAGGTCAATGTATTTTTTTTTTTCTTAATGTAGTACAAAAAAGAACAAAAGGATACTTTCTGTTATTATGGTGATAGTTTTGGGTCAAGAGCGTTCACTTTTGTATTAATTAGACAAGCTGTCAGCTCCTGTCTGTCGTTTTGAAACAAAAACCCAACATCATGTACCTTTAAGCTGGCAGTTGGCTTTGATGCTGAGATCAACTCTTTCAGCCCCACTCTCCTCTGCCGCTGCCTCTCTCTGTGCTGTCTGAAGAGGGCCTGATCAACATGAAACACAAAATATGTCTTTAAGGGAGCCCCTGCCACGCCACATAAATTACAACTGTGAAAATATGAAAACAAGTCTTTCCACAGCCGTCAGAATGCTATCACTTTATGAGAACGGTGTGGAAATGAACTGAACTGTTGTCACTCTCGTACAGGTGATGGAGAGAGATGGGCTGACTTCCACTTTTTAATCTTCAAAGGCAGTTTCAATACTCCGACGAGTTGAGAGGTTGTTAATATGCACAACAATCAGAACAGTGAGCCATATGATTGCGTTCACATTAGAGGGTTCAATATTGTGTCTAAATGTGACAGATCTGCTATTTTCACAGTTGTGTGAACACTGAGCGTTTCAAATCAGATTTGAGCCACTTTTTGAGGTGCTCTTAGATCTGATATACATCCGTTCCTTGTTGCCATATTAGTGTTTGTTGAAATAAGAACTGCTTATTAACGAAAGAACACACTAGCACGGATTGGTAGAAGAGCTGCTCATGATTCAAAATCCCAAAATTAACCTGCAGGTTGGGTGTGCAGCAAGGTGGAGAATAATGGCACTTTAACATGTCTTGAAATGAAGACTACTTCACATAGCAGAAAATGTCTTTATCGTCCCAACCTCCATGAACAACAAGCAACGCCAAGCCAACCCGTGGCCTAGTGGTTAGGGCGTTGGCCACATGATCGGAGGAGCGGGGGTTTGAACCCCTTCCCAATAGGTACCCTTGAGCAAGGTACCGTCCCCGTCATGCTCCTCCCTGCGATGGGCTGGTGACCTGTCTGGGGTGTGTCCCTAGCACCCGCTTGGGACAAGCAGCAGAAAATGACTGCCTGACTGACCTCTTGGCCTTGTTCCACTATTATTCCAAAGCCCAAACTTCCAGCCCAGAGACATAGTTACATTTGCATTCACACTCTCCCAATAGTTCATAACCAAATAGAGTAAAAAATAAAAGAATCTTTAAAATTATGATTCCTGAGCCATTTAAGTAGAGGTAAATGATATAAAATCCATACCATATTCAGTGCAAACATATGCAGAAAGTGTGCGTGACATCATGCACTCTCAACAATTCTAAGGTAAAAAAGTAAAAAATCTTCTAGAGCCATTAAAAGTGATCCTCCAGTGTGAGATAGAAAATGTAACGTTCGATTAAAGGAAGCCTAAAGTTTGCTGGTGGCCAATCCAAATTGCTAGCGGGCCTTGATATTGTGTAAACATTTTATTGAGAGCTGACCATAGAAATGGTTCGAAATTGTGTGAAATTGCTACATAACTATATTAATGTTCCAGCAATGTAACAATTTCACATGATTCTGAACCAAATCTACTGGTCAGTTCATCATGAAATATTTCCAAAACACATAAATGTAAACATATAAACATAAAAACATGAATAATGTCAGAAAAAAGGATAGATTCTTGTGACATTCTAATCACAGCTTCCCCACAACAAAATAAAGGCCATCACGACAACAAAGACTCTAATGCACTCTGCAAGGGTAAAAGGGTCCCTTTTGTTTTGGGCAGCCCAATGCGCAAAAACCAGTTTAGTGCCTGCAAAGTGACTGCAAAGTGGCCACAAGAGGTCATGGAGCTTCCAGCATTAATAGGCTACCAAGGCCCAATTAAAGGCTTGTGACCCAAAGGAGCCAGGTCCGCTACCTCCATATGCCCTCTTTGGGGCTTCATTAAAGAAAAGATGCTGGAGACTGATCTCCAAGGACACCACGGACACGCCGGCGACCCACCTAACACCACACAAACACTCACACAAACACAACAATTACCACACCAACAACACAAACAGCGACAAAAGGCCAGGCCAGAGAAAACAATGGGATTGCATGCAATTAAGGCAATGCCTTGGAAAAACAGCGCATGATGTTCATCCACAGTACAACACGTTAAGTCAGGACTGCAGGATTGTGTGTGTTGAACTCTATCCCTTCTCTGCTCTTCAGTGCAGTTGAATTATGTCCTTTTTTTTTTATTTTGCTTTTCTACTGAAGCAGATCTGAAGCAGATTCCCATCCATCCATCCATCCATCCATTCTCTCCCGCTTATCCAAGGTCGGGTCGTGGGGGCAGCAGCTCCAGCAGGGATGCCCAGACTACCCTCTCTCCGGCCACTTCTTCTAGCTCCTCCGGGCGGATCCCAAGGCGTTCCCAGGCCAGCCGAGAGACATAGTCTCTCCAGCGTGTCCTGGGTCTTCCCCGGGGTCTCTTTCCGGTGGGACGTGCCCGGAACACCTCAAGATTCCCACATATACTAAGCTATTGAGCTTGCTGTGTCATAAAAACAATGAAAGGAATCAAGACACAAAAGGAGGTGTGGAAGAAGCACTAAAAGGAACCAAGACTCACCTATAAAAAGCTCCCTAAAAGCATGATGGAGAAACCCTAAGAACAATAATTTATCAAAAGGAATCATAACTCAATATGTCCCTAGAAGCATTCGGAAAAAAACACTGAGAGGAGCCAAGACTCAAAAGCAAAACCCGTTCTGCTCAGGGCTGTACCATAGAAGAAATACATTTAAAGTAGGATCACACAAAAACTTCAGACAGATGATTTATGTTAGTTTATCAAAGTCTATCAAAGTCAACCATTTACACATCTGATGTACTGCCAATTGAATTAAACATATAACAAGTAGATAAAGAGAAGTGCGCTGGACTATGGTTTTTCATTGGAGAATTTTCTTTTGATACATTTCAGTTCAGAAACAGCCCAAGTCACACTTACAATGCAGAACTAAGATCTGTGGATCTAGGTATCTCTTATATATTCTAAACTGAAGTAGAGAACTTACTATGCCTTATACCTGAAACAGGCACTTACCCCACAGGCATCAGCATCAATAGCCACATTTTCAACAGTTTGCAAGACTAACCAAGCTTGTGTATAAAAACAACATTAAAACCACTGACAGGTGAAATGAATTACATTGTTACAATGGCACCTGTCAAGAGGATATGTGAGGCGGAAAATGTATAGTCAGTTCTTGATGTTTATAAATTGGAAAGAAGAATAGACAAGTTTGAAAAAGGCCCAAAAGGTGATGACTTTACGACTGAGTCAGAGTGTGATCCAAAAAGAATCTCTAAAAAGGTAGTTCTTGTGGTGTATTACACCAAAACCATATTACCTGTAAGGAAAAGCATTTAAGAAGAAAAGTAACAAACCTTTGCATATCTGGTATTTGGCAGCTGGTATTTTCAAATTAACTAAACTGACTAAAGTTTTAAGGTCTTTATTATAGTATTGCTGGATGCTGATTCAGTTCTTTATTAAGAAATGTTGGGGCAGCGGTGGCCTAGTGGTTAGGGAGTTGCCCCCGCATCGGAAGATTGTGGGTTTGATTCCCTCACCAGTGGGTTGCCCTGAGGTATCCTTGAGCAAGGTATCGTCCCTGTCACTGCTCCCCGGGTGCTTTCAATAGCTGCCCACTGCTGCACAGTGTTTGAGTGCATGGGTTAAATGCAGAGGTCCAATTTCGTTGTGGTTCACTGTGTGCTGTGCTGTGACCTCGCAATGACAAGGGTTTTCACTTTAAGAAATGTTAAAATACTGATGTCTAATATTGTTTTTATTTATCTCTGGAAAAGAAAGTGATTTAAGTGCAGGTAAACAACAAAAATTAACCTTGATTTATTAATTAAACAAAAGATAAAGAAAACTGTTTATTCTAACTTAGGAAAAAGATAGGACACCCCTAATAGCTAGTGCTCCCCCTTTGACTGAAATAACCGAAGTGAGACGATTCTTGTAGCATCTACCAGTCTCTGACATCGGTCTGAGGAAAGTGTGCCTCACTCCTCAATGCAGAATCCTTTAAGCTGTGAGATGTTTGGGGGGTTTCTTGCATGTAGAGCCTTTTTCAAGTCACCCCACAACATCTCAATGGGATTAAGATCTGGGCTTTGACTCTGCCACTCCTGGACTCTCCATTTCTTTATTTTCAGCCAGTTCTTGGTGGATTTATTGGCATGTTTTGAATCATTGTCGTGTAGCAGGGTCTAGTTCTGCTTCAGCTTTAATGTTCTTACAGAAGGTCTCACATGTTCCTCAAGCACCCTCTGAAACATAGTAGATTTCATGGTGAATTCTATGATGGTGAGCTGGCCATGTCATGCTGCAGCGAAGCATTTCCAAACCATGACACTTCCACCTCCATGCTTCACAGTTGGTGTGAAGTTATTTTATTGGAATGCTGTATTTGGTTTACACCAGACATGTCCTCTGTTCTGGTGTCCAGATAATTACATTTTAGACTCACCTGTCCAAAGAACATCATTCCAGAAGTCCTGGTATTTGTCTATGTTCTCTTTGGCAAACTTCAGTCTGGCCTTGATGTTTTTCTTAAAGAGTAAAGAGCTCTTGGGGTGAATTCACTTGGACAGCCAGACCTGGGCATGTTGGCGGTTGTTTTGGAAGTCCCTCACTTGTACACTATTTTCTGGACAGTGAAATGGCTGATTGCAAATTCTTTTGAGATCTTTCTAAATCTTTTTAAATGCTATTATTTGATACAAAACATTGATCTTTGTGTTAAGCAGATTAATAATGTCCAGAAACAGATTGGGAGTTCAAAGAAGGTGTTTTCATGGAAAAGTCGTTTTTATATAAAACTATTTGATAACTGTGTCAATTTAAATTTTATATTCAGTCTACAGAAATTTTACATTTATGGCATCCCCAATTCCAAACTACAGGGACAGTCCCCCTGGAGCAACCTAGGGGTTCCTGAGCTTAACCTAGGGTTAAGCTCAGGAACACAGTGGTGATAGGGCTGTAGGTGGAAGTCAAACCTGCGACCTCTTGGTTTGCAGGCGAGTATCCTACCACTAGACCTCCACTGCCCAGTAAACAATGATTATTAATATATTGGCTGGTGCCTGAAACTGAAACTGTTTTATACATGAGAACATTTTGGGTTAAAAGTCAAGTACAAGTTCAACCACATACAGTACATAGTGAAACAAAATAACGTTCCTCCAGGACCCTGGTGCTGCACATAAGACACGACATAAGACACAAGGCAAGACAGACAAGTAAAATGTTTTTCTAAAATATATGTGTAAGGTGGAAGTGTTTATTTACCACTCTTTCTAATAGACTTTGAAAAGAAGCGATGAATTTTGCACTATTGCCAATATTTAGCAATATTATTTAACTGCAATGTTTTCTTCTCATAAAATAACACCTAAGGGAGCCCTATGCAAAATGGTAAATATTAACTAGACAAAAAAAAACAAACAAAAAAAAAATATATATATATGTATATATATAAATATATATATATTTTTTTTTTTTTATTTACAATTGGAAGCATCATGCTTGACTTGACAGTGACTTTTTTTTTAATTGAGCAAGAGCAGATTATGCTGGTTCTAAGCCAAACTCAATGTGCCTGGAGAGATGGCTGTGGCTGTTACAGCGGATGTGATTGCGCCTCCAGTGGAGCCATGTATGTGTGTGTGAAGAGGTGATTAACAGACATGGGAGATCACACGTATATGTGTCATCACGCAAAGCTGTTGATGTCAGCCTAGGGACCAAAGGGTGTGGTTTCAGCGCTGACGGATTGCATGCACACGTGTTTGCATGTTCGCAGTGTGCCTAACAAATGTATGGAAAAAACAGTGAGAATTGGTTTTCAGACCGATCATCATCACGAAGGCCTTGCAAAGAGCTTTATGATCACTTTATGAACATTTTGAAGCTGTTAACTCTAGAAAAACTGCAAAACTTTATTTGGCTGGTTAGAAATGATCTTTGAGCTGGTTAGGATCTCTGACTGAACTGATGCATGATCTCCTGAAAAACTCTCTCACTCACTCACACACTCACTTATTGTCATAGCCGCTTGTTCTTGTTATGGTCATGGGTGATGCTGGAGCCTATCCCAGCTCACACAGGGTGAAAGGCAGGGAAACACCCTGGATAGGTCGCCAGTCCATCGCAGGGCAGACACACAGATAAACACACTCACATCTGTGAGCAATTTAGCATCTGCAGTGATCAACAGCATATTAGGCAAGTGGTAATGCATTGGGTCATCCGTTGGCTCAAGACTTTTGAACAGAACTGTACATATTCTGAGGCCACTCACAGGGTGAAAAATGGCAAAGCCCTTTGAGAAGCAAAACAGGATAGAAACACAGAAATATAAGTATTGGTGGTTCAGTGGAAGAATTCTCGCCGGTCTGATTCCCAGCCAATGAAGTGAACGAAGCATTGGGGCAGCAGTGACCTAGTGGTCAGGGACAAGGCCCCAGGATCAGAAGGTCATGGGTTCTAATACCAGACCAGTAGGTTGCCTTGGGGTACCCTTGAGCAAGGTACCATCCCCATCACTGCTCCCAAGGCACTTTAAAAGGCTGCCCCCTGCTGCACAGTGTGTATGCTGGAAAAGCAGAGATTGAATTTTGTTGTGTCTCATGTGTGCTATGCTATGTTTCGCAATGACAATTAGTCACTTTCACTTCAAATACACCCACACACAGCTCAAATATTATTAAATAATGTTGTTTATTAAATTTAGATTCTTAATTGAATTAGTGAATTGAATAGTTTCTTGTATTTATCAGCTGATGTATATTTCCATGGTCTTGAATTTACATAATTAAGTTAGAAATGCTACAATATTCCTTTAACTTCAGCCTAAGCATCACACTTTTCAACTTTATGGCCATCATATCAACATTTTGTTACTCTTTTTCCTATCTTTGTTTTAGAACATACCATCTGGCCATTACTAGATGAATGAAACAATAAAAGCCTTCAAATTAAATAAAGCTGTATTCTCTTTTGCTGTAAAGCTACCACTTTAACATTTAATCTACAAGTTTCCTTACATTGGTATCCCAAACTATAGAAGAACAAAGAATGTGTGAGTGAAAAACTAAACAAAAACATCGGTATCTAAAATGGATATTATTAGGTGGTAAAAGAAAGTATAAAGCAGCTGAATGACAGACTGTGTTTGGTATCACTGTGTGCTGATTGGCTGTCACTGCATGAAGGGAGGAGGATCAGGCTTGTGGTCTCCAGTGAAGCAGTTTCCCTCAGGGCAGTCTACAGGCAAGCTTCAGGACAACACCAACATGCTATCACCGCCATGCAGATAAACAGTCAGCACAGGACCCCACTATCCACAGTTAAGAGCCCATCCAATTGTTAATTTATAAAGCCATTAAAAGTTAACGTCAGCCTCATAACTATTTCTAGCCATTCCATTTCAGTCCTGCAAATCTGAATTAAACACACAAACCATGCTGTCTTTCAATTGTTCAACATCTGAACACCTTTTAACAACATCAAGCTCCCTCTCGAGGTCCCACAGCAATGGCAATGGCACACTACCCACCTCCGTCATTTTTGCTCATCACAGACATGGCTTCTGGTCCAAGTAAATAGCGAGTGATTGGGGGCTGGGCCTGGGCCTCGTGATTAGGCTGCCTTTTATCCTGCGTGGCAGGAACATTAAAAAATCAACTTCATTACCAAATACAGCATGCTGTTTCACGGTGGTGTCCGTGTCCCACTATCTCTAAAATGAAAAGACATACCAGTCACAAATTGTTACGTGCAGGCTTCGTAGATGATGAATTTATGAGTAAACTACAGCCTTGTCCTTGTTCTCTGCAGAGAGAGAGTGAGTGAGAGAGAGAGAGAGAGAGAGAGAGAGAGAGAGAGAGAGAGAGAGAGAGAGAAAGAGAGAGAGAGAGAGAGAGAAAGAGAGAGAGATGGGGGGTGAGAGGCAGACAGAGCAATCAGAGGCCACATTTCCATCCGCAGAGGGCAAATATAACATGCATTTAATAGTACAACACAAACAGACCCTCCGCTCTGCAGCCCTGTATGCATGTCATATCATTTGAAATGCATATTGATTCTACTAATTAATTCCTAATATTTCGCAAGAGTAAGGGGGTAAAACACACACACACACACACACACACACACACACACACACACACACACACACACACACACACCCACTGTGTGTAATTAACTTTTCTCTCCTTTAACTCTCCCCATGTTACAGGCCCTGTCTGAGCCCTGACACTGGGCTATTGTGTGTATGGGTGTGCGTGTGTGTGTGAGTGAAACTGCCCCCCCCCTCCCTGAGGATGCTCTAGCACTAGCCGCTTAATGAAGTCCCACAGAAGGGAGCGAAACCTGTCTTATTTTTTCAAGCTTGCCTTTTGGGCCAGGAACGTAATTGGGGACTTGAGTATCCAATTAATGCTGAACGATTGAGGGGGCTCATGTGGAGAGCATAAGGTGACTCTACTAATATTGTTTGGTCTGTGCCTCGTAATGGTAGGAGGGGACGGGAGAAGGAAGAGGAGGAGGAGGATGCTTTAAGGAGGATCTAAATGGAACCATCGTTTAAGCCCCGGTGGCCGGAGGGATGCTAGGCACCAGGGGGATGCTGGTCGTTTACTGTAAAGTGGCCGCTTCTTCTCAAAGCCTGTCCAGCTGCTCCTGAGAAAAACACATTAGTGTGTTTATAAGCAAGACAGGACACATACACACTGGCTGTTCCACAGATGAAACAAAGCCGGACAACGTCCTTCCCCGAGACCAGCAGCAACTAGGTCACAAACAAATGTGTGTGAGGCAGTGGTGTCTACGGAGAGGCAAAATCACATTAATGCCACAGGGACAGGGAGTCCCTCAATCCCTTCTTCATTAAAACTAAATAAAAAAAGCTGGGTCATTTATCTCTTTCCCTCTAAAGCCATAAACACAAATAGGTTCACTCGCCTATTTTTCTTTCACTCAGCGCTGTAAGCATACATCATTGACAATAAAAGTCCAGCTGCGATGATTCACTGTGCTAAATTGGAATGTAAAGGAAGGGAAGATGCAGAGGTGTAATTGGAAGAAATATAGTGTACATAATGATACTGGGTTTACAATCCAGGCGTGTCTTCAAAGAGATACAACATTCTTAAAAATAAATGTTCCTAAATACTTCTTGGGTAGAAAAAATACCTAATTAGTATGCTTTTACATTGTGTGGTGTGTCAAGGTGTAACACCTTATTTATAAATGACATTCTTTAAAGAACCTTCTTCAGGGAGCCTAAAGCGAAACTTCCATGTTCAATGAACTCCACCAAAACACAGGAAATTATGAGGCCTTCGAGCCCCTCATTTATACTTTAAAATAATGCCTACCTATGTAAACCATACACACACACAATGACACAGATGATTAAAAGAACAATGGAGGGTTTGGCAAGTGTTTTGGGGAGCAATGAGAAAAAAAAAGGGGGGGGTGAAGCTTTACAGCTGGGTCCTCCAAAAAAAAAAAAAAAAAACGAGCAGGCGGTAGATCATTGTGTCTGATATTAATTGGATTACAATTAGCCAGATTTAACCCTTATTAATAAAGTCCCTGCACTCTCTGATACACACCATGGTGTAGTCTCACTAAAGCAACGGAATCAGGAGAATGACACTGACAAACCAATGCTAAATTTTAATAAGCTCAGGCTAGGACAAGTAGGATGGGCCACTGTGGTACACACGCGCACACACACACACACACACACACACACACACACACACACACACACACACACACACACACACACACAGCTGAATTTTTTAAAAAACAGTTCTGTTAACATTTAGAAGTTCATTTGCTCTACACTGTAATTACAAAATGACTTTTAATCACAGAGTCACAAGCACAATAGAATTTACATATTGCTGTTCCAACAGATTCTAGTCTGTACTTATGAATTGCTTCATGTCAAGAAATGATAATGTGACAAAAGTGTTTTTCCAGTCTTTAAACACAATAAATCAATCTGTCTTATTGTAGCTCAAATTATGTACCTTATGCATCAAAACTGTAAGCATTACTACAACAGGCAGACAGAGGGGGAAAAAAAGCTTAAAATATAGGAAACTGTAGTGTTCAGTGCCAGGAAAAAAGAATTTAATAAGTAAACATATGCAGGACTTAAAAAAAAAAAAAAAAAAAACCTTCAAAATGGTTTTTAATTTGGAAACGCTTACTCATGATTTTTGACAACAACCCATAGGGGGATGCATTTCCTGTTTTTACAGTCTTAAACTTTTTTTAGATAAATTTTGTGCAGTTTTTTGGCCCGTGTTCATCATGAGCTTCAGAAGCAGATTGATGGCAATATGTGTGTATTCAAAGCTGTCTAATGTGAATGTTACCAAGGGGACAGTAACCAGAGCAGGGTCACTGGGGCCACTGGAGAGGGAACATTATTACCATGACTTCAGCTTGGTGCACCACAGGAGTCCTCCATGCCACATGCAGTCAGCCTTATCATCATAAGCGTTTAAAATGGCTCATTCATTACTTGTGGTACAGAGCTAGTCGATCAAACCAAGCAAAACGTCCCGCTTCTTACAACAGTCCCGCTTCAGTCGTTTTTCATCTCAACACCAGTGCGATGCTCTGCTGTGTTGTGGACTCCTATTGCTCTTCACTAAGGTTCCTAAATGGTTCAATGGGACATGAAGTTCCCAAAATTTTAACTGGTACTGAAACTTTACATTATGCACAAACAAAAAGGTTCTGCAAGGGAACAAAGTGTGGTTCTTCTGAGATTTTGGTCCCATGAATCCTATTTGGCAGTTTTTTTAGAAGCCTGGGGAAAGTTCAAAACCTATACATTATGTCGAAGCTTTCAATTTTAAAAATGTTCTTCACACTCACCCATTATACCCATCAAAAGATTCTTTAAAGAACAATCTATTGAGAGGTTCCATTAAAAGCCTTTAGTTTGTTGTGAGCATGTCCGAGGACATTGATGATACTTTCTCCATGTTTCGCTGCTGTGTTTTAGACCCAAGTGCCAATGGACACCTTTGATGCAGGTTCTATTCAGTAATACTGCACACGTTTTATAAAAGCAGGACAACTTTGACCCTCTCTTTCACCTCCAGCCCTTCCAACTGGGCCCACTGTATGTATAAATGAGTTACTGGTTCAACCTCAGCTGCACCAGAGTATGTATAACTGCTTTTACTGCCACAGTACTGTCCTGCGAAGATCCAGAAATGGTGGGGACGTCCTATTTGAATGACACCTCTGTTACTTCCACAGAGGGAGGGACGGTGTGGCCCTTTGGACTTGAACTTCAACTTGACCCCTGAGCCCCAGATCAGATATCAAAACACAGTACCATCTGGCCTCAGTCGTGCCCCAGTGCAGGCTCAGGAGCACAAGGTTAATATCATACAGTTAGGGAGCGGAATAGAGACTGCAATTATCTTCAATTCCAGGACAGAAAATCCTATTATTTGATCCTCACTCTGACAGATGGAGAGGCAGCCACATCCTCTCCCATTCCTGAGCAAGCCAATCTGGTGGCTGGAGCCACAGCTATGGGGAGACAGACACAATGGTGGGAGAGGGCAGAAGGGCAGCAAGGTTAGCTCTCTTTTTGTATTTGGGGAGCGGTGCTTGGTGAAACCTGAGCTGGGATGGGCAGCTCCTTCTCCTCCCCACAGTCCGGTCACCACAATAGAACCTGCATGGGCTGTTTGAAGCCCTCCAACAGTAACCACTATGAGGTGAAGTGACAGATGAAGACATCTCATGAGAACCATTTTTTCTTACGGGCCCCAGCAGACCACAATATGGGAAACGATAAATACAAACAGTGCAAAATGAAAGTAAATTAGAATTTCTTTGGGCTCGTTTTATGGCTTAAACACATTTTAGGCAATTTCGGTAAATGTAAACACTGACTGACTTTAAGGGCCTAAATTAACCAAACACAAAGAATTTTAAAAAAGGAAAAAATAAATGAAATAAATTGGTAAATGCTACCATTTCATGCTGGTTATTTTTTACATAAGGCCTATTTTTAGAAGGATAAAAACAATCTTTATGCAAAATAAGGATTTACAAAACAGCAACAAAATAAACACTTAATAATGCACATAATGCACTTTTAAAGGCCCATTTTGGAGCACAACCAGACCCCACATGGGTATGGCTATGGATATGGGTAAACATCAGCACAGAATAGACCAAAAATGAGACTAAATACATGGCACGCATTCAACCAAAACGCCCCATTAATGTCTAACAACAAGCTTCCAACAATCTTCAGTTTCCTTTCGCCAAGGGCAATACCAATGCATGTGTGCCAGACAGCAGAAGCTAGATTTACAGACATTTATGTACTATCAGACCCCAGAGAGCTGCTTTACACAGTGAGAACCAGCCAGAGCTCATTTAAACCAAGTACATCAGATACATCAAATGTTCACTCCTGCTTTAAAAGAAAGTGGGACAAATTAAACTCTTGCAAAGGGTGAAAAAATAAATAAAGCTAATGGTGTAACATTATGAATACTGTTAATCGAGTCAACACTGTGGCTACACTATTATTTTTATGGTCTGTGAAACGTGACAGAGGAATAATAAAAAATAAAAAAAAACAGCAAAATATTGTTTCATTACTGAAACATAAAGCTTCAAATACTTCAGTAACTACAGAAATGAAAAGACAGCTTTTGGTGAAAGAGTGTCCGTGCATGGTACATAAAAATATATATATTTTTTATTTAAAAGAACCATATTAAAGGTTACAGAACGCAGAAAGGTTACAGAAAGCTCAGTACTTAGTTGAAGGTTTTTCACAGATTTGCATGTGCAATCTAGGAACAATTTAGGAAATTGGATTTTTCAATGTATTACAGGTTACAGCTTTTTGTTCTTGTGGAAACACCAACCACAAATCTGTGGTAAGCGAATTCAATAGCCGTGCACGCAACACAAAAGCCTATGTACAAGAAACCATAAATTCCCTGTTAGGCCCACTGCTAAAGTGACCACAATGGTAGTGTTGTAGACCACAAAAAGACATGCCATGGCAGTCCTCCATGGGGCATATATGGAACTTTGCCCAGGGCGTGCCGTAGGCCTTGTGTTCAGTGAGAGAGAGTGAAGCTCCCCATTGGACTGCTGCCCAAGCAGCTCCAGTGCTGCTCCAGGGGGCAATTTCATCAAGCAGGATTCCTCAGTTAGCGTGACAATTTAAAGAACTGGTCGATAGGAATGTACCTTAACTTCTTATTTTGTTGGACAGTCAGTGACCTGGCTAACCAAGGAATCCTGCTTCATAAAATACCCCCAGGAGCAGCCTGTCGCTGCAGGGCAGTCACGTGGCCAAAGCCTCTCATATGAAGGACAAGATGACTTGATCATTCCCTCTTAGCTCACTGGATTTTGTAGCTCCATACAGCGAAGCAGACGATGGCCAGCGCTGTGTTAAAAGCCCTTTATAAGCAGAATAATTGATTCCCTGTTAATAAAATGCCATTCACTGCCCACTAAATTAGTTAATAAATATGTCCACAAAGCATTTTCTTTTCCCTTAATGGTGCTCCCAGCGTGAAGTCCATTAGACAGAGTGACCTAATTCAAGACCCATTGCTCAAATGCAAAAAACATCTAAGCTGTTGCATCCAAGCTGACTTTTACTTAAGCGATATTGCAGAGAGAGCAATGATCAAGGGTTAACGGGGTAGAACGCAAGTTTGAACATCCTCTTTAGGACCCCTTCAGAGTTCATTACAACATCCACCAACACTACATTAGTAATCTGCGTGTGCGGGGGATACGTGTCAGTGTCACATTAATTAAGAACCGCTGGCTCGTCTGCAGCCAAAGCGATGTCACTGACAGTTATCAGGACCACGTTTGGCACTCCTCGCACTTGTCTGAGAAACAGAGAGGATGTCGGTGGAGGGGAGGGGATGGAGTGTGAAGAGAAGGATGAGTGAGTGGGCCTGGATAGTGTGGAGTAAGCGAGGCTGCCTCACACTGATGAACACGTCTTTTCGATGACCACTAAACCCTCTAAACGCTGCTGCCAAGGGCAAGTCAAATTAAACTCTTTCAAATTTGGCCCCCAAACTCAGGTCCTGGAGCTTTCGTCTTGGAGGAGGCTCATGCCTGGATTAGAAGGCTAGACCGCCATTCTGCGAATTACACACACACACACACACACACAAACCACAAAGTAACACTGTACAAAACTGACAGGGAGGGTGGTGGGGGAGAAAAAGAATGGTCTACCTGCTTATTTCCGTGGTGTTTCTCCATCGTTTCACCCAAAACAGAAATTAAACGTGTATCTACATTTTATCATGTCTGGTATCGCCTTTGAAAATTGCAGGTAGTGGAATGTTTAACATTCTCTTGTCAAGCATACACCTGCTGAGACAATAAATGCCTGTCCAGTTTTGCTCGCAGCGGCAGCAGCAGATTAGAAACAGCAGGAGGATGGTGTAGTGTGAATACAATACCGATAAGAATGCGTCTCTTAGCCCCACTGCTATGCCTCGCTTCTACGAATGTGAGAACCTGCTGTTTTCTAATATTTACACACAACTAGAATCACAAATGTACCATAACTGCATTGAAAGAGGCTTTTCTGTCTACCACCTAAAATCAGACTATATATTTCTCCATGCGGGGGCGTTTTTGGGGACGGAGGGCACAGGGGGACGAGAATAAATAGGAACACATTGCGAGTGAAATTTATTCCCATCTAAAAGAGAGTAAGGAACAAAGGAAGAACAGAAAATAACTCAAAAGACATGAAGCTGAAAGACAAACATTTTGGACAAACGGACATTTATTCTTCTTGTCAGTACTATTGTGCCGCTATAACGGGACTAGAAATTCTCTCAAAGACAAACATGACTGCAAACAGAATTATTACAATTAAAAATAATAATTTTCAAAATCCCAAAGGAGCCCTTGGCCCATATCAAACAATTATCACGTGGATGTTAATAGCACTTCTCTTTCTATATACATGTGAAGTTATTGCACCATTTAAGTAATAATGGAAAGGTTTTTTTGTTTTTTTTTTAATGAAGAAGCTATTTAATCAACCTTGTAGTTTCTGGGATTTTTACCATTTCATGACCAGACTTATCCCATCACTTTGATCACTACCCCCACTTGAAAGGTTCATTATGCTAAACGTAAATATGTTTACTACTTTAACGACTGATTTTCTCGATTCCTAGAAGTTCCAACTTATTAGTCCTGCTTTGCTCATTTTACACCTGCTGCTTAAATTCCATAAGGAGTCTACATAGTGAACTTACAAAGCCCAGACTCATCAGTGGCTTTACTTCCATCCATTAACTGAGCTGCTTATCTTAACCATGGTCACAGGGGTTGCTGGAGCCTGTCCCAGCGCTCAGAGGTTGAGAGCAAGAGAAATACCCTGAACAGGTCGCCAGTCTGTCACAGGCTTCATCAGTAGCTAGAAGAGTGGAAAAAGTCAGGGGCAGAGCGTTTTCCTAAAGCTTGCTCACACAAAAACCTTTTGTCAGTTTGGATTGGAGGGTTTACACGTGCAAATCCAATATGAACTCTTGATTTCAGCTATAAAAAAAGTCAAGTGATTTTTGAAATTATATTTAAAAATATAGATATTCCTTTCAAAACGTGTACTTTTACTGTTCTCCTTGCACTGATTACAGCCTAAAATGAGTTTCTGCAGGACTAAAAAGTCCACACTGTTCCAGCTTTTATTGCAGTCAAGAGATTTCTAGCAGATGCACATCATTCATTTTTTCCAATCCATTCAACAAGATGGAAAGATCTGTTACATTTTCAACAGTGCGTTCTCTAATTGTATTTGTGTTCATATTTGCTAAATAGTTGTTGGCGGATAACTCTTGCAGTCGGGCCTGCTGGAACCAGTTTTCACACACATGATCCCTATAAAGTGAAAGTGACTGTCATTGTGAGCACACAGTGAACAAAATACCTCCTCTGCATTTAGCCCATACAGATCACACAGCAATGGGCAGCCATATCCAGCACCCTGGTAGCAGTGATGAGGACAGTACATTGCTCAGGGGAACATCAGGGTAACCTGCTGGTGAGGGATTCAAACCCACAACCTTCCGACACTATGGCCTAACCACTAGACCACCACTGCACCATCCTCCAAATCTAACAATCCGTTCTGTAAAGCTGTACACTGTGTGCACAATTATTGGGCAGGTGAGTATTTTGAATATGGGGTATTTTTGAGGATTCATTTTAATCCGGAACAAAAACAGTGGTGTCAGTCCATCCAAACTGTTAACCCTGAAACCTGAATTTTTTTACAAATGCGAGTGTGAACATTCTCGGAGGAAAACAAATCAGTGACCAATATAGCCATCATTCTTCACAGTCTGAATCCTTCTATTCATGGAGTCTATCCGTTTCTTGATCTATTGATCAACTTTTTGTGCAGCAGTTACTTTTTGTGGTTAGCCACACAGCAGAGGACTTCCATGCATGCGATAGAGCTTTGTCCTGCTTAAAAATCATGGCCTTCTTGAATAGTGTAGATTTTTCCTAAACCACCGTGTGAAGAAAGTGTCTTCTAAAAACTGACAGTTGGTTTGGGAGCTGATTTTGAGTCTTCAGCCTGAGAAGGTCCAACTAGCTCATCTTTAATAATACGGTCCATACCAGCATTTTTCAACATTACTCATCCAGCTACGGGCCCATCCAGCTGGTGCGTCAAGAGTCAGTCATCTCATCAGTCCATCAAACCTTTGAGAAATCTGTCTTGAGATATTTCTCGGTCCAGTCTTGACGTTTCAACTTATATGTCTTGTTCAGTGGTGGTCTGGTTTCAGCACTTCCTTATCTCGACCACGTCTCTGTTCACTGAACACCTTGTACTTCTGGACACTCCATGTAGGTTGCAGTTCTGGAATATGACAACACTGGAGGATCATGGGTTCCTGGTAACTTCACATTTAATTCTTTTCAAATCTTTGGCAGGTCATTTGCATCGGTTTTTTCTCGACATGCTTCTTGTGATTCTGTTGACTTTTTGCAACAAACCGTTTGATGGTTCTGTGATCATGCCCAAGTATCTTAGCAGCTTGAAGAGTGCTGCATCCACTTTTCAGAATCAGTTCTCTCTCTTTTCGGTCCATTTTGCCTGAGAAGGAAAAGACGCTGCCTAATAATTATGCACACCTTGATATAGGGTGTTTATCTCCTAAGGCCTAATTACATGAATACACATCACCCGATCTGCTTAAATCCAATTAGCAGTTAAGTTTATTAAGCTTGTTTGAATATATGCGTAAAAATGGTGAATATGGTCAAAATACTCACTTGCCTTATACTTGTGCACAGTATAGATGTGTTTGTGCTCCTCTTGCCTGTTCCTCTAGTACTGAACTTATATTGAACTTGCTTCAGAGATGTTTGAATATCCTGGTAGTTTTCCTGCTGCGATTGGTTCTAACATCAAATAATATATTGTGGTTGTTTATAATTTTCATGAACTTCTCACCTTTCTCCTCATCTCTATCCAGCCTTATGTAATTCAAACCTGCTTCTGATTTTACAGCTTTCTACTGTACTTTGAGTAAAGTGTACTGCCATCATCCCATATCTCCAACTCCTGCACAATCATTAGATCCCTTCACTTCAGCTTGTGCATCTTTCCTGTGTACAGCACAGCTACCTTTCAAAACATTTACTTAGTATCCAGTGTGACCCAGAGGATGGATTACCTGAGCCTGAATTCCTCTCCATGGGTTTTACCCACTTTCTCCTTTTCATTATCAGTTTAAATGAAGATCTTTGAGTTCTGCATAACTTTGTAAACCAGGCCATTTGAACTGATGTGCTTTGATTAAGTTTTTTTTTTTTTTTTGCCAGATTGGTCATTTATAAGAAAACGTCAAAATGGAGAGATGCCAAGATCATGGAACCTCTGTCAGTAAAGGCAGAGACTGAAACGATCAAATTCATGGAGTGACAACAGACTTAGTTGTTCATGATGTTTTCAGTTTTCTGTGCAGTCAACCCAGGAGCCACCTGCCTCCTAAATCTATCAAAGTAATTCTAGGAAGCAAGAGAATGTCGTGTGACAATGTCTAAACCTTTAGCCTAATATTCATAAATGGAAATGATCTTGAAAATTTTATGATCTTGAAAAAATACTTTTTTTAGGCAATTTTAATATCCTCATCTGGAAAAAGTTATATATATATATATATATAAACAAAGCAGTGAGCAAAAGTGTTTTTAAAAATGTAAACAAAACACTTCTACAGGTTAAACTGAAACGAGAAAATTACAAATGGGTTGATTTTTCTTCTCTAATAACCCCTACCTATTTGGCCTGTGACTTTAGTTTACTCTTGAAGTCTGAATACACAAGATTTATTGAATATTGACAGGAAGAATAAACTTCATGCAAATTTGAATTGAAATAAAACAGCCTCAGTATTCTTTATGGTTCAACAAGATAAACCTCAGTAATGTAAGTGAGAAGAGCATCACTTGTATATGTGTATACTCTAACATGATATGCAAACTATAAACTAGCTAATTTCATTCCATTACTAAAGCTAGGGTATGGATATTGTGTAAAAATGAATAAACATGGTTGTGAGGTGCATAGTTGCTTCTTAAAAGCAATACGTTTAAGTGCACCGGAAGAAGACTTGATTGTCAAGAGAAGAATACACATTTCTTTGTGATTTTCTTTTTTAAATGAAAATGTAAAAATTGTGCTTTTTCTTGAACATTTAATAGAATACAAGCATACAAACACAATTCTAATTACACATAAATAAAATACAAATTCCAAATTAGTTGAGTATAATTCCACAATTTTTCTGCATGAGTTTTATTCGTTCATTCAGCCAATCAATCCTTCATTCTTTCATTTTACCATCAAGCACCATCAGAAAGTTAACCTTTTGGGTTCCGCGATAAGAAACGTCTCTCACTGGGCAAGTTAGAAAAACAAGATCCTGTCATTGGATTGGACAAGAGTGGAGCTGACATCCATATTACGAGAGGTACAAGGGGGTCCAGAGCACCGTTTAAAACACTGCTGAGAGAGATTCATGGTTCAGCATGTAGCCCTCCACCAAATCCCAGCAGCCAGAGAGAAACACAGAGCAAGGGAGTGGATATAAATGCAGGTCAATCAATGGCCACAGTCAGGCCCATCAAAGCTGTGCGGCTCCTCCAGTGGGGGGAACAGGTGGTACTGTTGTGTTTAAGCACTGTTGCCCCCCCATCCCAAATTCACCCACCACCCCCCCTGTCTGTGCCATCATTATGTGCTACTGCCCCCTACTGCGAAGCAATGGCTGTGCGCCCCCAAGGTCAGTGGCAAGGAAGGGGAAGAAAGCACACAGGGGTGCACTTTACAACACACTGCTTGAGCGATCAATGGAGGCGTCAGCAGTGGGCTCCTGCAGCTCGACTCCAAAAACAAACATTAGGAGAAACGTCTTCCCCCTCTTTGCTGTTCACACAGGCCCAACTTGGCGGCTAATAAGAGTTAACAAGGCAACCAAGCACTGTGGTCTTCCTCAGTTCCTCAAAAAACACCCCAGCTTCAATAGTGGAATGGAGAACAGTATGGGTAAAACTTCAGCAGCCATTGCAAAAGACCATCTTTTACTGTCAACGCCTCAGATTTACAGAACATCCAAGACCAAGCTACCAGAAAGTCAGACAAAATTAATCTGCAATACTGTCCCACAGATCAGCTGTAATTACTGTTCTGGCATGCGCAGTGGAAACTGGCATAAACTGCTAGCCCCGGTTCATGCCACACATGCTTAGCCAAGACTGCCACATCTTATTCACATCTGCGATCTTGAACCTGCACGTTCTATTCATTACTGTGGATGAACAGACATACCCTCTTTTTTAAAGCAGTTGTACAAATGTCTATACTTTCGAATAATTGTAATCTCAATTCAGAGTGACAAACTCCGGAAACAGTGCTCCATTTTCCCCTTGTTTTTTTGCTTGTGTACCATTCATCTATCTGAAGAGTTATTCCTGCCCTCTCTCAATGTCAGTGCACATAGCACAGGTGAAAAATGTCTAAGATGACACCTGGACCTAAAAATACACTTGCAAATGCTTGTCTGCATGCTATCAAAACCAATGACAAAGTTACAATACATGATAGCAGGAAGCAAGTAATACACCCACAGCTAACTTTTAATGATAGCTCTGTGAAGACATTTCCCTGCTAGGGAAAAGGAGGGCGAGGCAGATTGGAACTGGAGCTGGAGTGACAAAAAGCGAGACCCAAGTGCTCGTCTTTTGTCTTCTCCTGATCAAATGGCGGAAGAGCGAAGAGGTAAGGCACTCATCCACAGAGCCCTTCTCCGAAGAACGTTGCACCGTGCGCTGCAGCGTCTGCTGTGCCTTCACCCGCCTCAGAGCCCCGATCAAAGAGCAGCTCGCCGCTCGCGCAGACGAGAGAACGCCAGCCGCACCACCACGCCTTTCATTGCACAACAAGAGAGCGCTGCGGCAGGGGAAAGAGTCGGGACTCTGCAGGCTCCTTCAGGGATTTCCTTATCGAGGGCAAAGCAATCCCCTCTGGACCTCATCCGCACAGCCTTGATTATTCAAGCCATTACAAAGAGGATGAAAATAACTCTCTACTCAAAGCAACCATACTTTTTTCATTTTTTTGTTATTTATTATTTTACTCAGAATCTGCCCAACATCCTGCGAAAGTTTAAGAAAAAAAAAATGTACAGCAAGGGAACAAGTACAGACCATAGAAAAATGTATTTTAAAAAAGGGGGAAAGAAGTTGCACTTGTCTCTAAGAGGAGAGTTAAGCTTTCTTCTTCAGCCTTCTGTTGCCTCTCATCACTCCAGGAGAAGTTTGAGTGCCGGTTTCCACCAGACGTTTCTTCGGACTTGTCTTTTTCACACGCTTCACTTCTGTATAATATTAAACACAAGCTTTAAAGAAGGTTAAACCCTTGCTTCCCAGCTCTTGTCTCTTCTAATAAAAGATATTAATTGCACTTTTTTCAGTTGTGCTTCTGAAAGTCATTCACTTAAGGAGGAATTCCTTTTTTGAATTTACTAATGAATTTTAATTCTCCTATGTGAAGATTACTTAAAGAATATGCAGTGTGGGACAGGAAAGAGAGATCCAAAGTTTAATGCTTTTCAAGGTTTTGGCCTAAAAGTCCCCCATTATTCAGAGCAGACTGATACATACCAGGGATAACTATAAACTATATTACCACTATTATTACTTTTCCTTGTAAATGCATGGCTCTATTTGCATTGTTCATAGTATCACTCTTTGATTCTTATCACCTGAATTGGGGGGAAATCCAAGTTAATAACTTTCTTAATCAAACATTCTGAAAGACTAACGATTGCAAAATGACATGTAGAAATTTAGAAAACTCCCTGGAGCAAAAATGGCATATGATCAGAAAGTGTGCAGTAGATCCTGAGACTGAGCTGAAACAAACCCCCAGACACAGAACATACATTTTCCTATGAATCAGTGGTCATGTCTGAGTCAGGGGGAGAAACCAGTTTAACACACTACAGCAAAAGTGAACTAACACTTCTTACGTGGGGGCCGACTCTTCTTTGCAGGTGAGCCTTCGGCTTCATCATTAGATGCCACTTTTTCTGCTTCCTTCTTTCGCTTTGCGGTCTTCTAACAGGTGATAAGGAAATGAAGAGAGAATAAAAAAGAAAGAAGAGAGCAATGGTCAAATCACTTGCCTACAGCAACCTTAGAGGGAGTTGAAATCAAATATTAAAAAAGGGGACCTTTCGTTGGCATACACAAGAAAACTATTACGTGTGCCTTAAGCCTTTTGAGGGTGAGCATGACGTCTGAGCAAATGTAATTATGACTCTGCTATCCAGCAGGGATATAAAACCAGCAGGAAAAAAAAATAATAATTGAAGCATCAAACACAATAGTTCTATTTTAACACTGCTTAGGGTAAACCTGGTTTTCAAGGTTATATCTCATGATTCAAGATTACAGGTCAGGCAAGCAATTTATTCCTACTAATGGCACTTTAAATTTTCAAACAATCTCTTATATTTTGAGTTAATATATTATAACAATTTCATCAATTTGAAAATCCTCTTTTTTCAGTGTTAATTCCAGCATGCGATGCGGAGAAAAGTGAATACGAAAGATTCATACAAACTGAACCAGGGGTTACCAAGAAGATGCACTTAACGACAGCAATCAAATTCCCCCTCTCCTTCACTCAGACTCTATAATGAATGCTCGCCCCTTTTCTCGGACTTGAACTATCATCCTCACTTTTTTTCCCATCCCCTCCTCACATTTCCCTTCCATTTTGCCAATTGCTGCCTCATGATTACCATCCAGACCCTGCTGAGCTGAACAGATTGGCTCGATAATTACATACAATAACTGCAGTGGGCAGGTAACCCTCAGCTGGCACAGGCCAGCTCCCTGGTGGCACCTTCCATATGCAAACTGCATTGTGGAAAGCGAGGAGAGTCCGTCGCCTCCCCTGTCGTAAGTGCGCTCACTGATTGCCGGCCTGCGCCCACTCCGAGGTTACGGTGTCAGCAAATTTGTGATACATTAGCAGGGAATAAACACAGGCACTCAGGACCTGACAGGGGGAGGGAGGGGAGGGGCTGGCGGGAGAAACACTCAGACACTGGAGAGAACCTGAACCACTGACGGCTTTGTTGCTTTTTGCAGGCTTTTTGTGGTGGACACTATAAAAAAGGGCAAACCTTCAGCTGTTCTTAAAGAAATAGTTGTCATAAAAGCTATTTCCACTTCCTCTCAAAGAAACAGATTGGCCAAAACATGCTAATACAGCTATAAAAAGTGGCTGGTCTTTGATAAGTAAACTACAAACAGTATAATGCTAAGTGTGTGTGTGCATATATATATATATATATATATTTCTTTGCCAGCATAATGTTTGTTCAATCAGTTCTTTACTGGAAATGGGTGAGGATCCAAATGAATACAGGTGTTTCTTTAATAAAGTACTGCATTATGTCTGAAACAAAGAACCACACAGTGGTTCCAATAAAACACAGTGTACTGCAGAGTGGCAGTCTGAAGTAAAAGACATTGTTTCATAGGAATTATTTGCAAAATGTTTTACTAAGTAATTATTTCATATTTCAATATTGGCTATTTAAATAATCTTGGCAATTTAGTTTTTTTTGGATTGCATGAATACCTCCATTCATCAGTATATCCAGTAACACTGACCAGGAGCTGTGATCGATCACCTTGTCAAAAATACAGACTGATAAGGGGCTTATTTGAATATGACAACCACCTATCAAAATGATTAACATACAATACAATGTAACTGATAACTTCTTAACTTCCTTAGAATAGCTTTCCTCTACATACAAAAATTAAGTGAATTTAAAAGGGGAAAATTAATTAAATGCTTTAAAAACAACAACACTTGCATCAGAATAAACTACTGTAAATGCAAAATAGTTCTGGCACTGGGCAGTTACTGTTTTGACTGCAAGGACAATGTGCTTGAGCAGTGGTCAAGGCACATCTGTTAAAAGCATCACACTTTAATTGTATTTGAAAATCAATGCACTTGGCAGCGTTTCCCCACTAGCCCACACAATTAGTCTTGGATCGTGTGCAGGCATTTAAAAATTCGAAACCACTTTCAGCAGGTAAACAAATTATGAAAGGTTGAAACGGTCTCGTTTTTAAAGGCCTCAAAAAAACCGCATGTAAAGAGCGTGCCAGGTTTCACAACAGAAATGTTCACAAGGCTGTGGTGCACAATCTGTTTTTGATTTGCTCCTAAAGGTGACTCTTACCTTGGCTGCGGATGGACCTGCATCGTTGACTGTCATTGAGAAGTCCAGCTTGCCATCCTCAGTAGCACCAATGCTCTTCAAGCCCTGCTGCAAAATGCTTCTCAGTTTCTGGTAGTCAGGCTTGTCTGTATAACCCAAAGACTTGACCTCCTCCATAAATTTTGCCATTTCTCCTGAAAAAGACATTTGCAGGATAAAATAATGATTAAGAAGGCAAGCAAATAAAAATCACAAAGTGTCAAAATAACTCAATATTGATTTTTTCCATTACACAAAACCATGGGTGTTTTACTGCTGCATTTTCTGTAGGAATATTAAAAGTTTTTCTGTATGACAATGCTGCAAGTTTTCTTTTCTTTTTTTTTTTTTTACTGCTAGGCTTTATTCCATTAGAATTTATTTGAAGAAAGTCAATTGGTAGACCCTTCAAAGCATATGCCTCATAATATGCACAAGGTATCTAAAGCATGCAGGGCCAGGATGCAGAATTACTACATTAATTGACAGACTTAAGATCTAAAGTTGCTCTTTACATTTTATTATTCATTTTTATAATTTAATTTTGGTAAAAAAAATGTAAAAAATTTAAGTGCATACCACAAAAACCAAACGCAATGAAGCTCCCATTATGCTGAGTTCAATATTCCATCTAACCTAAGGGTTTGACTGGGGGGGTAACCCAGTTAAATTAACCAAGGAGAAACACTGCTTCATCTAGGAAGATGTAGAGGGCAGGAAGAAACAAACAGATGATCTGCTGTGGCAACCCCTAAATGGGAGCAGCCGAAAGAAGCAGAAACATCTCTTCATCCTCTCGATGTTCTTTCCATGGTCTTAAGTGTGGAATTATTAATAATGAATCAGACACTCATGAACACAAAACTGAATCATGGAAAACACTATTTAAATAATATTTACATTATTTACATTATTTAAGACTGTAAGTTCCTCCTGTTAAGCAGGGTTTAGGAGGTTCACTAACATTAAAGTAAATCCAACAGCTATTACCATTTCACAAAGAGAAAAACGTGCATTTAACACGGTGCTGGCAAGGCAGTGAACTTCCTGCAGGGGAGTCTCTTCTCAGCCGACACTGACACTTTGACCTTGAGGCTAAGTTTAGTGGAAAGGGGGTGACAACACATCACGCATTGTTTCTCATACTTCGCTGCTCACAAACTGTTGTTTACTGTCGGCTGCTAAAATAGTCACACCAAACAGAATTAGCCATGATGGCCTCGCTAACCGTGCCGCCTCCCATCACCTCAGTGTGGGGATGCGGCATGTAAGCACAAGACAACAGCCCGAGGAGGAATCTCTCCTTCTGCTGTGCGCCTGTCACAGAGCTTAAGAAGTGCCATCATATCAGCTGCAGAGCAAAGGACTCCTCTGACGTCTTTGATTTTTAAACGACAAAAAGAGAGAGAGCCCTGAAGTTCTGCAAAAGTAAAGCATGCCACATAGTGACTGTGAAACTAGGCAATGTAGAGGTCGCACATAAAGGAGAACTTAAATGTTAAGCACGGTTTCCCAGTTGGGGGACCCTATGGAAATGGTACAACTGAAAATAGGCTAGTTCAGAATATTCTTTTGCCTCTCTCATCCATCGTGAAGTGGTCACACTCTCTTTAAACTCTAAAGTTAGAGTGAGAAGTTGCAGTGAATTAGCACAGGGCTGATCCATTAGTTCTCATTATGGCTAAATCAACGGGTATGCACTCATTATGAAGAGAACAGGCTCTGCCGCTTTTGTTTATGCATCAGGATCAGGAAGTGCTTCAGACCAATTACTGCTTGGCTGACACACAAAACCTGTTTTCATTTGCAGAAATCACAGGTGCTTTAAAGGACTTGGATTTGCCCCCACATTTGTAGTTCAGGACAATTTTTTAAAATTTTGACTTTAGATACCAAATACAAAATTAGTATTTATTTATAGTATTTATTAGTATTTATTTTATAAGTATTTGATTGCAAGATATATATCATAAATCCTTCATCTCTCACCTGGTTCTTTACCTGTAGTAAAACAACTCTTCATAAAATCTCTGATACTCTCACGGCATCTGGGGGAAAAATGAATAGCCAAGTAAGTTAGCATCAGTGACATACAATTATATCTAAAATCACACACAGTACAGCGCAGTCTGGAAAATGTAATATTTATTGGTATAGTAAGTGCATAGAATAAAAAAATTATTTGAACACAACAAGATTTCATTACCTTGAGATTTCAATAATATTTTTTTATATAATTATATAATATAAAGGTTATTTGAATTAATTCAGTTAGAACACCATAGGTGTGTTTCCTGCTAGCTTGGGGCATTCCAGCCATCTTATGGATTTGTTAAATTCCATTAGCAGCACTAGATTTGAGGGGCCTGATTTTACAGGACTGATTAGCTGTTAAACATAAACTAGCTGTTTACAGCCAATATACAGTAGCTTTTAAGTAAAATGTTTCCCTTGTAAAACTTACAGATTTACACACAAAAATCAGGATGTATTGCTTTACTGAGTCTATTATTTTTACATATCATACACATGCATGCACACACACTTTAAGCGTTCATGTTTGTACTTCAATATAAGCCTCAGTCTAATTTGTCAAAATATGTTTCTACATAAAATATTCAAAATGTTTAATTAGTCCTAACAAACAGGCAAGTGTTTTTGGTCCTGTCCTTTTTGTCGACAGAATAAAATTCCTGCAAACAGATACAAAGAACAAATTAGACAAAAGTCTTGCCAACAAACCTTAATTTTGAGTCCCTGACATAGACTGGGTCCTGCAGTTTGTCCTCCCAAGGCAAACGGCCACAAAGCCACTGAATCATACAGTAGCCCAAAATTTCAAGATCACCTCTTCTTGAAGGAGCTGAGAAGAACACAATTAAAAGTGAAAGTGAAAGTGAGAAGCCTTGTCATTGTGAAACGCAGCACAGCACGACACAAAGAAATTCAACCTCTGGCGTTTCACCCATACACACACGTGCAGCAGGGGGCAGCTATTGAAAGCGCCCAGGGAGCAGTGACAAGGACAGTACCTTGCTCAAGGGTACCTCAGGGCAACTTACTGGTGAGGGAATCGAATCCACAATCTTTCAATCCGGGGCAACTCCCGAACCACTAGGCCACCGCTGCCCCAAAGGAAAGTTCTGTGTGATAATTATACTTGTGTAAAGACTGAGGGGTATACTTACAAACACCTTTGTGCGCATCAATGCTGGTAAACTCAATGGTCCCATCATGGCATCTCTTTGGGTCCTCTTTGTACTCCTTTGGCACGCCATCAGGTGAATATCTATAGGCCAGTCCATAGTCCACCAAGTAAACCTGAGATGAGACACACAAAATATAAGTACATGCTTTTAAAAAATATTAGTAAAAGCGGCTCATACTTTCATTCCGTTGGTAATTATTGTTCATTTATTCTAACCACAGTCATGAGGGGTGTTGCAGCCTATCCCAGCACTCATAGGATGAACGGCAAAGAAACAGCCTGCACAGAAAACTCTTTACCTCCTCCTTCAAATATTTCTGCTCATCCACAAACTAGTCCACTGGCTTTGACCAAAACAAAAAGTGCACATCACAGGCACTATAAGCAGTGTACACACACTAATCCTAATAGGCAATTTTTAAGTTTAAAAATACCAATTTAATAATACACTTCTGATACATTATTAATTTTTAAATTAAATCTTTGCCCCCCTCCCCCCTCCCCTTTCTTTGCTTCAAATCCATCTCTATATTCATCTAATCTCTCTTGTTTAGAAGCTAAGCATGAAAAGCTTAAATTATATCTCATTAAGAGATGAAAAAGGCACAACTATTTTATAGAATAAGCATTTTAGCAGACGAAAGAAAGCTTATTTTCAAACTCCTACTTTTAACTGCTAACCTACCATGCATTCTCATTAGACATATTGTCCCTATGGCACAGGGTGTAGCACATCTGCCCTTCTACAATAAACATATAGATAGCTTGGCACAGACCTGATTGGGGTTGTTGTGGGAAAGAAGTAGGTTGGAAGCTTTAATGTCTGCATGCACATATTCATGTTCATGGATGTACTCTAGAGTGTCAAGCTGGAGAGAACAGAGAAAAAGCATGAGACAAAGAACACACACACACATACAGTTCCCAAACTCCCCCCTCCCCCCTCCCTCCCTCCCATTCATACTGTAGTTACTCAAAATGTGATCTTTAATGCACATACATAAACACAAACACCACACACATGCTATTTTTTTTTTATTTATCCAAATTGTATGACTCCTTTGGCTACATTTAACAACTTCCTCAAAGATATTTTTCATTCATATTGTATATTTTGCTCTCCACATTACAGTACAAACCTGTAAAAAAAGTATTTCTAATTTTCTCCTATTTTGTTTACTCATCGAACAGCCAAGGATTGATTACAGAAAATCCTTTTGAATCTAGACATCACCTAAATACAGCTTTTTCAGCAATGAGAAATTGTGAAATTTTCAAAGCCTCAACACACGGCAAACTCTGCATCAATGAAAAAAAATTTCAGAAGACCAAAAAAATTCTGCTCCTGAAACATCAGTTACGAAAGGGTTACTGATCAATCTCAAATTCTGGGACTCTGAACCACCATGACAGCAACCATCTCCAAATGGAGAAAACGTGAAGCAATTATAAATCTGAGAAACAGCGGAGTTGAGGTCTACTTCAGTTTCTGAAACTTTATCCAAGCTCTTACTGAAGCGTAAGTTAAAGAAAAGGAAAAAATAAATAAATAAAAAAAAATAAAAATGCTGGTCAAAAAAAGGTATCCATGAAAACAGTGGAGAGGCAAAAAAAATTAAACACTAGTTTAACACTAGTTTAAAGTTTGTCTAACATTTGCTCAAGTTCAATTGGGTATTGTTAAAGTCTGAAGCTTCACCTCACTGACATGCTGTAGCAGGAGCTTAAAAAGGTAAAATTGCCCAATGTGATTAAACTGTAACAAAGTTATAGAGAAGGAAGCACCAGAATTGAACAGTGATGCAAAGGTCCTGACACTGAATATGTTAGCAGTTTATTAACAAGATGCAGTGGCTGTTAGTTGAAGGTTGCATTTAAGTGATATCTACATTCAATCAGCAATTAATCCTGTATGCATGGTTGCTTTAATTTAACCCTTCACCAGTTGAATTTGGTTAACTGGTGGGTTGTGTTTTAACTGAAAAATTGGAAATTTCTCTGGCCTAGCTCATTTAGTTTAGGATTTACACGCACTTGAAAATTGTGATATATACAGTACTGTGCAAACGTTTAGGCAGGTGTGGAAAAAACACTGTAAACAAAGAATGTTTTCAGAAATATAAATAATGATTGTTTATTTTTATCAATTTACAAAATGCAAAGTGAGCGAACAAAGGAAAAATCTAAATCAAATCAGTATTTGGTGTTACTACCTTTTGCCTTCAAACCAGCATCAGTTCTTCTGGCCCCCACAGAGCCCTGATCTCAACATCATCCAGTGTGTCTGGATTACATGAAGAGACAGAAGGATGTGAGGAAGCCTACATCCACAGAAGATCTGTGGTCAGTTCTCCAAGATGTTTGGAACAACCTACCAGCCGAATTCCTTCAAAATCTGTGTGCAAGTGTACCTAGAAGAACTGATGCTGTTTTGAAGGCAAAGGGTGGTCACACCAAATACTGATTTGGTTTAGATTTCTCTTTTGCTCATTCACTGCATTTTGTTGACTGATGAAAATAAATTTTTGAAAGCATTCTTTGTTAACAGCATTTTTTCCCCACACCTGCCTAAAACGTTTGCACAGTACTGTATGTATATTTGTGTGTGTGTGTGTGTGTGTGTGTGTGTATGTATATATATAAAATGTGCACTTTTCTACTGCATGGTACCTTAACCTGTTCTCTTTTCTTGGATAAAACTCACAAGTTTAAGGCCAAGCTGAAGGACCAGTTTCCTTGGAAACCTTTTGCCACTTTCTTCAAACTTCTTTTGTAGATCTGTTCCAAATCTATCCATGACCATGAACCTGTACCTGAAAAGTTACACAATCACTATAAACCTGTTCAGTCTTTTTTTTTTTTTTCAGGGTATCGCTCTAATACAAAACATAAGTATCATGCAGTGTCTTCCCAACTTTGGTCTTACCTCTTTCCCCCTTTCTCATGAAGTCCTGAACCCCAGTATTTTGGAACTCCTAAGTACTTCAGTTTCTGAGATTTTATCCAAGCTCCAACTGAAACAGAAGTTATGAAATGTTAAAACTAGACTTAGAGCTGTATATCATCTAAATTTTGCAAAATGAGAGGGTATGGGTTATAATTAACAACAAACATCAACCATAATAAGAATGATTAAAAGGTGTTTGTAATGAAGGCTAAACTAAGGTATATTGAAAGCAAAAGTATAAATTAATAATAATAATGCAATAAATAAAATACATTACAAATAAAGTATAAATTATTAGACATATTTTTTTTAACTTGTTATATAAGGCTATAAATCCTTAGGGACAACAATGTGGCAGCCGCAAGCTAATCTGCTGGTGAGACAAATATTTACCAACATCACAATATTCTAATGAATAAACCATGAGCATTCCTTAGTAATATAACAGTTAATTGTCAAGGGAGATTGACATTTGAATTGTTATTAAATAAAATTCATTCCTGTGGCCTTAGGGCAACCATAGGAACCACCAAAGGCAACCAGTCAATGTTTGTGTGTCTCCATGAGGCCCATGTGCCGAGCCCAGAACTTTCTTTAATTAAGGGAGTTGCTGTTCTCTTTTTTTCAGTGCAGATCATCATGCATATGAGCTTTTGTTTGTAGTCATGAGGGCGTACTTAGATCAGGCTTGGCAGCTCGCATGTAAAACTTCAGCTCAGAGAAAAGAGGTCCATTATCGCTCGGCTCCTACACAAAGATAAAGAAACAATGATGGTTTAATGGCAAGTTCAGTTACACGCAGTTATATTATATGGAAGTTCTTTACAAACATGCTAAAAAAGCAGTGCAACCAATGTACATATTAAATTAAGCTCTTTTGAAGAGAACATCCTGCTTTTTTTTTTTTTTTTTTTTTACTATGCACCCCTTCTAAAATGAGAACTGGTTGAAAGTTGACAACCCTCATCATTGTGAAACGCAGCACAGCACAACAAAACGAAATTCAACCTCTGTGTTTCACCCATACACATGTGTGGCGGGGGCAGCTATTTAAAGCTGCCTGGAGAGCAGTGACGGAGACAGTACCTTGTTCAAGGGTACCTCAGGGCTACCTACTGGTGAGGGAATCGAACCCACAATCTTCCGATCTGGGGCAACTCCTGAACCACTAGGCCAATGCTTTCATACACCGCTGATTGGTGTATGACTCTACCTTTAAAGTAATAGTTTGTGGAAAGTTACTGATTGTTCCAGTTGCACCAGATGTTGGTTAGCAAAGACAAGTTTGGAGCTCAGATTCTCTTTCTCTAATTTAGAAGCTATCAGGCCAACATTGCTAAACCCTATAAACCTTATAAGAAGTGGCTACAGTGATTATGTAAATAAATATATATGTTCTGTTTTCTTTGTAATGTGTTTTACATTAGTTTTATCTCAAAGTACCCTAAGAATGCAAGATGTGAATGGCTTAACTGTGCCATGCTGCACACCTGTATAAAAACAGGTGCATTTATTATGTTTCTTCACCTGATGTTTTTTTTTTGATGCTATTCACACAAAAATGCTATTTAATGTTATAACAAACATTAAAAGCGAAGCAGATTTTCAACACTGCAGTCCATGCACCAATCAAAAAAAAAAAAAAAAAAAAAGCTATATGGCTTACCACTTTGATGACATATGGTGCATCAGTTCCAACGGTTTTAGAAGTATCATCACTTGCTGAGAAATTCAATTGCAACAAAAACTCATAAGCATACATGCATTTACTCAATAAACTCATACCACATCTAAAACAAAATGTACATTTAAAAAAACTCTTACCAAGATACAAAAGACCAAAGCCTCCTTGCCCAATCGGTGTCCCAAGCCTCCACCTTTTCTTTGCGGTGTCTGTAAGCACTTCTCCTGCAGGGAATTCTTCAGCAAGTTTTCTCTTAGGTGGCCCTTTCCCTCTCCCTCTCCCACCTGACTTGGCCTTGGGTGGCATCTGACTCAACACAGTGCAGTATTTTCAAAATAAAATCTACTTTAATAATAAATTATACAAGCTAACACAAAACTGTGTGAAAAATGGGGAAATAATCCTCAAATATAAACTAAAACAAACGTGCTTAGTTCCTCACTGGTTGGTTAATTTCTATTTGATTGCTTTATTGTTTTTACATTTCTTGTAATTGTTTAACATTTCTTTGTATAGTTGCTCACACTATAACTCATAACACCAGCATCCTGAAACCAAAGCTCAGGGCTGGTGTGGATCCTGTAAAAAAAATAAAAATGCTTTTCCTTAAACGAAACTAAGCTAAACACCATTTTGTGTCACGGCAAAACTTAAAAATCCGTTTACAACAACCATAACAACAATCACTTTAACGCTAAAATCAAATGTATCTTCTCTTTTGGCTTCTATGAGGAGAATTTTAAGCTCAAAAGATAGTGAATCACTTTTAATTTCACTTTTACCTTCAGTTCCTAGCAATAATACCGGTTAGGCAGCGTTAGCCATGCTAGTTTCACAAACACGATTCTGCAGCGATAATGCAACAAACACTGTAAAATCTTTCTCAGAAATGATATGAAAAACTTAATCAGCGGAATCTGGTCAAGAAAGCAGCTAACGTTAGTTGAAGCTAATGCTAATCTATTGGACACTATTCAGTCTTAGCATGCTAACTGATATTAGCGTAGCCTGCTAAGCCTCTCATCTTCAAGAAGGGGTTTAAAACAAGCGCGACAGGTTTTAAACGAGTTTTATTCCCGATATTTGTCAATATTGATGAAAATATACCACAGTAAACACACTAAACACAGAAGAACCTGTTTGTTACTAACCTCGATGTTTTGCTGTCTCGCGGGTCCAAAATTCCCGCAAAACTCTCTAAACGTAGGAACCTGATTGGGCAACACGGACCACGCAAGGGAGTCTGGGATTTGTAGTTTTGTATACGTCGTAGTTGAATTCTTCCAAAGAGGTTTAGGCTGAAAGTCTCTACAACAAACCCGTTGGTATGAATGTCCTTATTATTTTAAAGTTACTTAAGGCTCAGCCAAACAAAGAATTTTCGAAAGTGAATGCTAATTTGAATCGTTGTCATGCAGTACTGTATGACTACATGTTTCTTTTGTTATTGTCAGTGGTGTGTGTGAATCTTATGTGTGAGCCACGTCTGTATCTGTAAGCCATTATTTCAGTGTAAAGTCATTTCAAGACAAGGTTTTTTTCTATGACTGGGCTGGAGGTAGGAGCTGAAAATAAAATGAAAATGTCTTTGGTTCAGAGGACTGTATCTGAGTTGCAGGTAGCTTTTAAGTATCAATATGTTCTGTTCAGTATCTGGAGAGTGGGGAGTCTCTTACTGAAGCTAGCAATGGTCCACTGTTTTTTATCAAATATGAATTTGGAGTTTTTTTTCAGGGCCAGATAAGGCAGGAGGGCACGACGATGCACAGGCATCCAAAGACCCGAACTCTTTATCCCTAAGGTCTGTGTTTGATGTTTATGTGCTTTTATATTCTTAAATAGTAATTTTGACATTATTTTTTCAGTTTCATGGTTATGTTTGCACTATAATAAAGACAAACTGTTCAAAATGCACAAACTGCAGACACCCAAAGACACTACATTATCCCTTAGAATGATAGAATGGAACACACTGCTTCTTTACTCTCCTAATAAGATGTAAAATATACATAGGGTAGGTGCTGAATTGCATTTCATTGAAAAAGTGGTGCAGGCTGAAAAACTTTTTATCCCAAATTCCCACACAAACACATATAAATCTCTATCTCTCTCTATCTCTCTCTCTCTCTCTCTCTGTCTGTGTGTGTGTATATATATATATATATATACAGTACTGTGCAAAAGTTTTAGGCAGGTGTGAAAAAATGCTGTAAACAAAGAATGCTTTCAAAAATATAAATAATGATTGTTTATTTTTATCAATTTACAAAATGCAAAGTGAGTGAACAAAAGAAAAATCTAAATCAAATCAATATTTGGTGTTTCTACCTTTTGCTTTCAAACCAGCATCAGTTCTTCTGGCCCCCACAGAGCCCCAGATTTCTCTTTTGTTCATTCACTGCATTTTGTAGATTGATGAAAATAAATGGTTAACACTTACATTTTTGAAAGCATTCTTTGTTTACAGCATTTTTTCACACCTGCCTAAAACTTTTGCACAGTACTATATATATATATATATATATATATATATATATATATATAGTATATTTGGCCTTTAACACCATCGTGTAGCACAGATGCCATTTAATTTAAAGCTGTGTGACCTTTTATCATATTTCCTTACAATACTATTGTGTGCTTGGACTTCTCCTCCTGCACAAATCTTTGTTGTACTCGTAGGTTATACTTGCTCTTACTCAGAAACAGCTTTCAAAAATGCATTTTCATTTGAGTATTTCATTTGTGTTCTTACACAGCATATCCCTGTGTGCATATTTGATGTTGAAATGGAGTTCCACTAGCACTGAGAGGCACTTGGTTCATTAATAATTGATGCTGTGGTATCCTGTAACTGCTTTGTAAAAGTGTTAAGCACAGGTCTTAAGTTTCCAGCTGCCATCTGACTGTTTGGGAACTGCGACAGAACAGTTTGTACAAGTGGATCCTGGAGTTCATTGACTGGTTTGTTGTCAGATAGAATATGAATACAATGATGTTTCCATAGCTGTGCTGTGTGGGTAGAGAGCCATGAGGATAGACTGTTTACTTCATCAAATATTACTGGATGTCACTGTCGTTAGTGGCTAATTCAGACTAGTCTTGCTCAGATGGCCTACATCAAGTAAAGCTCCCAATATCTGATCTGCATTACTCATGACAATGACAGGCCACACAGGAGAAGTGGTGGCACGCCCGTTTGGAAGAAAGTGCAGAGGGGAAAAGCGTGTGTCCTTTCCTCCTGATGATGAAATGGTGTCAAGCTTTGCTGAAAGCAGGGACACTCCACGGGATGGTGAGCTGCTCTGCTATTGAGTAAAACTTATTATTTACTCTTTCCTCGCCATTTCTCAGACTGCAGTAGGTTTATAAACAGCTTTTTAATACATTCTCTCTAGCGATTAAGCATTTCTGCTTTCATTTACGGCAGTTGAACTTGAACAGATCTATTTATATTGGCAGTACAGTCAGGAAGCTGCTACATGAAATGAGATTGTTATGGTTTCATGTAAATTGCAATGCAATATTTGTCGTGTGATTTGTTGCAAAGGTCTCTCAGTTTTAATTCCCTCTTTTTATTTTCTTAACCGCTGTGGATTTTCACAAATGTGATAATACAGCTAGCAGCTCTCAGTGACCTAGATCTTTTGAAACAGATTAATAAGATTAATATTAATTAATGTCCAGGATTTGCTCCATGCCTGCTGGCATACTGAGACACAACTCTAAGGCAGTTATCATTCTAAACACACACATAGTTGGATATTCTAACAATATAATACAGTCCTAGATCTGCATGCCTTTCCTCAAACAAGTTTGGGAACATACAGGTCTGTCACGATCATGAATTTTTTTTCACTGACATAAACTGCCATATAAAAACTTTGTTGGTATAATTTTGCATTTTGGTTTATTTTATAGCCCTAAAGCCAGCAGAATGTTTAAGATGCTTAAGGTTTATCTCTAAATTGTAAGAAATAAACATCGTTCATTGCTGCATGCAGAAATGATGCATTTTATTGTATAAATTTACAGCTTCCCTATACTAACATTTAAATGAACCTGAACCCAATGCACACTTTTCAGTTTCTGTGTTCTAATATGATTGTGAAGTCTGACTGCAGAAAGTCCTTCTAAATATCTTAAATAATCACACTCAGTTTAATTAATTGTGGGGAGACAGTTATTGACTAAACTGGGTCTTTAAAACCTGATTTTATGTACTTTAAATAAAGCAGGACAATCCTTCCTTCTTTCCTTCCTTCCTCCCTCCCTCCCTCCTGAACTATTTCCACAAATGTGGAAGAATCTAACTGTCCTAAATGTATTAGCCTGCTGTAGTATTAACATACTAAACTGTAACTAAGGGGGCGAATCAAACAGCCCCAGCCCATTATACCACCTCCACCAATTATTACATCCACATTCTACTGCACATCATTCTCCCAGCTTCTGCCAAACCCTGACCTAGCCATCAGTCTGCCAAACACGTCAATCATGATGGATCACTTTAAAAACAGATTTTCACTACTCCAGAGTTTAGTGGTGACATACTTTACATTACTACAGATAGTTTTACATTAGTTTACACTAGTTTAGCTGCACAGCCATGATAACCCATTTCTTGATTCACCAAAATCACAGTTGTTCCACATTTCATTCCCTAACTTTTGGCTTACATTTATACATATATACATAATTATACATATTTATTCATTGTACTTACCTTATACTTGTCATTTACATTCTTATTGCATTACTATATTTCCCTCTGTTTGATTGCTTTGATTTTGTTTGCTTTGTTTGATTGGTTGGTTGGTTATGAAACCCAAGTGATTCAAAAGCCATACTCATCAGTTCTCTGAGACTTAATTTCATGGCCCAAAATGCATTTACCTTGCTTTAATGAAGCATAGTGAAGTGTATTAGAAATAGAAAGCATTTTTCACATCCTTTCATCAGTATATCTAATTGCAGGCAGCTCATTAAGACACAATAAACAGTAAATTAGTAGATAAGGAATGAAAGGTCGCCGTTGCTGACTTCTCTCATTTGTGATTTCTCTTTTCTAATTTAGGTGAGAGTCTCACCTTGACAGAAATCATTCTGGCCTACGAGCAGAGTTGCATAAAGCATGAAGTGGAGCCCATTCCACAAACACTGGAGCAAATAAAGGTAAAGTGGCCTAACATGCATTAAAGAACAATTCACAGATATTTTTTGTTTGATTTATGAGCAAAAATTTTTACGCTAATGTTTGATATGACGGTGCATAGGTTGTGACTTACATATTATTGTTTTAAGCTAAACAGAACGTGAAATTTAAAAATGTGCGGGAAAGAAAAATATTAAACCTGCTCATGGAGCACATTAATTAGCCTAATGCATTATTATTGAACTTATACACAACAAGACAATAACAGTACTGAAGAATGAAAGTAAATGAGAATCAAATGCACTCGGGCATGAACACACGAACACACACACACACACACACACACACAGGCACGCATGCATAATTTAGCCTGTGCACTCACTTATTTTACTTTGACCAGCAATGTTAAGAGCATCAGTTTCCTCTCTGCATAAATTTACGATTAGATCAAGGAGAATTATTTGTTGAAAATTAGAGACTTAGCAGTGCTTACATTAACCACGCTCTCAGTATTATCTCTGAGGTGCTAATGAGACCAATTGCATTTAAAGTAATGTAGGTGGTCCCCCCCCTTAAAAGAGTAAAATATGTATGGATAAGCAGCGGCTAAAAGGAGAGATATTTAGTTGAAGACTGCATGTGAATTCATAAGGCTGGGTAAAATGGAACCCGCTGCTTAAAGAGCATATTTATCAAATTAGGTATTTTCAGGCAGGGTAGTCCCTCGAGGATGGCTGTGGAAAACTATTTAAAGCTTTTACGGTACCCACGGGCTTTCACTTTTCTTTGAAATGTTTTAAGTGGATGAAACAGCATTGCTTTTAGTTTCATCTTCATAAGAAGGCGGTAAACAACAATGGGGTTGAGCAATGGACCTGGGGTCTCCTAAAGCTTAGCACAGAGAGAATCGTATTTATTTATTTATTGCCATTTCAGGCTTGATTCAGACTGTAACTCATTTGTAAGATCTTGCAGGTGACATTTACTGGGGTGGTGCCGTTATAATTCTCCATATTCTTTAGAATTTGTGCAGTTTCAGAAAAAAGCCTTATAGTCTCCTTACACCTGAAGACATTTTGTGATCATTTTTTCTTTTTCCATAAGGAAGGTTTGAGGTTTCATAAGTTGAAAGTAGACAAAAAGGTACTCCCAGCAGCAGCATATGTAATACAATAATTTCAGAAACTATGATCACAATGGTTTTCTATATTTTAGCTTTCTATTTCTTGATCTTCGAATAAGATGTGATCTTCTGTTTCCATTTCTTCCCATCCTCTGCATCTTCCTCACTCAATCCTACAACCTGCATGTCCTCTCTCACCACATCCATTAATCCTCTCTTTGGCCTTTCTCTTCTCTTGCTAGGCAGCTCCATCCTCAGCATCCTTCTCCCAATCCTCATCTCTCACACGTTCAAACCAACGCAACCTTTCTTCTCTAACTTTGTCTCAAAAACGTCTAACTCATTTTTAATCCTGCACATTCTTGTCACTCCCAATGAAAATCTCAGGATCTTTAATTCTGACACCTCCAGCTCCACCTCCTGTCTTTTTGTCAGTGCTAGTGTTTTCAATCCATATATCTTAGCTGGTCTCATTACCATCTTGTAAACCTTCCCTTTCACTCTCAGTGGCATGTGTCTGTCACAGATCACTCCTGTCACACTTCTTCATTCAAATCTACCGGCACCTCTTCTTCACCTCTCTTCCACATTCCCTGTTATTCTGAACTGATGATCCCAAGTATTTAAATTCCTCCACCTTTGTCACCTCTACTCCCTGCATCCTAACCACTCCACTTTCCTCCCTTTCGTTCACACTCACACATTCCTTTCCTCTCTAGAGCCTATCTCCACTTCTCCAGGTTCTCCTCAAGCTGCTCCCTACTCTCACTACAGATCACACTATCATCAGCAAACATCATAGTCCGTGTGGATTTCTGCCGAAACTCGTCCGTCAACCTGTCCATTACTTTTGCAAACAGGAATGGGATCAGCTTCTTCACCACTCCTTTCTAGGCATCCTGTCATAGGCTTTCTTAAAGTTCACAAAAGCACAGTGCAGCTCTTTCTGACTTTCTCTATACTTCTCTATTAACACTCTCAGAGCAAACATTACATCTGTTCTGCTCTTTCTCCGCATAAAACCATACTGCTGTTCACTAATCATTATCCCTGTTCTTAACCTAGCTTCCACGACTCTTTCCCATAACTTCATGCTGTTGCTGATCAACTTTATAGTTACTACAGCTCTGTGCATCGCCCTTATTTTTGAAATGCCTCTACTCCTTTTGAAATGCTCTGCCTTTCCAAGATTGTGGTCACTCTGGTCAGAAACTCCATTGCCATCTCTCCTAAACACCTCCATTCTTCCACAGGTATATCATCTGGACCACCAGTCTTTCCATGCTTCATCCTCTTCATCGTTGCTCTTACTTCCATTTTGCTAATCCGCTGCACTTCCTGGTTGATTATCCTCACATCATCAAATCTTCTCTCTCTCTCTCTCTCTCTCTCTCTCTCTCTCTCTCTCTCATTCTCCTCATTCATCAGCTGTTCAAAGTACTCCTTGCATCTGTTAGTTTCTCAGCACTCTTCAAGTAGTTCTTCAACACCTCCTAGTGCCCGTGTTAACTGCTGTCTGAATTCCACCTTGCAGTCTTCCTGCATCAGCTTCCACCACTTGATCCTCGACTCTGCCCTCACTTTCCTCCTCTTCTTGACCTCCAAGGTCATCCTACAGACCATGTTCCTGTGCTGTTTAGCTACACTCTCCCCTGTCACTACTTTGCAGTCTCCAATTTCCTTCAGACTGCAAAGGATATAATCCACCTGTGATCCATCTTCATCCATTCTTATACGTCTCCCTGTGCTCCTCCCTCTTCTTAAAATAAGTATTAACTACAGCCATTTCTGTCCTTTTCACAAACTCTACAACCATCTGAACCNCTCTCTCTCTCTCTCTCTCTCTCTCTCTCTCTCTCTCTCTCTCTCATTCTCTTCATTCATCAGCTGCTCAAAGTATTCTTTCTCTCTGTCACTTCTAACTCACTCCAGAATTCTTCATTCTCCTCCATCTCACAACTAACATAAGCACTAACTACAGTAATTATCACACCTTCAACCTCCGGCTTTAAAGTCATCACCATATCTGGCACCCTCTTCACCTCCAAAACACTGTTGACATCTTCCTTTAGAATTACAGCTGTCCCATTTCTCCTTCCATCCACACCATTGTAAAACAATTTAAATCCTCCTCCAATATACCTGACCTTACTACCCTTCCATCTAGTCTCTTGCACACACAAAATATCAACCTTTCTTCTCTCCATCATATCAGGTAATTCTCTACCTTTACCATGCTTCCGTCATTTAAAGTTCCCACCCTCATTTCCACCCACCTACCCTTCCTTCTCTCCCCCTGCCTCCAGACATGCCTTCCTCCTCTTTTACCTCCTGTACTGCACTAAATCTGTTTCAGTTGGATGAATTTATACAGTTGCCCCAATACACATTATGTAGGTTGATACCTGCTATTTTTTATGTGCTTATTTGCCAAGCTGATATTTTTTTATGTAACTCGGTGTTGTATTTTCTCAACTTTACAAATAATGAATCTTAGACTGACTTTAAATATTGCCCAAATATGAATATTTTGCTGATGATTCCAGCATAATTGTTTTAAAAAATGCAGGCACTCGGTGTTGTTTTAATGTTGTTGATATCCAAAATGCACTCAGAAAATCACAATGTAATTTATCAAAAAAGTATCACATTATATTTTTATTTTTATTTTTATTTGAATCATTGTTTTTTAGAATAAAGAAAATGTCATTATCCATACCATTTAAATAAAAGGATCCTATCTAAAACATTGCTGCGTTAAGTTTGAGAAAGGTATTAACAAAAAGCAGCTACATTTCAATTGGCTTCCTGCTTTGGGTATTCAAATGAATACTAAAACATGTAAGGAGAATAGATGGAGTATATGAAAGTATATTAATATATTAATATGAATTTTTTATAGTACCTTCTATTAATATCAAGTTCTGCATAGCATAGAAAATTATATTTTTTTATTGTGATCTATATGATCTAACTTTACTAAATCCTAAATATATGTTATGTAACTCTAGGATTATCAAAAATTATTATAGATCTGTATGATATGGGGCAGTGGTGGCCTAGTGGTTAGGGAGTCAGCCACAGGATCGGAAGATTGTGGGTTCTAACCCCATACCAGTAGGTTGCCCTGAGGTACCCTTGTACCGTCCCCGTCACTGCTCCCTGGGCGCTTTCATAGCTGCCCCTTGCTGCACGGTGTTTGTGTACATGGGTTAAATGCAGAAGTCCAATTTCATTGTGGTTCACTGTGTGCTGTGCTGTGACCTCGCAATGACAAAAATAGTCACTTTCACTTTTTCACTTCATAAATATAAGTATAAATATGAGGCATCTAAGAGGCCAAATTCCTTTAGTCATTCATAAACATGGGCAAAATGACACAGTACATGAGAGAAATGTGCTAAAAGAATGTCAGCCTTCATAAATTAGGCTATAAAATGCCTGTAAGCTAGGGTTAGACACTGTTAAAAAAGTGTAGGGTTGTGACAATTTAAAAAAAAAAAACAGTAGAGCAGTAGTGAATCTGTCTGGAAGAACACAGCATGGGAGATACTTAAAAAGCAAACATTTCACAGTATCACTGTTGGAGATCTATAGAAGATGCTACTATTTTTGAGATGTATACCTTACCTCCATGTCAACATTGAAAGAAGGACCAGAAGAATGCCTTTCGTTTTGTTTTATCTATCTGCTAACTTTACTGGAGCTTTGACTATGAGCTCTATGGTCAGACAAAAGCAGAGCTTTGAGGCAGCATACCCTCAAGGTGGATGTGGTGTTAAATGAAAGATGGTTGTATGAACAGTAGCTTGTCTTCACTGATATGTCTGTGATGTTTTCGGGGATGGCTCTCCCCCAGAGACCTTAGTAACCTTGTTAGAATTCATGACATCACAGACACCATAGAGTAACAGAAATGTTTAAATGTAAAGAACCAAAATTGGGCCATGGTCTTCCAGCAGGACAGTGTCCACAGAATGACGCTTTCGCCATGGTCGTCCAAGTCCGCTGACCCATACCCCATTTAAAACTTTAGGAATGAGCTGAAGGGAAGAGTCCAAAGTAGAGAAACTTTAACCCTTAATAATCCAGAGATATTTGGCTTTACATTTCTTGGTGTGTAATCTCATCCCAGACCAGTAGGTCACCCTGAGATGCACCTTTGAGCAAGGTACCATCTCCATCACTGCTCCCCGGGCGTTTTAATTAGCTGCACCCTGCTGCACGGTGTGTATGGGTAAACTGTGTGACTTTCAATTTCTGTTTCATTAAGCTTTATTGGTAAAGACATGTTACTGTCATGCTGGCAAACAGGAAGTTCAGGGGTGTAAAAAAATTGTGATACATATTGTTTTTATTGTTTTACTCTTTCATCCATCTTTACCAGAGGGCCAGTGATTATGATACAGCGTGCACCCTGAGGGAGATGTGTAAATCGAAACAAATAAGGCAATGTTTGAGTAAATGTGAGGCTTATTAATAAAAAATAAAAACAAAATATGTAAATTGAGAAATTGTAGTAATTCAAATTTTGGTCAAATTTCTGACTGTAAACAACCTTCTGTTTGCTTGAAAATGCAAATGAAAAGCTTTTTTTTTTTCCTTTCATGTATGTATGGTGCCTAGTGCAGATGTTGGCCATTTGTTTACCCCTGTGTGTTTATTCTGAAGGACATAGAAAACAACTACTGGGCTTTTATTTGATTCATCTGCAACAATAACATAAAAAGGGAGACTCTGGAGGAGCTGGAAGTATCACTGACAGTGAAAGGAGGAACTGGAGAGTCCACAGTGCTGGTCGTAGTCTACAGAAGTTGAGAGCACCATCAAAGCTTTTTAGCATGTGCAGAATGAGACAGGTTTTGGGAGAAGTTTGTATTTCAAGCCGAAGCGTTCCCCCATTGGGGTAAAAAAACGCAGCTCCAGCGTTTCCCTCTTTCGCTCTTACTCTCTTACCCTCTCTCACTCTCTCTTTCTCCCTCTCTTGGTCTCTCTTCCTTGCTCATCAGAAAGCTTCTGCCTCTCTGATATGTAATAACCATCCTCCTTCCAGCACAGAGGGAAAAGTCACTCATATCTAAACACCATCAAGTATAAATAACTTCCACACTTTTAAACTTTAATGTGCATCACACCCTCTGCACTGCACTGATTCACTGATTAAAGTTTCTGCAGCACGAAGAAGAGATCTGTTTTTTTTTTTCTTTCTTGTATACAGCCTTCTCACACAGATCTTATCTGTAGGTTTTGCCTTATAATAACATTATACCTTTCTGTGTTTTTTTTTATGTCCTATAATTTTTCAGCAGGTGAAAAAGAGCAGAAGACACATTTGAATCAGTAACGTTTTTTTTTTGTAGGTTTTATTTTTTTTAAATGATAAATTAAGTTACTAATTTTGTCCATGCTCTTTCTAGACACTGCAGGTTTAATTGCTAATTGTTAACTGGGAATGAATATATTTGCATATTAATTAGCACCTCAATTTACATTTTTAATTTGCCGCCTTCAAAGGGTGTGAGATAAAAGGTCGTGTTATTTTAAATAATTTATCCTTTATTGCAGAAAAGATGCTGAAAGGAAAATGTGTGGCTGATTTTAACCCCTGAGAGCTTTTTCTGTATAAAGTGTTCTGAAATTATTTTTTGCAACTAATTAAAAGGACCAAAAAAAGCTCTAAAACTATGTTTAATACCAAAGCCACCCAGACTGCATGGTGCTGCAGTGGGTCCTCTTTGAGGGGTAGAAGGAGAAATGCACTAGAGATGCCTTGTACGGAAGTCAAGTTGCTAAACTGTGTCCCGCTTCTCCCAAAAGAGGCATGCTGTTCTTTTTATCACTTCATTTTGTCCTCTTTCCCTCCTGACACATCAATACTTTTGGCACTTGTTCATTTCATTTTGTGCAACGCACAGCACAGAACAGCTCGGCTGCATAGGGCCTTGGAAATCTCCACGTTTATTAGACGGAACAACATCAAACAAAAAGGAGAAAGGTTGATAATGTATGGAACCGAATCGTCACTGTCAAGACTTTTTTGTTCACTCAGGAAACTATGGGGAATGTGTTTCAGGCTTGTGCGCCTAATTTGTTTTCTTCTAAACACTCCATCCCATATGACATCTTGTTAATGTTTATAGCAGATTGATCTAGGACCTTGATCAGTCTGATATGTACTAGCTGCTATATGCCATCTGCCGTCTGCTGTCTTGCTGCTAGATTTTGCCATATTGGGCTGTACTGATTTTTTAATCAGTGAGTTTTTTTTCCTCCCATTGTGCATAATCAGAGTGTGTTAACTTAAGATTTATTTCATTCTATACCCACCTTCACTGTGGAAGTATCAGTATATGATTTAGGGCAAAATTCATCAAAAATCTAGTGATTACAGAAGTACTAAAAGTACAAAATCATAAAGAAATCCTATTTATAGTACATATGAACCCTGTCAGACCAAAACCCTTTACCCTGTTGGTCAGAGCCTTAGAAAAGGCGACACCTTTCATTTGTAATAAATCGTTTCATTTGACAATCATTTCTGTTTATTCATTTTGAAAGGTAAAGAGCAGCAAAAATGGAACGATGAGGTTTTTCTTTGACAACTGTAAGTTGGATTTCTTTACGCCGTTGTATTTAATGCGTTTGTAATCAGCTGAAAAATGATTTCTGTCTTTTATGCTCCCAGAATAACAAAGAGATCATTATCGCTGGTGTTGGTGCTCATATGTAGGTCGTTTGAATAAGAACAGAGATACAAAGCACAAAGAGGCAGTGCGATTTTTGACAGTAAACTGGCTTCCTCACTCACAGTTATTTGCTCAAATGAAGGCAATGCAAACTCTCACTTGACTTGAAGCATGAAAAATATTATAAACGATCACATCCCATTTTCAGATGAAGGATTATAGCTTTTTTTTCCCGGGCTGAAGCTATTCTTAGTGTTTCTCATGCCTGTTAGGAACAGAGATTCTTACCTCGTCGCACTGTTTAGAGATTTATATTGCTTCTCAGACTGACGCAGTTAAATTATATGTATATGGAGCAGGCTGTGGGCAAATCATCGCTTCAACAGATGACCAGCTGTTTCTAATTAATATACCCTGCTTAATTAAAAGGGAACATTTGCATCAACAGTAAATGGAGCAAAATTCATAATTTATGGTTTTAGTGTAAACATGCAGGAACCTTCAATTTGTTTGAATTGAAAAAAAATCTACATGAAAAAAAAACTATTCAGCGCTCTATCTCTCTCTCTCTCTCTCGCTCTCTCTCGCTTTTTCTCTCTCTCTCTCTCTCTCTCTCCCTCCCACTTTCTGTCTCTTTATTTATGCAGAAAATTACCTGCCTGGGTAAAAGAGCCAAATGTCTTGATCTGAAGGGTAAGTAATCATATGCATATATCATTATGTATTTATCTGCTGATTCTGATACAAATCCATTTACAAAATGTACGTCTACCTGAATACAGATGTAATGATGGTTCTGGGTGCATATTGTTTGAGAGGGTAGTACAAAAAGTGTGCTTTCTGTCTGGTTAATGTTCCCATATGTCTAAATCTGAGACCAGTCACAACTGTAGTGGGTTGAGGAGATATTTCTTAAGCAGCTTTATTCAGGAAGAAGGAGCCTGCTTCATTTTTTATTAATTTGTTTGCTTCATAATTATCTAATACCTTCACAAGTGCCTGATACTGTGATATGTTTAGAAAATATGTTATTTAATAACTGCGGTCATAATCTGTAATGGCAGCGTTTACAATAATCTGAAATCTAATCTAATGGAAATAATCGAACAAAAATTCGAAAGTTCGGTTAAACTCTTTGACATGGACTTATGGACTTTAGCATTATATCAGTGTTTAGAACTGGAGATTTACAGTTATCCTCCATAAATTCTCCCCAGAGAAATGTGGATATGAAAAAAAAGGAACGAGGAGATAGAGTCAGCCTCATAAGAAGGATTAGGCTTGTGCTGGAGGCCATGATTTCTCCCAGAACACATAAGTGGACCTTTTGTTGTCGCTTAGATTTATTCTTCATATTAAACATTTGTTTGTTAATTCCTGAGGCTCCAGCGTGCACAAGATGACCGTAATTCCATTGATTCTAAAAGTGGGACCAGACCCAAACAGTACAGTCTTCTATACAGTGCGATAAAATCAGAAACTTTGTCAGACCTCTTAATTGAAATCTACACGCAGATCCTGGGGGGCTTGGATTAAGCCGCTGTCCCTTTGATGAGTGTAGCAGCGGTTATTGATAGGAGTGGATGGGAGATTTTAAATGCGGGTCAGCGTGTTCCAGCTCCCTACACCATGTCACATGCTTGATGACATCTGACTCCAAGACTCACTATCATTATCTGAAAATGGCAGAGGAGGATTAGAAAAATGGGATTTTGGATCTCCCCCATGTATGGTACAGTTAAGTGATTATTGTAAAAATAATTTTACAAATGATTATGCTAATGATGAATAAATTATCGTCTCTCTCTTCGATGCTCGGCTATGAGCGATCCAGCTTCTCCCCAACCAGGAAGATAAGAGTTTATGAGGCGAAGGGGGCTTTGTGCAGTGTGTGCCTAATAAAGACACACTGCTGCGGCCATCAAAGTGTTTCTCTAGGCTTTGTTTAAAAGTCATCTGTTCCTGAATAATCAGCGGCTCTTTGATTTTCCTCTCTGCAGAAGACGTGATCGGGTTTGTGCGCCGTTCTTTCACTCTTTAATGAACACCAACCACCAAGCCGCATCTGTAGAAGCGCAGGATTCAAAGAGTGCACTGTTAGATTTGGGACAGGTGTGTGCTGTCATGGTGATGCACTGATTTTAGGACTTTGATTTCTGCTGGAGGACAAGCAGTTTTGGCTTTTAAAGAGGTATTCCAGCGTTTTTCTGGAATAGCAGCACACAGTAAATTAATGTGGAAAATAATTTCACTTTGCTCAGGCACGGGCAAAAAAAAACTCACTAGAAAAACGCACTAGAAGCATTAGAGTAGGTGCCTCAGCATCTGCCCAATGATTTACTTTTTAGTAATTTTACTAAAAACAAGGAGACAACTACAGTAATAATCTGTTGTTAATGACTGTTTGCTATGGATGTGACAGACAGTGATCTGGTTAAAATGATATTTGATTGTTCCTTTTTTCTCCTATAGGTGTTCATTTAAATTACCGCTCATGTGAGTCCCTGGAGGAGATTTTGAAATCAGTTCAGTTCAATGTAGTCAGCTTGCAGGGGGCGGAGCTTGAGGAAAATGTAAGTTTATAGATGATCCAGAAGCGTATTCTAGAGTATGCAAGCAAAATAAAGAAAAGTTTAATACCTAAGAAAACTGGTTCGCACAAATAGAACATCATACAGCACCAACACATTTGCTTTCTTTACCATTTTTATTGCTTTTGGTTTTATGTGTTTTCTGAGCATACAATGATGTGGGCTCCATTGGTTCCTTTTGGTTTGATAGAGCAATGTAGTCCATCTCTACAACAAATTTGCAGAAGTGTGGGAAGGTTGCAAAAAAATAAAAAAATCATTCTTGCTTATTACCTGCTTGTGACTAAATGTTGTCTTTCTTTCTGTAGGGAGCGTCATCACTGATGGATATGATTTTATTCTATGAATCAGCCACACACTTGGACATATCTTCCAATACGAGTATGGGTGTCTCAGGCTGGCAGGCTCTTTCACGTTTAATCAAACAGGTATAGAAGTAATGTCTGAATTATGGAAAATGGAAAAAGGCTGTAGATAATGATGGGCCATTTGGCAAAAAGATGATAATACTTAGCACAAAAATAATCACAAAAATAAAGGATCAGGAAGCAAAAAATCAATTAGTATGCAAAGCGTTAATTGTCATAATAAAACAATAAACATTTAGAATGAGTGGCATCAACTTTTCAGTGACCTGGAATTACTGATCATTCCCACATAATGTTGAATTTTATCACACTAATGATGACATATTTCATTTTTCCTACCCCTACCTGCTGTAGAATTGGACTCTTTCACATGGCTGTTTCCTTGTTAGTCACATGGGGTGGTTAGCACTCTCCTTTTCAGTTCTGGCAGCGATTCCCAGCTGGGGTGGCCTGGATCCTTAAGTATGGAGTTTGCATGTTCTCACTGTGTCATCATGGGTTACTGCCGGATGTTCCAATTTCTTAACAGTCCAAAGACATGTACTTCAGATGGATTAGAGACGCTAAATCGCCCACCATATGTGTGCATATGTGTGTTTGTCTGTGTGTCTTCCTGTGATGGCCTGGCAATCTGTCCAGAGTATTCCATTGACCCTGGTTAGAATAAACAGCTCAGATAAAGGGTGTATTGCTATATGGGTGCTGGACAAGTAATACTTAGTTTGTCACTCTTAGAATTTAATTGCCACCTACTTTGCCTGAGCAGAAAACTTTTAATGAGGAGCGCTGTCACTGCAGGTTGATCAGACACTAGAGTGCGCTCTATACACTGTGCACAATTATTAAGCAATGAGTATTTTAAGGATTCATTTTTTCAACTTTTAATTACCCTGAAACCTGAAAGTTCTACAAAGGAAATGTGAGTGTGAACATTCTCAGGGGATTACATATGTGCGCACAATTATTAGTATATTATTAACTATTATATTACAACTATTAGTGTGCAGAATTATTACACAACTAAATTAATCTCACTTGTTTATTTTCATCTGTTAAAGTGAGAATAATTAACAAATGACAAAAAAGTTACAAATAAGCATTTCTGACATTTAAAAAAAAAAAAGTAAAAAAATCAGTGACTAATATAGCCACCCTTCTTTTCAATACCAGTCATAATCCTTCCATTCATGGAGTTGGTCAGTTTCTTGATCTGTTGATGATCAACCTTTTGTGCAGCAGCAACCACAGCCTCCCAGACACTGTTCAGAGAGGTGGACTGTTTTCCTTGCCTGTTAATCAGCCATTTAAGAAGGTCCACAAGTTCTCAATAGGGTTTAGGTCAGGTGAGGAAGGAGGCCATGTCATTATTCCTTCATTTTTAAGGTCTTTACTGGTGAGCCACACAGTGGAGAACTTCCATGCATGCAATGGAGCATTGTCCTGCATAAAAATCATGGTCTTCTTAAAAGACGCACAATTTTTCCTGAACCACTGCTTGAAGGAAGTTTCTTCTAAAAATTGACAGTTGGTTTGGAAGTTCATTTTGACTCCAACTTCAACTTGAAAAGGTCCAACTAGCTCATCTTTAATTATACCAGTCTATACCAGTTCTCCACCTCCACCTTGCTGGCATTTGAGTGGAAGTGGAGCTCTGTGCCGGTTACTGATCCAGCCACGGGCCCATCCATCTGGTCCGTCAAGAGTCACTCTGATCTCATCAATCCATCAAATCTTTGAAAAATCTGTCTGGAGATATTTGTTGGCCCAGCCTTGACGTTTCAACTTATTTGTCTTGTTCAGTGGTATTTTGGGTTTCAGTCTTCCTTACCTTGGCTATGTCTCTGTTCACTAAACACCTTGTACTTTGGGGCTCCCCAGGTAGGTTGCAGTTCAGGAATATGATAGCACTGGAGGTTCATGGGTTCCTGGTAGCTTTACATTTGATTCTTCTCAAATCTTTAGCATCATTTATGTCTTTTGTATCTTTCATATTTCTTGTGACCATGTTGACTGTTTGCAGCAAACCATTCGATGGTTCTGTGATCATGCCCAATAGCAGTTTGAAGAGTGCCGCATCCCTCTGAAAGACTTTTTACAATTTTTGACTTTTCAGAGTCAGTTCTGTCTATTTTTTTGGCCCTATTTGCTTGAGCAGGAAAAGAAGCTGCCTAATAATTATACACACCATGACATAGAGTGTTGATCTCCTTAGGCCACACCTTCTCTCATTACACAAATACACATCACCTGATCTGCATAAATCCAATTAGCATTCAAATTCATACAGCTTGGAGTTTGAATATCTGTATGAAAATGATGATATGGTCAAAACACTCATAGGCCCGTGGCTGGATCAGTAAGGGATACAGAGCTCCACTTCGACTCAGATGCCAGCAAGGTGGCGGTGGGGTACTGGTCTGGTCTCACATTAGATCAGTTCCTAAACCTACTGCCAAACCTACTGTTTTTTGAAGATTTCTTCAAGCAGTGGCTCGCCAGTAAAGACCTTAAAGATGAAGGAATAATGACATGGCCTCCTTCCTCACCTGACCTAAACCCTATTGAGAACTTGTGGACCTTCTTAAACGGTTGAAGGAAAACAGTCCACCTTTCTGAACAGTGTCTGAGAGGCTGTGGTTGCTGCTGCACAAAAATTTGATCATCAATAGATCAAGAAACTGATCAACTCCATGAATGGAAGGATTATGACCGGTATTGAAAAGAAGGGCAGGATCATTTCTCAAAGATGCAAATACTATTTATACTAGTTGTCATTGCACCAATTTAACCTTACAGTATACCCAGGCAAAGATATTTATTTAATGTAAATATTGAAATTTTCCTCAAGACTTGTAAAACTGACCTAATTTAATGACACCAATGGCATCCACTGAAGCTTCATTTTAGCCTTACTCTAATTCCACCAGATTGCAGACACTCTAGGCTTTGTTTTAGACTCTGGTTCCAGTTTGTTAATGTATAAACCAAAGTGTATTTCTCATAATGTCCTGGAGATTTATTTCTCCTGGTCCCGGGACATTGCAAGCCTACACTTAGCCAAAGTAGGCTAATATTTATTTTTCAAAATATTTAATTCAACTATAATGATGAAACCTTACTTATTGCTTCTTTAAATAAGATTCTTCAAAAATGTAATTTCACCACTGCATTGATTTATGAGTTGGAAGACACAGAGCGGCTGTTTCAGTGCAGGCAGTGCCCTTTTTCTGTATTCTCAGGTTTGATCTTCCACCTGATTTGTATTCATGGTGCGTCAAAAGTAATGAATTACCATGCATCAGAGATGAAAATATTCACACTACAGGATATTGCTATTCCCACTTTGATTTTAATGGATATCATTACACTTCCCTTAAGTTCACGAGGATATTATGTTCAATTAGCAGTGTCGCCAGATGAAAGGCAGTTGAACTATCCCTCACAGATCAGCGGACTTCAATAGTTAAACCATAGGCAATGCTCTTAGGCAGCATTAGACGAGATCAGACAAATTTTCACCAACAGCCAAAGGAAGGAATAAAAAAATCTGGACACTTTTGAAGTGTTGGACTAAGGGATGATACCTAACAATGGCCTCTAGATCAGTAGCAGCCTGCTGTCACAGTTGTTTTCCAGTGTTGACGTACTTGGCTTCTTCAGACGGACTAGTGTTTGATGAAAGGCTTGAAAGGCAGAGAGGCCAGTGTGTAGAAAGGGCAGAATCAGGCCATTTTTACCCTTTTCTTTTTCTCTTTGTCTCTTTGTCTCTCTCTCTCGCTCCCTCTCTCCCTCTCTCTCTGTATCTCTCTTTCTCCGATGGCTTGCTGTCTGGCTTCTTCAGAGTGGATGCCTGTGGAGACTGGATGCCTGTAACATCCCAATGCTGGAGTATCCCGCACTGGCCCTGTCAAAAGCCCTCCTTTCCAGCAGACTGACAGTGTTACACCTTGAAAACACCTGCCTCAGTGGCAAGCCCCTCTTCACACTCGGTATGCTCCTCACGACACGCCACTCCTCAAAGATCCCATTGAGGAAGAATACTACATGCCTTAGCAGATGCATTATGAGAAAGGACCACTGGAGAACCTCTTTAGCCAAAAGTTTTGGTTTCCTTCCATGTACGTTTTTGGAAAAAAAAAAGTGATGCACTGAATTTATTTGATTTTGATATCTATGTGGGTTTGGGAAGTAACAGAATGCAAGAATATGAAATATCAGTTCAGCTGAATGCTGAGTGGTTGGAACCCATTTATCTAGACACCCTGTGTCTTTAGGCATATCCTGTCACAGTAAGGCATTTGTTCTTGTGTGTTTTTTTGTTTTTTTTTTATCTACACAAAATGCCAAAGTCCTCTTATTTTATAGTGTGCTGTGCTGGATTTGATTTGAACCCCAGTTGGCTGCTTGGAGAACAGTGATGTTAATCACTACCCTGCTCGATGTACTCAGATGTGCTTTCAAATAATAACAGAATCAGTTGCTTCCAGTTTACCTTGTGCTCTACATCTTTCTCTGTCATGCCAACTACATGTCTTCTCTCATCGCATTCATAAACCTCCTCTGTGGCCTTTCCTTTTTCTCTTGCCTGGAAGCTTGGTTTTCTGCATCTTTCTTGCTCATCTCTTGTCTTGTCTCAGCACATGTCCAAACCAAGTCAATCTTGCTTTTCAACCTTTCTTTCTAAAACACTGATTTAATATCTTAGCATTTTCAACTCTGCCTCTACCAGTTCCGCCTCCTGTCTTTTAATCAGTTCCACCTCCCCCAAACCATCAAACATATGGCTGATCTCACTACTATCCTGTAAACCTTTCCATTTTTCGCTAATTCTCTTCACTCCTGCTACTCCTCTCCACAAACTCCACTCTGTCTGCACTTCTCCGACTCCCTTCTACTCTCCCCATAACTGTTTGACCTCAAGTATTTAAACTCAACCACTTTCCCCACCTCTACTCCTTACAACCTCTCCATTTCACTGTCCGCCCTCTTCTTCACACGCATGTATTCCATCTTGCTCCTAATGGCTTTCAGCTCTCTTCTCTCCAGTGCGTACCTCCACTTCTACAGACTCTCCTCAACCTACTACCTACTCTCACTACAGATCACGAGATCCGAAAACCTGATCTCCAACATCTTGTCTATCAACTTTCCCATCACCATTGCAATGAAAATACTGGTAACAGAGTCAGTGTTACAACTGGATTGCAACAGTAAAGGTTATGGAAATACATTCATGTATCAACTGTGGTATTTATGCTAATTACACAAGTGTATCGTACCTATGTAATTACACAAGTGCATTGTGTTGAAGTGCTGTTTTTCCAACAAGGCAGTTCTGATTGTAACAGTGGTGGTGTGCTTACCTACATAATGAAAGTAATTATGCTGCATTTGAGCAGGAAACTTAAATGGAATATTTTAAGGCTGATACAATTATCAAGATGCACTTGTGTAATTACATTTACACAAGCATTTTAGTATGTTTTGAAAAGTGTTTTCAGTGTAAAGCCATCACCATTTTCACAAAGATTCTATTCAACCTTGCATGCAAATCATTTCTACATTAATAAAGTATATTATGTCAACACAATTACTATGTTAAGTAAGTCAACTAAAAACAACAACAAAAAACAATAATGTGTTGATGTAGCATGTTCTCATTCATGATTAAGTAATGTGTGCCGTGGAATCAGGAAAATTCAATGTAGCACTTTTTTCATTTACTTTTTCAGAACTGAATACCCAATAATGGGTTAAAATTCTGAGAATCTACTTACTTACTAATGATATAATCCCTGTTTTTATGAGTAAAGGACTGCACGGTATGAGTAAAGGACTGCACAGCTGAAACACAGAGTTTCAGCACTTTGTGTTTTTATATAATTCTATTTGTGAAATCCCACAGTCATTTCTCTAATAGTGGTCCATGAGTCTTGCCGTATTTAGCGCATTGTCCATGCTGGCCTGGAGTGAGGTGAGGGTGTGTGTGATTGTGTGTGTGTGTGTGTGTGTGTGTGTGTGTGTGAATGAGCTTTGTCCATGCACGGCCCTGGCCAGCAGGAACAGATGACGGAGGACACAGAGAGGAGAGGAGTGGCAGATTTTGGCCCTGTGACCCTAACAGTCAGACTCGGCCAGGATTAGATGTCCTAATCTTCTGCCTGTCACTTTACACACTGTTGCACCGATCCGTGGGAGCCACTTTGGCCAGCTCACTGTGAGAGAGATATGCTCCCTACATGTTTTAGCTCTTTTAAGGACACACCACTTCAGCCATGGCGTAGAGATAAGGGGCCTTTTTTGTGTGTATGTGTATATAACTGTTAACAGTTCTGTGCAAAGATTTTTATTTTGCTTCGGAATCAGTAGTTACATCTGACCAACTATCTTATCTTTGGCAGATTGAGTAAATCAGTTAAAGAAATTGGCAAAAATGTTTTACTGTGACAGACTGCAAAGTGCCTAACGATACTTCTGCGGTTTCCACATGTGGTTGGCATAAGCAATTCAATAGCATGTGGTGGTTCATAAGAGCACTATTTTGCATCAGTGATACTATGTGTCCTTGTTATGGATATATTCTTTTGCATATATTTACTGATAATATGAAGAAACCGGGGCAGTTTTGGCCTAGTTGTTAGGGACTAGGCCTCCGAATCAGAAGGCTGTGGGCTTGAATCACACATTTTAAATAGCTGCCCGTTGCTGCACGGTGTGCATGGGTGATAAGTAGAGGTTGCATTTTGTTGTTTGACTGTGTGCTGTCTTGTGTTTCACAGTAACAAAAATACTCACTTTCACTTTCATAATAGGGTTATAGCATGATGCCATTCCTTAACATAACATTATAGTGGTAGATTGCTGTGAATCGCTTTTGTAGCTAGTTCATTTTCTTTTAGATATTTTTAAAGCCAGCAGTATGTCATACAAGATCAGAAATACCATAAACAAATAAGAGTTACTAATATAGATTTGAAATGTCTTATTTAAGTCTTGCTATGATGGACTGCTGCAAGAAGACATGACTAATTAACTGAAGCTAATTTCTTGTTAACTTTCACTGCTTTTTTATTGCCTACACAGTTTGTCCTTATTTTTGGCTTTAATGTCCACATTGAGCTGAGTTGCAGCTGTTTGATCGAGCTAATGTCTCAGCGGAGAAGAGTAAGAGCCACTCTGGACACGGGCCATTAACAAGAGCAGTGTGAGAGGACCTTAAATGAGTGGGAGGACTCTGGTGGCACATCCTGGGGCTCTGTTTCTTTAAGCGATGTCTGGATCCGTTTGATATTTTGGGGCCGTGCGGCCGCCCCCTATGCTTCTCGGCGGGACGCCCAGCTGCTGATCATTGCTATTGATCGTCAGGGCCCTGATTGCGGGACTTGCTGGCTCGCACAGTGGAGTCCCACCAATCAATCCAACGATCCCCCATTTGGTTCCTACTGTGCGTGATGGCGATGTTGCCATTCGGCATGCAACCAAAAGGGTCTGATCAAATCTACCGCATTGATCCGGACAGATGGCTGTGTGAGGCCACAGACAAATAGCCCATGAAAGGGTCCCTGTCCTGAAAGGACACATAATGATGTTGTCGATTACAGTAATGACCGTGGTAATCACAATGATGTAAATAGTCAGGATTCAAATAATAAAGTTAGTCCAATAAGAACTTCTGGGTTTCATATATAATAGATATTCTGGGGGTATTCACTTGCAGCATTCACCTGCTTTATAGTTTTGCTACTGTTTCACTATTTGCTAATATTAAATTGTTCTCCCTTCTCACCGCATTATTAATAAGATATTTATGTCACACTGTAATGCAACACTGGTGGTGAGCAGCTCCAGGTGTTGAGATTATTTCCTATTTGTTCTCTTGAGTCGGGGGCCTGAAGAAGAACACTGCTCTGCAGGAGCTTTACCTGTGTGACAATGAGCTCAACAGCTACCAGGACGCCATGCAGTTAGGAGAACTACTTAAATATAACCACACTCTGGCAACCCTCGACCTCACCAATAATGCCATAGCTGACTCAGGTAAAGGGATATTTTTTTCCTAGTGCACTCATCCCAAGGTGCAGAAACACATATCTACTGCAAGAGAGCCCAACATCTGTTAAATTTCTTAAGTAAAAGAAAGATTTTTTTTTTTTTTATTAAAAAAAATCTTAACATTCATAATTAAAAAAAAAAAAAATTCAAAATTATTTTATTTATGTATTTATTTTTTGTTTCTGTATTCTACTACTGGGTACATTTTTTATGTTGTAGTAAAAATTAGTAAATGAGTAAAAATGTTTATAATAATTAGTTTTTGTTAAAGTAGAACTGGGTTTTATTAGTAATTCTACATTAAGCCAGGTTTTAGACAGTTTAGACACAATAGACAGAAAACAATTTGATGCATAATTACTGTTTGTTAACTAAATTTACTGTTTTACTAAACTAAATTAAATGTTACTAAACTAAACTAAATTTTATCACAGTGGAAAATATATATATATATATATTTTTTTTTCACATATGTAGTGAATTAAGATCAGAAAACTGTCCCTTCCCTTCCACAGGGCTGGAAGAACTATGTGATGGTCTGGCAGTTCAGAAGTCTGGTCTTAAAACATTAGTATTGTCTAAAAATCAAATTACTCACCATGGCATGACTCATCTTCAAAGTGTTCTGGTGAGTTGCATTGGATTTTCATTTTTACAGTGATGTCAAAAGTGTGTAACAGTACATTTAATACGCACAATTACTCTGACAACATGCAGTTTCGCTGATGTTGTCTCTGGATATCTGTCTTTTAAGCTTGACTAAGAAACTGTGTTAAAGCCTTCTCAAATGTTAAGATATGTTACTTTTTTAGTACATATATAGTGTAGCATTAAAATGAGAAATTTAAAGAAGCTAAATGAATGGGAAAATTATGGACACTAACAACCCTACATGATAACATCACTAGCAGTTACCCAGTAACCTGTTAACCTAAAGGCTAGCTGATGCCACAGTCATCCATGGCCATCCTCTAATCTTGTTTACTCTAACTGGGAAGATCAGTGAGAAGATCGGCCTTTCCCTTTTCACTAGCTTACTGCTAGTTAACATTGACATGTCTTGGAGGAAACGCATGTCAGCCTTCACCCTCCCTACTTGGAAGCATCATGTAATGCCTGGCTAAAAGGTGGAAATAGCCCTGAGATACTATTGAGTAGAATGGAAATAGCCTGAGATATAATTATATAGAAATTAATGTACAAATTGCATTGAACAAAAAGCTGGACACAGCTATTCTCTTTTAACATGGCCAACACATTATCACTGACCAAAAAAAAGATGTCTTTTCTTTCTTCTGCCTAATGCTTCTATTTCAAACAGTGAAATGACTGCTCATGATGAATCATTTTATTCAACTGAAGTTCAGCCACCATGATCAGTTAAAGTTCTACCAAAACCTGCCCATATAATTTTTTTTATACAAATGCCTAAATATCTTCCTGACAGCTCCTGGATTCTTTTGTTTGGTACGGTGTTTGACAAACTGGAAGAAAAGAACAGAGAACAAAAAGAAAATGTCTGTCTTATCCTCACTAGATAGCTTATGTGTAATCCCTAATAATATCCATTCCCCTTTAGTAGCTCTGATTGTCAGAATAAACTGTACCTTTCTGTCATTTGAATGGCGATCCAAATCAAAAGGGTACAAATTAAAGGCCTGCTTTTGTCTCCTCTCGGCCCCTGGCACATTTACAGAGAATCCATCCAGGCCAAAAATAAAGCTAGTTCATTCCATTTTGCCTGCACCAAATGAGAACGGTTTGATTAAATAATAGATATGTGTTTAGTGGTCTTTTTCATGCGCTGTGTCATTAAGAAGGATAAGTAGACATCTATGCGACCATAATGAATATAATTAGTGCAATGGCTGGTCGTGTCAAATATGACACAGGAAGGGCTGTTATTAACCTCTCTTTTTTTTTTCTTGTATTTCTTTATTCTGGGGTTGCCTTTAAAAGGGAGGCTAGAGCAAGGGGAATGAATGGGTCAGAGCAGGATGTGTTTTCATGTCAGTGGGACCTAATTAAATCATGATATTTTCCATATTTTTTAGATGTTGTTTAGAAAACCTTTATCTGGCCTACGGGCTTAAAAACATCACAGGTTCTGTTTGTAAAAAATGTTATTGGTAAGGTGTTAGGGTTGGCCTTGGACATAAAAGATGATTAAAAAATAATTCTACCAATTATTCTACATTTCTAAATGCAAAATGCTCACACTCACAGTTTTCGTATTCACAAAGCTGATGATAGGGACAATACATCCAGAATGTTCTCTAAAATCTTTAAAAACTCTCTGACAACGTCATGAGAATTGGTTGTGAATATAATGCCTGACACTGTATAATGAGAGTGTTTAGCTAAATGTATTTAAAAAATGCATACATGCAATGCAAAATTGCGATCAAAAATTTACATATATATTTCAGATTTTTTATATAACTTCTGTATTTTATATATTAAGTTATATTGTTTACATCTAAACAATTGAATTGTAAAGAAAACTGGAAAGCTCTGTGAAATTCCCCTTAAAATACACGTGTTTGACAATTATTTGCTTTGAGGCTGCAATGCACAGCAGTCATTCAAAGCTTTAAATTATAATCACAAAAAATATAAACTGCTAATGAGAGTTAATACTGATTCTTACAGGATTGTTACAGGCAGTCTGGCTTGCCCTGTTATGGAATCGGTGATGGCTTGTACGTGGCTGTATTTATGCTACAAACTTTTTTTTTTTTTTAAAGTGGTTTCTCTTTGAGAGTAATGAGAGTAGATAACTAGCATAGTGTTCATTCTGTTCTGCAACACAGCATCTCCCTCATGTCCTCTGCCATCTCCTGCTTTCTACAGATACTAATCATGCTTCACAAGTGGAGCTGCTAATGTGCTCTGGAGAGTCTATTGCTTGTGCTGCATGGATGACACTTAAAGCTCACAGAATGAGACACGTTCACCATCCGCAACACCATTCACAGCCCCTGATAAGTGGAACAGGATTTCTTAGATTTTGTGAAAAATTTTATGATCATGTATAAAAATCCACATTTTTCTCTTTGCCAGTTTTGCTTTAAAGTCATGAAGCTATAAAGTAATGCCATCAGTTTACACAAGGTCTCTAAATCATCACACATTTGCCCAAACTGTGTTGTTTTGTTGCCTCAATCTTGTGTGGTTTTCATTCACAAAAATGGAAAAGAAACTATATTGAGGCCTATATTCAGAAGGCTGCTTCTACTGTTTTAGCAATGTTCATTTTATATTGGCTGTTTTTGATCACTTAACAACTGTAAACAATTAGTGGCAGTTATGTGATTTGCAGAGGTGATATTAAGTCTTGCATGTGCAAGTCTCAAGTCTCAACCTTCAAATCACAAGTGAGTCCTAAGCAGTGGGGCAGCCATGACCAAGAGAACAAGGCTTGCAACCTGAGGGTTGCCAGTTCAATCCCCTAGACCAGCAGGAAAAATATGGGCCATTTGTGGGTGGGGGTGGTCTTTCCCTTTCCTGCACACATGACGAAAGTGTCCTCGGCCAGACACTTAACTCCATACTTGCCCCCCGGGCACATGCAAGTGGAACAGTCCTCCTCCTGTTGTGCACATTCACTGCTGGTGTATCTGGGATGGGTTAAAACGCAGAGAACCAATTCACTGTTCACAGTGTGTGTGTGTGTGTGTGTGTGTGTGTGTGTGTGTGTGTGTGTGTGTGTGCGCGTGCAAAAAGGGAATCTCATTCGTGTTTGTGTTTAGAATTAAGAAAGTCACATTGAGACTGCTGAAAGTCAAGTAAAACAAGTGAAATTATGAGATTCCGATCGTTTATCTAAGTTTTCACATTTGAAGATAATGATCTATTCTATGATTCTATTTTATTGGTTTTATTGGCTGACTTACACCTTATAAACTATACTGATATAAGGGAAGCGATAACAAACCCCTCAATAAACAACCATCAAGAATGGGGTCACACTGTGGTGAGACTGTACTGGACATAAATGTGGGTTGGGGTTATGGAAAGGGGTTTTATTAAACATAACAGGGAACACACAAACAGTAACCAAAGACAATACTCACATAAACCATGTAGCAGAGGCCACAACGATACGAAGGACTAACAATGACCGACAGCTCTGCCGTGACGCATTGGGATCTATATACTTTAGGCCAGCGAGGTGTCAGGTGTGCCCAGTCAGGACAGAGCACTACGACACATGACACGTGGGCTTTGATATAATAATATCAAAGCCCTTTAGCTCAAGATTGACACCATTGTTATACATGCTTTCCTTACTACCACAAGAAAGCCAATTCAGATTGTTTCTAATACAACAGTGATCATGAGACATTAGAAGGATTTTTGTTGTTGTTGTTGTTGTTGTTGTTCAGTTGTATCAACACAGAAAAATGATTTTAACAGATGAGGTGCACAATTCAAATTAATGTTCTATTAAAGAAGTGCTTTAAAAAGCAGAGAAATGTGTAGCATAGCATGTCATGAGAATACTATTTCTACACATTTTAGAACGGTAAATAGAGATTTTTATCAGAATTTCATTCCATTTGCTAAATTAAAGCAGCTTTCAAAAAATAATATTCTTAAAGGTGGAGGACTGTATGGGTTAACTGGATATATGGCCTTGAATCTTTTACATTAACAAGATGTCTACTCAATAAAATCCATTATTGATTTAAAGCCCAGTTTAACATAGCTTAAACATTGACCAGCCAATGTGTTATATTAAACACCACATTCATTTAACTGTTTTATTTTTTTTTGCTTTGTTTCTTTGTTGGTTAAGTCTTCTTATATCACTGTTTTTACTAGCTACCTTTCTTGATAGCTGCTTTGTGTGTTGGCCTCTGATGGTCTTTTATCACTGTTAGTCAAAGTGTCAAATATTCAAGTTGATGAGTAGGGACTGACTCGAGTCTGCAGTTTGTATAATGCCAAATTGATGTAAAAGTAAGTTAACATTAGGCACATTTGTCTCCAATGAAACGCTATGAATTTGTAGGTAGAAAGGAAAATAATGCTCATTTGATTTTTGAACTTTAAATGATGTTAACAGGCCTTCTTGAGAACACTGGAAACCTTGGACCTCAGCAGAAATAACCTGGAGAACCAAGGGATCCACATACTGAAGGAGTCACTCATGATTAACTGTTCCATAACCCAACTCAGTCTGGCCTCAGTCGGAATAACGTGTGAAGGTATTCTTGGTCTCTCTTCTGATCTTTTTTTATAATTGTTTAGATTTGTAATTCTCTGCAATACTTTTCCCACTGAGATCTGTTCTTCTCATGGCAGGTGCTGTAGTGCTGGCTGAAATTTTGGCTGAAAGTCATGTACTACAGATCGTGGATGTGAGGCAGAACAGTGTACTCACTGGAGGTCTGATGGCTCTGGCTTTAGCTCTGGGGATTAATCGAACCCTCCTCCAAATAGACCTCGATCAAAACCCCAAAGAGGAGAAGGTTAGTGGAACATATTTCCCATTTTCACTGATTGCACTTCATTCTAAATTCTTTTAAAACTTTTCAAAAACACCACTCCCAGATAAAGCTTATCAAGTCATGATTGACATATGTAGTTTGTTTCTATAGTTTAGCAATGGAGCTATAAGGCAATATAACATGCAATAAAAGCTTATACCCCACTAAATTACATCTGGCAAACTGCAGCCCAAAATGGACAAACTGTCACCTTAAATGATGTTGTCAAGTAATTTCAGATTGGCTTGCTTAAGTGCTTTCTGACACTATATAACACATTGTACATAAACATAGACAACACTGGATTGTATAGCCAAAGACAGCAATGCCTACCTCAGAAAGAAAAAATTCTACCCAAAATTTTGCTTCAGCCTGATTCATGTTAGCTCAAACCATCAGCAGGGCTGCCCTGGTTCTCCAAATGAAGGGCAGGGTTTTCACTGAAATACAATAGTTGCAGTCTTCCTGAAATCTGAATTTTACTTCTGATTGTATTAAAAAATCCTTTTTATAGATAAGAGTGTCCATGCAAGATTGCACAACGGCCATGGGGTCTGATTTGTGTTCCAGTTCAGGATCAGTCAAACATATTTTCCCTTTTGCAAGCAATCCAAGCAAATGCTACTAACTGCTCTTTAAAGTAGTTCAGCTTATACACTTGCTCCAGGCTAGTGCACTCTTTACTACCCAACTTTAGTTGCAGATAGACACCCAGAGACTTTGGCTGCTGCTGGATTTTCCGAGGTGCCACTTCCAATATGCCTGTGAAAGCCCTGAAAAAATGATGCCACGGCTCTAATGCGTGCCCCTGCTCGATTAGGGGAAAAAAAAAATAATTAAGTTTAGTTGCCATCTGTTTGTCATGATTTTATCTCCTCAAACTTATTTGCATATTAAAGCATTAATTAAATTCTCTAAGGAAAGCAATGCTCACTTTAAAACACACTCCAAAGCCTGCTCTCATTTGGAGCTGAATTTGTTTCATTTTTGACTGCTCATGTACAAAAAAGTGCCAAAAAGAGTTCTTTGGGTGAAGCATTATGCAAAACAATATTGTTGTTTTTTTTTTAAAGACCCTCACTTTGGAGAACCTCATGATCAATCATGAAAATAAAGTTTATTATAGAATAGATGGATAGAGAAGGCTTTATATATTCTTATATATTCTCAGATAAACAATCTGAAAATGTGGCATATGCCTTTCATGAATGTGCTTTATTTAAACTCAACAGAAACCCAGCACCATGCTATTAACTTTTCTACTGTGATAGATTACAGCAGAGTGATATTTAACCGATTAGAATGAGGCATACTTTACTGTGGCTGTGTGTAATGGAAACACTGCTGGGATTTGTCTAGGCCAGGCACAATGTGGCAGGAGGAGTGACAATTGTATTAAAAAGAAAATCTTTCCATCAGAAATCAGCGGGAGGTCAGATCAAGTGTTCTGATTCAGTCTTGTGGAATTCCCTGAGCCTGGGAAAAGTGAAATTTTCATTTTTCAAAAGAAAAACGTATGTGTATGCGAGAGTGTGTTTGTGTGTGTGTGGCGCAATTTAGGATGCACATATTTAAAAGGGAAGGAAGGTGGCAGGGAGAAAATGTCGGTCCTTGGGTCTTTGTTTACAGCGTCAGATTTGGCATGTCTGTTGATGCTCTGATTCATTTGATCATTGGCCTATTTGGCGTTAATTATTAATTATTTACCCAGCTAAAATATTCATAGATGAAACCTTATGAAATGCTGCATTCCAAGGGCATGCTACCAGTGGCAGCAGCAAGGTAGTTATATTTATTTTTCTTATCAGAGGACTTTGTCGACCTGATGAACGAACGGTATTCGTGAAGATCATTTAAGGTTGCGATTTTTGCCTGTGTTGTTTAACAGGTGATTGTTTGTTTGCTGTGTAAATATTGGTTTGATGCTGGTCAATGTCAAACTAATATTCATTCAAAGCAATAATGAAAGTTTACAACATTACAATCTAATTGTCCCTCCTTGTGTTTGCTTACAATCGTGGTCGCTGGGCAGAAAGTTTTATCGTTAAATACAGGTGGAGTGAAAACAGTCGTGTAGTGCAGGCCCTGTTTAAACTTGAGAAGCTGGAGTTTGGAGTTTGCAAGAGATTAAGAAAGTATTAGTGTTTTAGGCTTGTTTTAATGTGGAGTTAAAGTGGGTTGAAGGTTAGAGTTTAGAGTTGCAAGTAATTTGAGGGGGTGTGAGGAAGTTTTAGGGATGGACTGAAGCTGGAGCCTGGGGGCTGAAGTTTGAGGGGGTTTAAATGAGCTTGAGGCTGAAGATGGAGGCAGCTTGAATAAAGGTATGGTTGAAGCTTGAGGTGGGTTGAAGCTTAAAGCTGAAGTTTAAGGGAGTTTTAGAGAATTTGAGGAGGTTTGTGGTTGCAATTTGAGGGACTTTGAAGGACCCTAAAATGATATGAAGTTGGAGTTTGAAGGAGTGAGAGACTGTTTGCAGCAGTTTGAAGAACGTTGACAATAAAGATTAAGGAAGGTGGCAGGGATCTGAGGGAGATTGAGGCTGGTGTTTGAAGATGTCTGAAGCTAACATTTGAGAGGGTTTGGAGGAACTTGAGGCTTAAGTCTGAGTAGTTTGATGTTACGATAAGCAGATCTGGGAGTGTCCTTGTGACCTTACTTGTGATGGTTAGATATCAGTTAGATATCAGTGATGCCACTGCTGCTGACCTCAGTTTGGTACAGTGTAGCCAAGGTTACTGCTAATCTGACCAAGAGAGGGAAACCTCTGCTCCTTATCATGTCAGTAGGATTTCAAGTGATGTCTCACTACCTGTAGTGTGTTTAGTAAACCTGCCGCTCCATATTTTAGTGATACATCCCCAGAAATGTATTCTGTCAAATTCATAGGCATTGAATCTGCAACCTGAAACAAAAACTGTGTTCTTCAAAACTATACTTTCAACAAATGTGATCACTTTTCCTTTTTACTTTTAACAATCTCACTCTTTGCCTATAGGTTTGCATCACTTCTTGGTAAAGCAGCCTTGATTGGGGTTTTACTTTGTATCTGCATACAGGCTTTAATAGATGGTGAATACACTACAGATTATTAATTTGGTTACCCGAATGGACTTCATTGAATCTCTCAAATGACAAATTCCCTAAAAACAGATAGCACACAGTGCTTTGAATAAAACACTTCATAAACTTTATTCCCAGCTCCCACAACTTAGATGAATATTGTCATCTGCATTTGAAATCTCTCTCTCTCTCTCTCTCTCTCTCTCTCTCTCTCTCACACACACACACACATACACATACACACACACACACACACACACACACACACACACACTCACTCATATCCCTGATCCAAACAGTCTTGCTCAGTTCCTGATGTATTTTCGGGGGCAAAACAGGCATATTTGCCAGCTGTGTAATTTACTGTGGCGCTCATTTGCATATTAAAGCATTAATTAGCCCCTCTGAGCACGAGAGCGCATATAGTGTAATCATTGGACGTGTAGTGGCGGGGGACGGTGGGTGTTTGGGTCTGGGGGGCGGCCGAGGGGAGTGTGTCTCTATGTGCTGTGTGTTGACCATGCGGCGCATGCTTGTCGGCTTTGTTTTTTCTCCCCCCCACCCTCTGGGGGGTGGGGGGTTGAGCGAGGTTGCGTTGCTCAGTTTTCCTGCTTTTTCCGGGCTCTTTGATGTGTCACACTTGATCTGTCTCCCTGTCATTTTAATAGCTCTACTTTCCCCCCATCAGTGCAGTCAGAGGTGTGACCTACAGTTTCGCAGGAAGGAGGTTTCTTTTTTTTTCTCTTCTTCTTTTTCATTCGATGGTGATGGAGAAGGGGGAGAGGTGGAAGAAAGTATTAAATAGAAACTAGAGTATGAAGGCCTTTTAAACCCACAGGCAAAGATATGTTTTAATACTACACATCAGTCACAGAAACATAGATATTTTGCATTCTTCAGTACATACTTTATATGAAGCCGAAATCTTGATATATTACTGTTTATCACACATACCGTGAACATCACATAAAGCACTTACACCAGTGATGAAGAACATAAAGCTAGCAGCAACCAAATGCCGCTTTCATTGCAATGCAATGAGATTAATTACTTAAACTCAGACCAAGAATGTGATGAGAATATCAAAAACGCACTTAAATGCCCAGTGCATACAGAAAGGTTTTGGCCTCTTTTCAGACTCGTTTCAAAAAATAAATAAAAATTCACATATTCCACACAATTCTCCACAATGATGAGGCCGACATATTTTTTTTTTTTTCCCTGAAATATCTCATTTAGACTATTATAGACAAGTCTTCTTGTGAATTAATGTCTCACGTTCTTCTTGGCAGATTTGTTGAAGTTTAAACAGGTTAAAGGGGGAAAATCTGTGTCAAATTTCTTCAGAGAAGACTCTACTGGGTTAAAGTCCGAACTTTGGGTGGCCACTTCAAAACTCACTGAGTTTTCCCTAAACTACTCTTGCGTTCTCTTGTTTGAAATGAAAACCTTCAGCATAACATAATGAGCACATTGGAAAAGTTAGTTCCTTTGTCTCATCATAGGAGATATTTTATTTCTCAGGGTCCAAATTTCCTGCAGATGCTTTTTGGCAAACTCAGAGTGGGCTGTCATGTGCCTTTAAGTGAGGAATGGCTTTTATCTCATTGGCGGAGTATTGCACTGATCTCCACAAATGACATGTTTTATAGTAACCATTGTGTTCTTAGGTACGTGTATGGCCTAGGCAGCCAAACCTAGGAAGACTGTTGGAAGGCTTAAATCTCTTCCATTTAAGAATGAAGAAGAAGGCTACTGTGTTCTTGGAAAATTTCAACAACACTTTAATTGCTATTGAAATTTTCTCGTATCCTTGAACTGTCTTCATTACAAACCTGTCTTGCAGCTCTATGGATAGTTCCCATGACCTTATGGCTTGGCTTTTTTTAGCCTTACAAACACCATCAACTGTGAAAGCTTGTGTTGATAGATGTAGTTTTCCAATAAATCTAAGTAAACTTGTAGAAGCACCTCAAGGACCATTGACAGAAGCATAGGTCACTATCGTATCTTAACAAAAGGTCGGAATCATATTGCTAGTGGATTATTTCTGACTTATTTTTTCAAAATTACTCCAAAAACCCTATATTTTCTTCGTTATAGTATTGTATGCAGATTTTAAATTAAGCCTGAAAGATTTCTGGATAAAGAGTAACATCTAAAGCATTAACTGTACATGAAAAATTAGAGTACTTTTAAAGCAAATTTGAAAAATCATAGATAATACTGAATTTGACAGTTAAGGTTATTATTAATATTCCAATATACCTTTCAAATAAGGTCTTTAATTGTATAATTACAACTTTTTAATTTTTGCACATGAATGAAAGGTTTCACCTGTTGGTCTAAGACTGCACCATTCTTTACCAGTTCTCAGGACCCCCAGAAGGCCCATGGCTTTACTCCACTCCAACTCACAATGTTACAATGGCCCTAAGGACTGCTTTGAGGGACACAGCAGTCGGTGTTGTTTAGGAATAAAGTAGGTAACTGCAGGTTTCTCTATAAATATATATATATCACATCTTTGCAATGTGCATATATGAAAAAAGGGCTCTAAACTACAGTCTGTGTTGGACTGATTCCAGAGGCTTAAGTTAGAATATTTTGACATATATTAAAATAATGAAGGGCTCAACATGCTAGTGGCTTAAATTTGCATGTAGCTATCTGTGTTCACTATATATTAGGAGAGAATTCATCAATCCATATGATGGGGTATCTAAATAATAGACTAAACAAATCTAAAATACAAGGCTAAACAAACATTTGAATGCAATCCAAACAAGGAAAACCTTTGAAGTTTCTATTATTTAGTTCTATTATATAGTTATCAGCAACTAAGGATAAAGTAAGTTGGTTTCTTGTTTTGAAAAAATGGATTCTATCTTTTTCTCTCTTCTCTCGCCTGCATTTCCTCTACCTCCAGCGCTGGAAATGGCCCATTGGATGAGTTGGTCCATCAGAATTTTTTTGTATTTCCCTTTGGGCATGTCCTCCAACTCCACGCTTAAACGCACGCTTTGAGTGGCCAGTCACCCGCGCTGAGGCTCATCTGAATATCATGAAGCCCTCGAGTGTCTCTGCCTTTATCGGGGGCTTCATCCACAGAGAAACCGAGAAACCTTCCTTTCCCTTTCAAATAACGGCAGCGAAGGCAGCTGCTGCAGCGGCTGCCTCTGCATATGAATATGGATGTTTTATTAAGTGCGGGTGCCCATCTCTGTCTGTCAGCGAGTGTCTGGCTGCCTGGCCCAAGCTCCCTCAGACTGGCTTCATGCATCCATTCCAAATTTACCCACACTGTAAAATACATAAAACAAGGCTGATCTGAAATGTTTATAGGAGACCTCTCTCGGTCACCAGAAATAACAAGCATAGTCATTTTACACCAGAGATTTCTCACCCATCGCTCTTTAAAGTGGAGAAGTTCTGTAGAAAGTCCAGTTTCTAAACTTTCAATCTATACCACATTTGTATTTGGAAGAAAAAGAAGATCATTCTTATTTGATTTTCATTTTTTCAAGTAAAACCAGGAACATTTTTGCTAGTTTTTTTTTTTTCTTTCTTTTCTTTTTTTGCCATCCTAACAAAAAGGAAAACAGTCTGTAGTATTTTATTAGGTTGGATACAATGTGAATATATAAGAAAATCCTAGAGGCAAGAAAATAAAGTAAATGTAAATATGATGTTCTATGTATTTAAACTTTATCTCAGAGATATGTAAATGGAGATTTCATTGAGTTAACACAATGCGAGCCATCTAAAGAAAGCACAACGTGGGTGTGAGACTGGTGCTGTGTGCTCATTAGGACAGTTTCCTTCCTGACAGCATGTGCGGTGTACGTTTAACACATTTGATTGTCTGGCTGCATTTTGTTTTAAAACAAAACTGAAAAGACTGGATTTCCTTTATTCAAATCATTCCTACATGGATAAAATGAAACATGGAGACAGTTAATGCCAAAGCTACATAAACTAAAAGAACAGGTGTGAAAGAAAAAAAGGAAAACAAAACTTTTAAGGCGTTATTAGGCTTTGAAGAGACATCAAGAACCCTAAACAAACCTTTCAGTTAATGGCTTTTAAACAGTCATTATTTTTTTATTTATTTGTAGAAATTTGGAACTTTATGAAGTTTAATAATCTTTACATAATGTCATGTATTTTAGAACTATCAGCATCAGTATCAGCAGCCAGTATCACTCTGCTCACAGCACTAAACAGCCATAGAAGAGAACTGCTGTGAATTAACACCTTCACCTTTCAGCATACACACTTACAGTGTGACTTAAGTTTTTTCTGTCACTTCTCTCTCTCTCTCTCTCTCTCTCTCTCTCTCTCTCTCTCTCTCACGCAGACACATGCTCTGTTGGTTTTCTCCTGTCTGCATCAGTAGGATGTTTTTAGCGCTGTTGTGTTTCCTCATTAGAATAGGCCTGTGTGAGAGACACTCCTCATACCCATTCTGCTTCTTCCAGGTTCACACAAACGCTTCTTGACCATGCGTAAGCAGTTTTAGTGTTTATGAAATGAGCGTTGGCATGCATGGCTGCTGCTAATAACTGAGTACAAAACCCAGCATTCATATCAGGCTGTCACACTAGCTTTTCAGTGCAATGCTCAAAAAGCAAAGCACCCTAGCACCAAGAGAAATCAAAATGTGATTAAAGTTTAAGCAAGAAATGTTAGTTATGCCATTATTTACTTTAATTTACTTTATTTTGTTCTCCTTTTTTGAGGGAGCGNCTCTCTCTCTCTCTCTCTCTATCTCTCTCTCTCTCTCTCTCTCTCTCTTACTAATTCCTCATCCTCTAACTTTCCTCTAACCTTAAAGATTTCATTTTCATCCCTCTCACTCTTGCTGTCAATATGTGTTTTCTTTCTCTCTTTATCTCTTTCGCATCTATGTTTCTCTTTCATTCTTCCTATTTTTTTCCTTTCTTTCTTTTAATGGTTCGATCACTCCCTCTCTCTCCCTCTCTCCCTCTCTCTCTCTCTCTGAGCCTGAAACTGAACACGTTACTTTTTACAGAGATAGAGTTAGAGATGCATAATATAAAAAAAAAAGATTACCACAGAAGAACTACTTTTGTTAAGTGAACATAAAATGGTTCTTTTATGGGATCACTCCAAAGAACCTGTATTTGCACATTTATTATTTTTATATGTGAGTGTTTTGATGGTGGGCAGGGCACTCTTTGCCTGTCCCCCTTGTCCCCCATCCCTGTCACACCGGCCCTGGCTGCCTGGGCACCATGGAGGGGAGATAATTGGATTTGTTGTCACCTCCAGTGGCAGCCAGGAGCGGGCGTCTGCTCTGGTTAGCGATGAAGACATCAGCGTGACAGCGACCCTCAGAGAGGATCAGCTGGTGCACTGGGCATCTCTAATAAAACTCACGGCCTGCCATGTCCAAGCAGGACAAGAGGAGGCCAGCTGTTCAGTCGCCCGCGTCCGCATCCACAGGCCAGGCCAAGGCCAGAGGAGGAGAGGAAAGTTAGCCAGGAGTGGAGCTGTGTCTCCAGTCACAACGCCAAGTACTCCAGACTCAGGGAGGCGGAACGGGTTCACCTCTGGCTCCTCTTCATTCCAAACTGAGCCAGGTGCTCAACTAAACAGAACTTTATTCATATAGTGCCTTTTGCCACCATAAAACAGTTTTTTACCGAAAAAGTTGTGTTTTTTTTTTAACCGTACAAGTAAAAAAAACTATTGTATGATATTGTTTAGACTGCTGAGAGGTTCTAGGACATGTATATATTTACATACAACAGGTTCTCTATCAAGGACCATTTACCAATACAGGTTTGATTTAATCATGCAGTTGGTACTTTGAATATTTTTTTTTATAACTTTACTACATAACGAAGACCATTTCCATGACTATGTATAAAAGAATAGATTTTCTGTGTATAAATAAATAGGCGTAGTATTATTTTTGTGGCTTATGTGGTTAACGTTAACGTGTCCATAAAGAAAAGAAGTGTGTTTGCATGGAAGTGTGCATTTGGAGGGCGAGTGTGGTGCTCTCTGTAGGACATGGCATGCGGTGCCGAGATCAGCTCCAGCATTGTGGTGATGGAGTGGTGGCGAGTATGTAACTGATTACCACTGGGGGCTGCTCACCTGCGAGCCCGTCATTAGCTCGACCCAATGCCAAACAGGTGCCATCCCTTTGCCCACCACACTCTTCTGGAGTGGCACAAAGCCCCAGCCTGAACCTCGCTATTTAACACTTTAAACTGCAGATATACTCTTAGCAGCCATAACGTTAAAACCACTGACAGGGAAAGTGAATAACATTGATTATGTCATAAAAGCACCTTTCAGGGCTTGGGATATATCATGCACCAGGTGAACAGTCAAGTTTTTGTAGGTGATGTGTTGGAAGCAGGAAAAATGGGGAGGAGTAAGGGTCAAATTATGATGGCTAGGATACTGGGTCTTGTGCAGGTTTTGTGGGGTGTTTGCAGTATGCAGTGGTCAGTGCCTAGAAAGGGGTACTGATGCATGGAAAGATTGAAGGCTAGACTCTCTGGTCTGATCCCAGACAGTCTAGCAAAATTCTAATTTTGAGCTATGTGAAGAAGGTGATGCTCTGAACAATGTTGTGCTGGAAAACATGGGTCCTGACATTTATGTGGATGTAGCTTTAATACAAAACCATCTGCCTTACCATTGGCATAGACCTAGGTGTTGACTTGGCCTCCAAAATCCCCAGATCTCATTCTGATCACAAATCTGTAGGGCATGCTGAACAAACTAGTCTGATTCATGGAGGCCCTACTTTGGAACAACTGCTGCTTACGTCTTATTGCCAGATAAACCACATACTTGCAGAGTGGAGTCCAAGTCATGGCAGGTCAGAGCTGCACAAGTGGGGCAAAGTTATATGCAGGTGTTATTGTTATGGCTGAATAGTGTTTTATACATCATATAAACTTTCATATTTGGTAACTACTATAATCGTCAGTTCCACATGTTGATCTATTTCACTATGACCAATGTGGACATGCACACCAGGGGGCAGATTTTATCGATTTAAAGAGCACAATGGATCATCTTTTGCGATATTAAGCTTGCACTCTGACTGCAAAGAGAAAACCCTTGTCATTGCGAGGTCAAAGCACAGCAGACAATGAACCACAACAAAATTGGACCTCTGCATTTAACCCATGCACATTTAAACACCGTGCAGCAGTGGGCAGCTATTGAAAGCGCCCGGGGAGCAGTGATGGGGACGGCACCTTGCTCAAAGGTACCTCAGGGCTACCTATTGGGAAGGTTCGAACCCCCGATCCTCCGATCATGTGGCCAACGCCCAACCACTAGGCCACCGCTGCCCCATATGTTGATACACACATTTCTCAGGGCAGAGGTGGCCTAGGGGTTAGAGAGGTGGCCCCAGAAAGGTCATGGGTTTGAATCCCAGATCAGTGGGTTGCCCTGAGTTACCCTCGAGCAAGATACCATCCCTGTCACTGCTCCCCAGTGCTTTAAATAGCTGCCCCCTGCTGCACGGTGTGTGTATGGGTAAAATGCAGAGGTCTACTTTCATTGTGGCTCACTGGGTGCTGTGCTGTGTTTCAGATTGACAAGAATTTTCACTTTCTCACTCTTCTTAGTACTACAGATGAGGTCCATGTTAGTTACTGAGTACTATGATTCATATTTTTTCAGATTACTTGCGGAATAAGAAGCCTGCTGTGGTCGCTGTTCAGTTTTAGCATCACCAAAGCCCTGGCTGTGGTGTGTGCTCTGCTCCTAGTTAGGAGCACTTAGAGAGGGCGATACAGCATCTGTAATTGGGGAAAACGTGGGTTTATCTGGTTGACACGTCTTTCTTCCCCAGGGATCAATTACAGAAACACTCATTCAGCTTGCTATATTCAAATGAACACCTGAAGAGCTGGCTCTATGCTTGCTGTTTAAAAGCTAAGGATATCACAGGGTAAACACCGTCCCATAAACACCTCATCAGCAGTCATTTTTAGATATTTAGGCAGATGATCCAGATTTTTCTCCAAAGAGTGAGCTTTGTGCTCAGTTCTTTCTTATTTTTTTTTCCTTTGGTGTAATGGTTTATAGTCAATTTATATGCTCCATGTTAAAACTATGAGTAAGGGCTCTTGGGAGTGATGCCATGGAAGAACTGCTTGTAGTTGCCTAAAGAACTGGATGTTTGAACCGTTTGTGTAAATGAGATATGTAACTGCAAAGAACCTTTCCTTTACATCCTTTTTCTAATCTCTCTTTAGAATTAATCACTTATTAATTAGTGTTTTTGTTACTGTGTCCTTCAGGCAGTGTTCATGCTGTTGAGACATAAAGACTTTATAGTGTCTTGGTCATTTTAATGGGCTCTCTGTTTGCCAGAAGTAGTAGAAGGTAGAATTTATTCAACTATTAGCCCGTGCTCCATTGACCTTCAAATGTGCAACCAATGGTATTAGGCTATTCTTTGGCCATAGCTTTCTTGAGTTATTATTCAGTATTCAGAGAAAAACGTCTGTTTAGCGTGTTTGAGTTCCTCGGATGTGCTGACGTAATCAAATCTTGCAACTGTAATGGACGACGTGCATTTGTTGCAAAAGTGTGAAGGCTCCTAAAGACTCATATATGTAAATGACCTCTGCTTTAATTTTCTGCTCTGCATTGTGCCTGGTTCATAAGGCAGTCCAGGCTTAAACACAGTATGTTCAGTGTGAATGGGCAGATCCAAACTCCCGATGGCCGAATGGCTGGACACACGTAAAATATTTTGCTGACATAAAAAAAACCCCACTGAATTCAAATACAGACTTCCACATGGACTGTATGGATTGAGGAATGAGGGCTATGTTCTTAAACGTTTAACACATGATATTACACTCTTTAAGAAGAGCCTGAGGAGAATCAGTCCTTTAAAGAAATAAATAAGGACATTTTAAAGGTTATAAATCATTTTTAGGATCCTTTATTGTAAAGAGTGAACATTCCTACAGCACAGCATCTCTGGTGTAAAGTGTTGTACTATTGAGGCAGATGTTTCATCCAAATTCATTGACTCCTGAAATCTGCCTCTGCTGTGTTGTATGGTTAGGCAAGAAAATGCCTGTAACAGAACTATCCCAATGAGAAAACCAAATTTCTGAAGGGAATGTGGTTTATGTAGAGCCAGGCGAGAACGAATTAACTGAGCTCTATTCACCGTGAGTCATATATGTGTCATTCATGCAGTCTTTGGCCATTAAGAAATGAAATGGGTGCTTGTTTAGCGCTAAGAGCATATTTGTCCTTGCGAAAATAATGATCGGAAGAAAGAATTTTGCGCTGAATGATTCACCCTGTATAATTTGCTGCCAGTAGCCAAGGTGCGCTCTTGCCTTTGCAGCTTGCTTTGAGATATTTGACACCACTTGGCAACTGAAAAACACTTGATATGTATACTGAAGGCATTTCTCACAATTTTATGTCAGAAGCCACTGCACTGCAAGGGAAACCGAACCATATTCACCAATGGGTGCTAAAATCTAGTGTTCTATTAGAACTAGATTGAGGCAGACATTGATAATTATTGCAGAAATGAGGGATTCAACTGGTTTGAGGCATCTCACTGCATTTGACTTGTTTCACTTTGACTCGTTTCAGCCGAAATGCAGTGACGTCTCATTAAAGCTTTGAAAGAACCAGCTTTTCCTCTCCTCATCCTGTCACTGTGTTCAGCCCTCCACCTGTAGTGACCTTGCCATGCCATCACTCCTTCTGCCAGTGTGTGAGAGAAGGATTACTGTGACCGCTCGGCTACCTTACAGATGGTGCTTTGCCGTCACTGGCTCCTAATCTTCATAGCGTGCATCGAAATGACTCATTAAAATCAGTGCCGACCAGACGGCCGAGAGGATGCCCATCACTTCCTTATTCACCGCCGATGACACTCACTGCCGTTCTCATTTTTCCCTCTCTCCTCCTCTCTTCTTCCATCATTGCGTCTTTTCATTTCTCGGCCACATCTCTTTTCTCTAACTTTTCCCCTCTCTTTCTCTTCTCCCTTCTTTCATTCTGCTCTCTCCCTCCCTCTCTTACATTGCAAAATTTCACCACTGTAATTATTCTCTTTTCCTTTCTTTTCTGTTGATTTTTCTTTGTTTGTCTTTTTTCTTACATAATTCTTCTCTTTTCATTGTTTCTCTTCATCTTTTCCTTGCTCAAACACTCTCTATCGCTCCCTCTTTCTCATCATTATTTTGTCTTCCCCAATTCTTTCTCTTGTGCTCTCTCTCTCTCTCTCTCTCTCTCTCTCTCTCTCTCTCTCTCTCTCTCTCTTTCCCTCTTGCTTTCTTTCCCACTGTTCCCCTCTCTCCATCCTTAGTTCTTTATATTCCTCTTTACCCCCCTCCCTCCCTCTCTCTCTCTCTCTCTCTCTCTCTCTCTCCCTCACTCTCCTCCTCCTTATCCTCCTCCTCCTCTTCTCTGATAATGTGGAATTTCAATACTTAACCACTGTGTGATTGTGATTGTGTGTTATTGTCAAATTAGAGCAAAGGAAAATGCATTTTGAATTACAGAGAGTGTTCCTGCTTTTTTTTTTTTTTTTTAAATATTCAAATGAAACAGCACGCTTTTAGAGCCTGAGCTTTTTTCTCTTTTTCACACTTTTGGTCTGTCAATCTCGCTTTTTTATTCTTTTAGCAAATTGCTCATTTCTTCATTTTTTGTAACTTCCCCAAACACCAAGCAAAACTAAAGACATGTCTATTGCAAATGTGCTAAAATGTTAATAAATAGGCTCCGTTTTAAACAGTCTCAGCATAAAGTGTGAAAATGTTTGCAGGTTTTACATCACTGTCCTGTTAGAAAATCTAAATTACAACCAAATTTAATCTTTTTGGCAGAGGCTTTTAAAATCTCCTAAGACCTCATGGATCCCACAGTGACATAAATGATTCCAGCAGGTGCTGGTGGTCTAGTGGTGGGATACTCGCCTACAGACCAAGAGGTTGCAGGTTTGAATCCCACCTCCAGCACTACCATCATTGGGTTCCTGAGCAAGACCCTTAACCCCAAGTTGCTCCAGGGGGGCTGTCCCTGTAGTTAAGAAATGTAGGTCGCTCTGGATAAGAGCATCAGCTAAATGTAAATGTAAAATGAAATGTAATTCCAGGGTCTTTAGAGAAAAGACAACTCCAAAACCTCTTAGATTTTCCTTTAGACCTCATGATGATGTTTTATCTGTTAAACCCTCCTACCTTTCATGCCAGACCTACCTTCCCCATCTATGTGCATTTTTGGGTGTGTAAGTACTTTTTTTCACAGCTTTAGAGTAACTTAGATCAACATTCTTTATTTTTGTGTGCTGTAATTTTCCATCTGTTGCTTAATGACTAAATGAATTTGACCTCTGTGTCACCTTATATTTATTCCCCAGTGAAATAGAAAGTCAGTGGTCACAAAAGAGTTCATTCAGGCTGTGAAAAAGTAAGTATGAACGAGATTTTTTATTTCGTTTTCTTTAAAACGTATGGTAAACGTTAGAATTCCTTTTTTTATGATAGACTAAGCTTATTAACCACCAAAATAATTTTAAGACCTATTTAAATACCCATCTTTATCAAACGTGCCAATAATTATGACGTTATATGCAAAAGTGAATAAATATATGTATCAGGAAGTACCTGATTGACAATTAAGATCCAGTTTATATCCAGTCTCAGTACATATGCATTTAGGTGCATTTCCACGTGAATTAAGAAATGTAAAGAAGCTTCAGGAAGACTTTTCCAGAGCTAATATCTCAGTGACTGAAAGTCATTAAAATCGGCTGGAGCTGATGTTTGAGACGGACCCACAAGTCACAGGGCGAACAAACAAAAGGGGTTTTTGTGGAGAGAGAAGCCATCAGGTCAAATCTGCACGGGGAATAATCTCCCCTTCAGCCGCACCGAGGAACAAAACCCATCTGGAGCTGCTCAGTGCCACCATGATATTTGAATGTAAAGCTGTGGAGATCAATTAAATAAGCAGCGGCTGCAGCCAGTAGCACTTCAGTGTGCCCCCGGAGGTCACAGCAGTGTGCTTTTCAGCCCCAGCGCCCCATAATCGCCACAAATCAAGACACACTTAAGCGCCAGGGCTCACCTTAATTACTGGTATGAGGGTGAGATTTCACACAGCCTGTAAAGCGCAGATAAAACCTAAATTGATAATAAACGCCTGAAAGATACATTTTGGAGTTAATCAGAGAGCAAAGGCTCGTCAGACTGAGAGCTGTCCGCTGGAGCCAAGTAGATATATTCATGATTCATCCAGCACGTGTGTGTGTGTGTGTGTGTGTGTGTGAGGGTTTGTGAGGGTGTGTAAATGGGAATGTATCTGTGTATCAGAATGGGAATGTGAGTTATGAGGTCAGATTGAAACACTTGTTGTCACTGGAGTAACTTTGTTTCAACATTATGTCACAATGGGGACAAATGTCCTTCTAACACATCACACATCAGTTTATTCTTTCATCGTCCACTCCATGAG